>SJXQ01006048.1:393527-434331 GCA_006408695.1 Aepyceros melampus
GTCGGGAGCTCCTTCTGCCTCTGGGAATGGGCTTCTCAGGGCCAGTCTGTAGGCTGCCGCATCTCTACCCTCCCAGCCCCCTCCTCCCAGAGGCAGGGGTGCCCCTCACACCTCCCTTTCTTCTTCTGAATACATGCTTTTTCTCTCTCTTTCCCCTTTGTTTCTTTTGGCAGCACTCTGCGCACCATGTGGGATCTTCGTGCCCCACCAGGGATTGAACCCATGCTCCCTGCAGTGGAAATCTGGAGACCTGACCACGACTGCCAGGAAAGGCCTCTTTTTCTTTGCCACACTCTCTTGAGCCTCTAGGCCTTTGCATCTGCTGTTCCTTCTGCCTGGAATACCTTTCCTCCCCTTGAAACGATGGAGTTTCTTTCCATCTCTGCCTGCGTGTGCACTCCTTGGGAGATGGTCCTGGTACCAGGCTAGGAGAGGGGCCCTCCTCTCTGTGTTTGCCGGGGTTGCAGCAGTGTCACAGCAGACTTTCGTTTCTGCGTGCTCATCAGCCCCACTCTGTCTGTCAGCTCCCTGGAGGAAGGGAAAGTTTCTTGCTCTCCACCAAGCCCCCAGCTCCAGCACCGACCTGGAAAGTGGAATGAAGGTCGAATGGCCACGTGGGTTCGGGGACGGGCCCAGAACATCCCCCTTGGAGGTTCCTTGTGTTACCTCCAGGGCTGGACCTTATGGCCCTCCCCAGCTCTGGGGGGGAGTCTGAAGGCCTGAGGGTATGCCAGCTGGGCCCTCCCTCCAGCCCAGGTGTGGCGGCTGAATCACAGAGACCTGGGTAGGGGTCCGCTCCCCGGGGTTTTGGGGGAACAGCTTCTGTGAGAGATAAATCATACCTTCAAAGTGTATCATTCGATGGTTTGCAGTATCTGCAGAGTTTTGCAAACAGCACGACCATTTTAGAACATTTTCATCATTTTCCCCAAAAGGGAACTCCTCGATTGTTAACAGACACACACATATGTGCACACACACTCACACAGACACACTGACCCTGGCGACTGCTCCTCTTTCTGACTTGTGAGTTTGCCTTTTCTGGGCGTTCCATGTAAATGGGGTCATATAGCACGTGGTCTCTGTGACCGGCTTCCTTCACTCAGCATCACGTTTTCAAGGCTCGTCCACATTGTAGCATGTATTGGGGCGTCGTTCCTTTTTCAAGGCTGAATACTATTCCACCATTTGGATGGACCATGTTTTGTTTGTCCCTCCCTCAGCCGATGAACATCTGAGTTGTTTCTGCCTTTTGTCTGTTATGAATAATGCCGCTTTGTGCAATCAGGCACAAGTTCTTGGTGTGGACACATGTTTTCATTTCTCAGGGGTAGAAATTGGGGAGGAGAAGGAGTTCTCTAGTGGTCCAGTGGTTAGGACTTGGTGCTTTCACTGCCATGACCTGAGTTCAACCCCTGGTCGGGGAAATGAGATCCTGCAAGCTACGTGTTGTGGCCAAGATTTTTTTAAAAAAGATGTTGAGAAGGAGAATACGCTTGGGTTTTGTGATGGCAGTTTGGTAGCTCTGAAACTTTCTGGTGGCCTCCTGTGTGGCAAGGGGAGGCTGTGCTGAGACGGTGGGAGGGAAGGGGTGCCAGGTGGAGGGAACAGAGAAGTTTCTAGTTACCTGGCATGGTATCTGGCAAGTCTCTGAGCCTTGACCTCCCCATCTGCCAAGTGGGGACCACCGAGGCGCCTCCCAGAGTTGGTGGGGGCCTTGGGAAATGACAAGGCTGCAGAAAGAAGGCTCACAGGAAGCATCCTCCTTTGCCGGGTGTGGAAAGGACCCTGGAGATGCTCAGTTGACTGTCCAGTACCCCCGTCCCTGTCAGCAGGGGATGGAGTGGGAGAGCCACGCTTGATTGTATTTGATTATGTTGCCCTGGGAGGAAGGTGTCATTACTGCCCTCATTTTGCAGATGAGTCTTCAGGAATCAAAGTCACTTGCTGAGGTCTCCAGACAGACCCAGTCCACAGTCTTCCGGATGATGTCTTTCCCTCAGCCCGCTCCCAGCCTGGCTCTGCTTCCTCCTGGCAGCTATGAGAAGCAATGAGAAATCAGGCTCCGTTTGTGGCTGTGAGTCCCTAGATGGCTGGGATTGTCTGTCTTATCCCCCGATATGGCCCCAGTGCCCAGAACAGCCCTTGGCACAAAGCGGGCACTTGGCAATTTTGCTGAAAAGATGTGTGATTTAGAGACTCAATTTCTCCATCTATGAAATGGGTGACATTTGGACCCTTCCCCGCCACCCCCCACCCCGCCAAGCTTGAGAAAGCATTGGCACAGAGCTGAGCTTTTCAGATGGCATTCCCACCTCTTTGTCGTCCCCCAGTGGTGTTGTGGGGGTGGGTGGGAGAGCGGCCCCATGTGGGGGTCTCTCCTTTGGGAGGAGAATGGGATGACAGAGTCCATGGAGCTTGTGAGGGCACCTGGCTCCTGCTGCTCCACCCCTCCTCTCAGGCTGGGTATACGTCAGTCAGCTCTTGCACATTCGTGGGGCCCCAGCCTCAACTTCTGCCTGTCCTGGAGGGGTCAAATGAGTGTGTCTTTTGCGCAGAGGTACCCTGGCTCCTTTTCCAGCTAATGGAGCCGGTTAGTGGTGGCTCAGTGGTAGAAAACCTGCCTCCAGTTCAGGAGACGCAGTAGATGTGGGTTTGATCCCTGGGTGGGAAAGATCCCCTGGAGGAGAAAATGGCAACCCACTCCAGTATTCTTGCCTGGAAAACAATCGTGAGGTCAGAGGAGCCTGGTGGGCTACCGTCCACGGGGCCAAACAGAATCAGACATGACTGAGCACGCTGGATAATGGACAGTGATGTCAAGAAGCCTCTCCCCTGTGATTCCAACACAGCAGCCAGAATTTTAGTCCAGATTATCAGATGCCCAGCCCTGCCTCTTGCTCACCCCAGAAACCCAGCAGGATGGATGTTCCCGAGGTGGGAGTGGTCAGAGACCTGGCTTCAAGCGGGCCCTAGCTTCCCTCCCTGCATTCGCAGGCACTGCTCCCTCAAGGAATCGGCCCCTGCCCTCTGTGGACTGTGAGTTGGTGAGGAGGAGAGGTATAAGAGTGAGCTCGAAGCCTCCTCGCCTTTCCCTGAACCGGCTCACGAAGGTAGCACCGCTGACTGTAGAGCTGAAATTCCCCCGGGGCTGCCAGGCCCAGAGCCCGCACTTTGTCAACCTCGGTGACAGGCCAGTGCTGTTATGGTGTTATTATTATTGTCAACATCACTCCCCCAGACACAGTTGGCAAATGGCTGCCCTGGTGAAAAAAGTCATGGGGCGGGGTTGACGGGCCTGGGGCCTGGTCCCTGTCTGCTGTGGCCCCAGTGACCTCGGGAAACACCACCTCCGTGGGCCCGGAGCCGCCGTCCCTACAGTGGCAGCGTCTCACAGTGGCCAAGACCTGGGCAGAAAGCCGGGCTGCCTGCTCTGCTCTGCTCTGCAAAAGCCAGTGAGCTGGGGCAGGTGACTTCAACACTCAGGACCTCTGCTTCCTCATCTGTAAAGAGGGAGCCGAAGAGTTCTCAGCTGGGCCGCAGGGAGGATCTCAGTCGGGGTTACACGTGCAATACCCTGACACAGCGATCGTCAGGCATTGGACTGAACTAGGGGGCAGGAGGTGTTGTAGGAATGAGACCAGAGGTGACCCCTGACCCCTTGCCTGTGGCAACCGTGCAGGTAGCTGTGTGAGGGGGTGGTCCAACCGTGTCACCCGGAGGCTGCGGTTGGAGCGGCCGCCGGTTGTGTCATTTTCCAATCTGCCACAAGGAATCAAAGGCTCTGACGGGCCTGTTAGCGCCCATTCTCCAGGGATCACTCAGACAATTTCCGCAGCGCTCCGTGACAATGGGCTGTAATTAAGGTGTCAGCATATCATTTAGCCCTTTCAGCGCGAAGCCCAGAGACAGGCCAGGCAATCTGCAGCCTTTAATGAGAAATGCTCAGAGGGAGTGGGAGGGTGGGAGGTGCGCGGGCGTGGGAGGGGGCTGCACATCCCCCCTGGACACCTTTGTTGGCCCAAGGGGACTGACCAGGTGGGTGTCTGGGCGGTGGAAAAGAGCGGGAGATGACATGGCCCTGGAGGTCAGGGGACCGAAGTCGGGCCGGCTGGGTGCCTCAGCTGTGCCCTCAGCCCCCCGAGTCCCCCCGTCAGAGTCCTCTTGAGGCTGAGTGGCCAGCATTGTGCAGCCTCACCACTCAGCTCTGGACAAGGAGCTTCTCCAAGACAGAGGCCACAGGTGCCACCTCTGTCCCTGTGCCTTCAGTTCCTTGACCAAGAGTGGCACTTAGTAAATGCCTAAAGGGCATAAGAGAGAGTGGAGAAAGGGAGGGACAGACAGAAAAACCGACAAGGTAAGAGGAACCAAAGGCAAACATTTGATAGCAGAACTTCCGACACCCGTTATTGGATTTAGGCCCCACCCTGATTCAGTATTCTCCGCCCATGGGACTCTCCAGGCAAGAATACTGGAGTGGGTTGCCATGCCCTCCTCCAGGGGATCTTCCTGACCCAGGGACTGAACCTGCATCTCTGGTTTTGGCGGGCAGATTCTAGAGCCACCTGATTTTATCTATTTATTTACGGCCGCACTGGGTCTTCGTTGCTGCATGTGGGCTTTCTCTAGTTGCCGCAAGCAGGGGCTACTCTTCATTGTGGTGAGCAGGCTCTCATTGCAGTGGCTTCGCTTATTGCAGAGCATGGGCTTTAGGCTCATGGGCTTAGTAGTTGCAGGCCACGGGCTTAGTCGACCCACAGCATAGGGAATCTTCCCAGACCAGGGGTCTAACCCGTGTCGCCTGCATCAGCAGGCAGATTCTTAACTACTGGACCACCAGGGAAGTCCCTGAACTCTCATCTTAACTTGATGAAAGCTCTCATCTTATCTTGATGACACTTGCAAAGACCCAGTTTCCAAATAGGGTCACATTCACGGGTACCAGGCATTAGGGCTTCAACATATTTGCGGGCGGGGACACCATTCTTCCCACTACAGCCACTGGCACACTGTCAGCTCATTACGAGAGGCATTTAATAAGTTCTTCATGGGCCCAGGAGCTGACCCAGATACAGGGCTCCTGGTCTCACAAAGTTTAGAGTCTATGACCACAACATGGAGCAGAAGCTTGCGTGGCCAGGGATGGGGGCTCAGCAGGGTGGGTCCGTGCCGGGACCACATGTTAGGATACTGTGCTCAGAGCTGGACTAGGAGAGGAGGCAGGCTGGAGGGAAGGGGCTGCAGCCTCGGCCCCCACCCAGCCCTTCCCCTTCTTCCCTGGCATTTGGATAAACCCACAGAGGAGATCCCGACATCTGGAGCCCTTGTAAACGGAACGTAAATCAGCTCTAACCATCACGTCTGCAGCCGCCACGCTGCAGACTGTTTCCTGCCGAACCCTGGGTGGGCTTGGCATGGGCAGGAGGGCAAAAGCGGGTCCTGAACATTAGCAGGACCTCCACGGCTAGCATCATTGTGTTTAGCAGCTCTTGCCGCAATGTGTTCATGCCCAGGACACGCAGGACCCAGACGTTTCTTTGTAGAGGTGAAACAGTGGTGTTAAGAGGCGGGGATGTATGGGACTTCCTGGCTGTCCAGTGGTTAAGACTCCCAAGTTTCCACTGTAGGGGACACAGGTTCAAGCCTTAGTGGAGGACCAAAGGTCCCACAAGCCATATGGCATGGCCAAAAGAGAGAGAGATATGGACATAGACAGGAAGAATGTTGAAAGGTGGAAGAGGAGGGATGGGACACCTATGAAGGATGAAGGAGAGTGAGGCAGGCCCAAGTGGTTATGGGGGCATTCGGGGGCAGGGCACAGGCAAGAGCCAACGAGGCTCCAAGGCCAGTTCCACAGCCTTCTCCGTGCTCCGTCCCTCCCTCCCTCCCTCCCTCCCCCACCTTGCACTGGGGGTCCCAGAGCCAGTCAGAGGAGGGGAGGGGAGCAAGAAGCCACCATGGACCAGACCTTGACATAAGTTAGGTGATTCCACTTCACCTAACTTTGACCGTGTCCTTGTAAGGGTTGTTTGTTTCATCCCCATTTTACAGATGAAGAAACCGAGAGGCTGAGGTGACCCTTAAGAGGAACCTAAACCAGGACCCAAACCTCATACTTCGACTCTTCCTCATCTTCATCGTCTCACCCTGCACCTGGTGGAGAAAGCATGTTGCAGGTGCGTGTGCTTGAGTGTGTAAGAGTATAAGCACATGTGTGTACACGAATGTCAGCGTGTGTGTGTGCGTATGTGTGTGTGTGTGCGTGTGTGTGTGTGAGAATGTGGGGGGGAGGCAGTCTCTCCTTGAAACCCAAGATCAAAGTACAGAAACCAGAACCTCTCTCCCCATCCTGAACCAATCAGCATGATGACCGTCATCATCCAGTCTTAAGCACCTACTGTATACAGGACCAGCACTTTCAGGCTCACAGCCTCTCACTCACCTACTCATTCATTCAATTTCACAGGCCATTTCGTGAGCACCTACCACATGCCAGGCCTTGCGCTGGGGACCCTGTGTGAGTGGGACACCACCCCTGACACTAAGGTGCTCACTCTCCAGTGAGGAACAGCCATGGAACAGCTGAACTTGGCAGCAGACTGTGGTTGGCATCCTAAGAGATTAAGCTGGTAGGTTTCCAGAGGGTGGCATTTGGGAATTTGCTCCCAGAGCACGGGGAGGGACCATGTCTGTCTGGTTGATGCCGAACCCCAGTCCCAGCGCAATGCCAGGCACGTGATTGAGCCTATATTTGTTTGCTGAATGACTACTGATTGAAAGACGGGCAGGTTCTCAACATGCAGAGTCAGGTGGGGCTGGTCATCCTGGCTGATGACCCTGAGGTGCAGAGGAGGGGGAGCATTGAGTCGGTTGGAAGAACAATGGTTTGGGGAAAACTTGACAAGGAGAAACCTGTCCCCAAGAATCAGGCGTGAGGGAAACCTGGCCCCCACTCGTAGGTTCTAGCTGGGTGAGTTGAAGGCAGGCTTCTTTTCTCTTTTAAAAAACAGTATTATTTATTTGTGTTTGGGTGTGCTGGCACTTCGTTGCTGCAAAGGCTTTCCTTTAGTTGCAGAGATCGGGGGCTACTCTCTAGGTCTGCTGTGTGGGCTTCTCATTGCGGTGGCTTTCCTTGTTGCGGAGAACGGGCTCTAGAACACAGGCTCAGGAGTTGTGGCCCTCGGACTTAGTGGCTCCACATCATGTGGGATCTTCCTGGATCAGAGATCAAACCTGTGTCTCCTGCATTGGCAGGCAGATTCTTAACCACTGAGCCACCAGGGAGGCCCTAGGCAGGTTTCTTAACCTTTCTGATCCTCTGCGTTCTCATCTCCAAAATAGAAAATCATGTATTTGCAGGGCTATTATTATTTGGTAGGGGAGGGTGTTGTTTTCCTTTTGGCACCCCACTCCAGTACTCTTGCCTGGAAAATCCCATGGGCAGAGCCTGGTAGGCTGCAGTCCATGGGGTCGCGAAGTTGGACACGACTGAGCAACTTCACTTTCACTTTTCACTTTCATACATTGGAGAAGGAAATGGCAACCCACTCCAGTGTTCTTGCCTGGAGAATCCCAGGGACGGGGGAGCCTGGTGGGCTGCCAGCTATGGGGTTGCACAGAGTCAGACACAACTGAAGTGACTTAGCAGTATGGAAACTCAAAAAAAAGTATTTATTTGGCTGTGCCGGATCTTAGTTGCAGCATGCCGGACCTTGTTCCCTGACCAGGGATCAAACCAGGCCTCCAGCACTGGGACACAGAGTCTTAGCCACTGGACCACCAGGGAAGTCCCAGTAGATGATATTGACTAATGCAGTTATGGAGGCTGCAAGTCCCAAGACCTGCAGTCAGTAAGTTGGAGGCCGAGGAGAACGGATAGGGTAAGTTCCAGTCCAAGTCCGGGTTGGAAGGCAGGAGACGATGGATGTCCCAGCTCAAAGACAGTTGGTGGAGAGAGGGAGAGAGCACGAATTCTGTCCTACTGAGTTTTTTGTTCTGTTCGGGCCCTCAGTGGATTGGTTGGGGCACAGACAGTGGGGAGGGCAGTGTGCTGTCCTCAGACCACGATTCAAATGTTCATCTCGTCCAGAAACACCTTCACAGATGCACCCAGGATGATGTTTAACCAAAATGTCTGGACACCCTCAGTCCCAGGCAAGTTGACACATGAAGATAACCCTCGTACTCCCAGCACCCAATACAGCCTGACACAGAGTAGGGGCTCAATCCATGTTTACTGAATGAATGAAAAACGGGGTTGGAGAGACTTGACTTTGATGTGGGACACCGCCCCATCCCCCGCCCCGTATGGCTGAAGCCACTCTTGCTTCAAATCCTAAAACCTGCCTCCTTCTCTGGGGCATTCTCCTTGCACCTTCCCCTCCTGAGTTCTGTTCTCCTAGATCCTCTCACCAGCTTCCACTTTAGACTCAAACACGAGGTCATTCCCTACTGGGCCTCAGAGGGGTCTTTCTGTACTCAGAGCTGACCCTGCTCGTCCCCTGCCCAAAGTCCTCCCGTGATCCCTCAGTGCCCCTGGGACAGGGTGCCTCCCCTCAGCCTGCAGGGTCTTCTTTCCATAAACACAATGATCAGACCATTTCGAGTGAGACCCTCCCCAGACCCTGCCATTTCTCTCTCCAGGAAGTGTGTGTTAGTGGCTCAGCGGTGCCCGACTCTTTGCTACCACATGGACTGTAGCCTACCAGGCTCCTCTCTCCATGGGATTCTCCCGGCAAGAATACTGGAGTGGGTAGCCTTTCCTATGCCAGGGAATCTTCCAGACCCAGGATTCGAACCAGCATCTCTTACGTCTCCTGCATTGTCCTCTCCAGGGAGGGGACACACGTAATCTGCCTCCTGCCAACTCCTCTGACCTCTGTCTCCTTGGGCCTCGCAGCTCATGGGATCGTGTTGTCTCTGTGGGGACCCTCCAGATTGTCCCCAGGGGTTCCATCCCAGGGGAGGACCCCTCTCCCCCTGGTAAGCATCCTCTGGGGCAGCATCTGGATTCCATTCATACTGAATGTGCAAATGGCCAATGCCCCTCCCTGCTCCAGCCCCACTCAAAATAAAAGACTCATGGAGTCCAGGCTTTGAAGGACCTTCTAGCCTCCAGAGGGCTCCCCGTTCCTTGTAGTGGTCCTGGAATGCCCTGGAGCATCAGTCTGGACATAGAGTGGTATCCTCAGGAAGCCCCACCACCACCCACCGACCTCAGGAAGGTGTAGAGGGTCTATGTTTCCAGGCCCTGGGATTCATGAGTGTGTGGACAGAGCACAGGTAGGGTCTTGTCCCCTTAAGCCCTTGGGGTGGGGGCAGACACAGGGGGTATCACTGCTGTGCCCATGTTACAGATTGGGAAACTGAGGCTTATTTGATGAGGAGGGTCACAACTGAGAGCCTGAGTGACCTGCCCAAGATTTCCCTGCTGCTTCTCAGAGGAGCCCAGATTCAGATCCAGGGCTCTCTGACTTTATACCCCATTCCCTTCATCCCTCCGCTAGGCGGGATGAAGGGCGGGATCCCTTCATCCCGCCATATTTGGACCACATTTGGGCTCTGGCCCCCAGGTGGCTCAGTGGTAAAGAATCCGCCTGCCAAGCAGGAGATGCAGGTTTGATCCCTGGGTCAGGAAGATCCCCTGGAGGAGGGGGAGGAGGAAACAGCAACCCACTCCAGTATTCTTGCCTGGGAAATCCCATGGACAGGGGAGCCTGGTGGGTTACAGTGTGTGAGGTCTCAAAGAGTCGGACACGACTGAGGGACTCAGCACACACAACCCACCAGCGCTATCAGAGGGAACTGGTTTGCAAAGTGGGAATCCTAGGCCTCACGCTGGAGACTGTTTCAGTGGATCTGAGTTGGGACCCAGGACTCTGCATCTTCAGCCCGCTCCCAAGCCAACTCTGATGCTTTCTGAAGTGTGAGACCCACGGTCTACACTCTGCTGCTTGAAGGGGGTGAGACGTGTGGCTCAGGAACCAGAAGTTTGAAAGCAAGAGTGACCCGGTCCCTGCCTCCCTGAAGGTGGCTGGTCCCCCAGAGCCCTGCTTGATGGGGACTCAAGCTTCTGCCTCCGCCCTCTCCCTCCTCGGGGGCTGCTGCCAGCGAGTGCGGCTCTGCTGGTAAAGTCTTTATCGGGAATGTCGCCTAATGCATTCATATCAAACAATAGCGCCTCATACATCATCCCTGGCAGAGACCACCTCCGCTAGGACAAGCACAGTCCATTACCCTGACGGGCACAGGCCGTGCGCAAAACAGATAACGGGTCCCAGCTGCGTGAGGGGGCCCTGGGTGCGGAGTTGTCACGGCCCCGGTGAGCATCAAGGGTGCCCTGGGCTCCTGCCCCTGTGTGTGGCTGGGACAGAGGTCGCAGCATTACAGCGTGATAGATACAGTGTTGGTTGGGAACCTAGCCCTGCATTTGCAGGGAAGTAACTCAGCTTCTCTGAGTTTCATTTCCCTTCGGTAAGAAGGGGCTCAGCATACTACTTGCTTCACAGAGACCTGTGAGTGGGCTTAAGGAGAGGACTGAGGAACTTCCCTGGTGCTCCAGTGGTGAAGACTCTGCACTTCCCCTGCAGGGGGCACAGGTTCGATCCTTGGTTGGGGAAGTTCCACATGCCACATGATGTGGCCAAAAAAAACCCAGAGAGGACTAAGGTGTGCCCAGGTGGTGAGAGTGGGGGGATATGGGTGGGGCGCTGTTATGGGCTGAACTGCGTCTCCCCCAAAATTTGTATGTTCAAGCCCTAACCCCCAGTTCCTTACAATGTGAGTGCATTTGGAGATGGGCCTTGACACAGGGAGCTAAGGTACAGTGAGGTCATCTGGGCCACACCCACCCCAGTGGGACTGGTGTCCTTATCGCAAGTGATCAGGACACAGACACACACAGCAGGAAAGCCACGTGGAGCCCCAGGAGGGAGAAGACGGCTGTCCACAAACCAAGGAGAGAGGCTCCGAGAAATCAAACCTGCCAACACCTTGATCTTGGACTTCCACCTTCTGGAACCATGAGAAAATACGTTTCTGTTGTTAGGCTCCAGTCATCTGGTTAACATCACACATGACTTTGAACTGTATGCAGCTGAATACTTTGGCTCCTACTTTTAAATATTATGGCAGGGGTTTTACGGCTTAGAAAACAGTTGAACAGTACTGTGTGTTAGTTATTATTATTGCTAATCCCATTTTAAAGATGACAGACCTGGAGCCAAAGCTGGCAACTGGCAGAAAGCCAAGGGCAGGAGAGGGCAGATTGGGGCCTCCCCCCCAATATGTGAGGCCAGGGTGGCTTCATACCTCTGTCCTTCTCAAAGGCAAAGGGCAAGGGTCCTCAGGGGCAGCAGCTTCTAGAACATGCCCTGTTCTCTCCACATCATCCGAGTCCTGTCAAGGGATCATAAACCAGGGTGGTATTAGCTGTCCTATTGGTGGTGTGGCTGGTCTGAGCTGGGTTTCCGCTCTTGGAACCCGGAAGCTCAGAACCTGATGACCATCACCCACACAGCGCCCCAAGCCCCTGAATAATCCAAGAGGGCATACCTAGGGCAGACAGGAATGGAGGTTAGGTTTGGGGTCACATAGCAGCCCAGAGAGAGTGAGGGGCTTCCCTGGTGGCTCAGCAGTAAATCTGCCTGCACTGCAGGAAACACAGGAGACATAGGTTTGATCGCTGAGTCTGGAGGATCCCCGGGAGAAGGAAAGGGAAACCTACTCCAGGAAATCCCATGGACAGAGCCTGGCAGACTATAGTCTATGAGGTTGCAAAGAGTCAGACACAACTTATCAACCAAACAACCACCACAGCAGCCCAAGGGTAGGAGAGTGGGCCAGAGTCTTAACAGCGTGTGATTAAAGATCCTAGTAATTGTGTCTGACAGCAGACTCATCCCCAGGGTTGGAAAGGAGGGGGACCCAAAAACCCCAGGTGTAGCCCAGGTTGGAGGCTGATGGGGATAGGGGAGCGGCCCCCCTCGGAGCTCCTGAGCAGTGAGTCCTGTGGTTTTAGAAGATGGTGTCATACATCACCCGACACGCCTTTCCATGGGACTGGCCTGGCTGACAGCAGCTATTTATCTGAATGTCTTTGGCAGTAAACTGGTGCGGGGGAGGGAGTGAGGAAGGGAGCTGGGGGTGGGGTCTCCTTGGGAATTTCCCAGAGGCCAGTTCACACACAGCCCCAGCCCTGGAGGGGAGTGGGTCTAAGCAGGGAGGTGGTGCTGTCCATGGTCCTGAACCACACTGGCCGCTTTCTTTCTCTCCCTGGGGACAATGTGGGCAGAAGTGGGAGAGTACCTGGAACTCAGTGCTGCCCTGGAGTCAGATGGGAGCTGGGGACCGCTGCAGTGGTGAAACACTGGCAGGGACAGAAAGTGTCAGGCATATATCTTCATGGTTATGGGCATGAAATTTGGAGCCATAATCCCAGTGTGTTCACTCATTTAAAGGATGTTTAGTGATCAAGAACAGGTTCCTCATGAGATGATCCCTGAAGATGTCAATCAGTCATACAACCTAAGGTAAAAATGTTGACACTAGCTGTGTGACCTTAGGCAAGTTAATCAACCTCTCTGTGCCTCGATGGCCTTATCTGTAAAATGAGGCTAATAATCATAAACACTTCAAAGGATTGTGAGAGGATTCCAGTGATGTAATTAAAGTGCTTAGAACAGAGTCTGGCTGGTGGAAAGAGCTCTGTAAGTCTTAGCTCGTGTTATTGTCGTTATTTACACTATGAAGCGTGCCAGGAGCTCTCAGAGGCAATAACAGGGCAGCCATACTTTGTTTAGAGAATCAGGGAAGACCTGAAGGATGATGAAGGCTTGCATGGGGGAGGTGAAAGGCATGGGCAAAGGCCCTGAGGTAGGAAGAGTGCAGGACACCACCAAAGAGCTAAAAAGAAGCCAGAGGGGCTGGACCACAGAGAGTGATGGAAAAGCCTTAGTTTCTTTCTTTTAATATTTACTTATTTGGCTGCACTGGGTATTAATTGCAGCACGCAGGATCTTCAATCTTTGCTGCAACATGTAGGATCTTTAGTTGTGGCATGTGGGATCTAGTTCCCTGACCAGGGGTTGAATTCTGGACCCTCTACTTTGGGATCGAGGAGTGTTAGCCACCAGACCACCAGGGCAGCCCTGAGCCTCAGTTTCTTAATCTGTTAAATGGCATAATAGTAGAGCCTACCTTCTGCAAAGCTATGAGGGTTAAATGAGATGGTGTGCTTCAAGTTCCCAGCACAAAGCCTGAGCACGCATGGTGATTGGTTGGCTTCCTGGTTCCAACCCCAGGGAGACCACGTTCAATTGCCACACCCAACATGAAAGCTGCAAAGGATGTCAGAGGCCATTCATTAAACAATAAGAGCACAGAGAACTTTGGAGTGATCCACCAGAAAGGGAATCTGCAGGGGCTGTCTGTTCCAGCCTCCGCGGGTGGGAGAGGGTGTGGAGAGTAGGGCCTTGGGGAACAGAGAGGTGGGGTTACATCCTGACTCTAGTGCTAACCTGTTGTGAGACTTGGTGGGATGGATATCTTTAGGCACTGTTTTCTCATCTGTAAGAAGGGGATAATAACACTTACCCTGATTCTGGGAAAGGCTGAAGGCAAAGGAGAAGGGGTCAGCAGAGGATGAGATGGTTAGCTAGCATCACTGACTCAATGGACATGAATTTGAGCAAACTCCAGGAGATAGTGATGGACAGGGGAGTCCATGGGATCGCAAAGAGTTGGACTTAGCGACCTGAACAACAACAGTTACCCAGAAGGCATTTTTGGCTCTCGAAGGGGGTCAGACACTTGGATGTCCACAGGGACCAGGCAGACAATGTAAAGGGGACTTCCCAACGTAGCCCTACTCTCAAGAGACCCCTCAATCCTGATTTTATGTAGGTCGTCCCTATTTGTCAGTGTTAGAAATGAATTCAAGTTTTTTAAGAACACAAGGTGGGTCAAAGCTACCATGTTTGTGGCCCAAATTTGATCGGTGGACTGCCAGTGTGCAGCCGCTGGTGGAAGGTGGCACTCTGAGTAGGTGCTAAGTCAATGAGGTCCCTTTCTCTTGGGTAGTCCCTCTATGCCCCCCTGCCCCCATCTCTAGTGCCCCTCCCTCCTCCGTCTCTATGCCACTACCTGCCTACTTGGAGCTCAGACCTTCCTAGAGCCCTCAAATTCAGGAAGGGGCCGAGTCCTACCCAGAGTGAAGCCCCTGGCCACACTCACCCCTCCTTTGTCCCCATCCCAGGAGGCCCTGTCTTCCCAAGAAGGCGCTGCCAGCCTGCCTCGGGGACCCAGGGTCACAGAGCACACAGGCGGCTGCTGTGGGAGGCGGGTGTCACAGCCCCGTCACCACCACGGTCGTTCCCTCCTCCCGTCTGTGGCATCAGGAAACTCTGGGAGCCAGGTGACACTACTCCCCAGGGAGTGTGCCTGCCTCAGGGAGTGGCGGCTGTGACTCAGAGGCGCAGCCAGGCTCGGGTGCTGGCAGACGCATCAGTAAAACTGGCAGAAAGGGAGTGATGTCAGGTCAGAGCCTCGTGGGGCCTTGGAGCACAGCCCGACAGTGAGACCAAGGCTTAGAGAGAGGAAGGCCACATGTCTGCTGACTCACGATTGAATGCTCTTTCCGTGACATCTTCCTGCCAGACTAGAGCAGGGATGTTAGAGCCTGGGGAGGGATCACACTCCCTGGTCTTTGAATCCCCTGCGTCGTGGCAAGAGGAGGCCTGCAGACTTTGTTTCCATCCTGGTTCTGCCACTTCCTGCGTGTCCTTGGGCAACTCCCATATCCCCTCTGATCCCCAGTTTCATCATCTATCAAGTGAGAATGAACACTTTGCCGAAGCTAAAATGAGAACTTGTGTAAAATGCCTGGTTCATATGGATGCTGGAAAGTCCTTTTTTAAAGGCACTTATAAAGTGCTAAGTGTTAGTCGCTCAGTCACGTCTGACTCTTTACGACCACAAGGACTGTAGCCTGTCAGGCTTCTCTGTCCATGGAATTCTAAGGGCAAGAATACTGGAGTGGGTAGCCGTTCCCTTCTCCAGAGGATTTTCCTGACCCAGGGATCGAACCCAGGTCTCCTGCATTGCAGGTGGATATATATAGCCTCATTTCAAAAAAGGCTTAGAAGTGGCTTACAAATATATACCGCAATGCCATTGTAGGAAAGACCTAGATGAAGAAACAGGGTGATGGAATGGTGGGGTAAGGTCTCATATGGTTTTGAAGAGTGGGCCGCACGTCTGGATCAGAGTTCCCTGGCAGCCAAACAAAGAAAGAAATGTGAGCCTTATTTGACTCTTGGGGTCCATAAGCTGAGAAACTACCACTTGCTTAGGGGAAAAAAATGAACTTTTCTTGGTAATGAGGTGTGAGCAATTTCTCATGTGAGTCTTCAAAAACAGGCCCTGCGGGAGGAAGTAATTATCTTAACTTTCCACTCCCTCGCTTCTTTTCCTAGCTATTCCTGGGGGTCACCCAAACCCTATAAACCTCTTGGTTAAGAGGCCTGACCCTGAAGAAAAACACCTTTTCTACAGAACACTGTGCAGCCTTGGGCTAGAGACCACCCCTCTCAGCCTCAGTTTCCTCATCTGTAAAATGGAAGGTTATAATGATAACTTGGAGAAGGCAATGGCACCCCACTCCAGTACTCTTGCCTGGAAAATCCCATGGATGGAGGAGCCTGGTAGGCTGCAGTCCATGGGGTCGCTAAGAGTTGGACACGACTGAGCGACTTCACTTTCACTTCTCACTTTCATGCATTGGAGAAGGAAATGGCAACCCACTCCAGTGTTCTTGCCTGGAGAATCCCAGGGACGGGGGAGCCTGGTGGGCTACCTTCTATGGAGTCGCACAGAGTTGGACACGACTGAAGCTACTTAGCAGCAGCAGCAGTGAATGATAACTAACTCCAGGTTCTTGATAATTAGAGGTGGCAAAACAGCATGTAAAACACTGACCAGCTTAAATTGGTTTTGCTTCTTTAAAACCTTCAGTTATTTTTTCAGACAGCACTGCGCATGTGCAAAGTGGGCACCCCTTCCACCAATGCCACCCCACCCCCCACGTCTCCAAGATGATCCTGGAACCAGGAACCTTCAGCCGGCGGAACCTAAAGAATAGAAATGTTGCCACTGGAACCCTTTACAGAAGTCCTTCAGTAAGATACTCCAGCTTCCAGCAGTAGTAGCTTAGTTGGACTGATCCAAGCCTAGCCAGGTAGTTTCCAGGTTTGAAGTTCCCCTAATCCTGTAAATTTCACCCAGAACCCTGGATGGAGGAGACAGACTTGAACCCCCACTTCCTGTCTCCTTCCAGGTCGACCTCGGCAACAAAACTCATTCTTTCCTCAAACACCAATGCCATTGTGTCACTGGCTCCTTCCATGCCTCAGGCAGCCAGCCCTTGCTGGGTAACGGCTGTATCTTCCATAAAGACCTTCAGGTTACCACCTTGCACACAGTAAGTGCTCCATAAATGGTGGCCGCTCTTACAGCAGGGACTCAATAAATGGTCATTGAATGAGTACCATTGGGCAGCAAAAGCATTTCCCCTCCCAAACTGTCTCTTCAGTGCTTCTCAGCAGCAGGCTTTCTCCCCAAACCAAACTGAAACGGCATGTGTGTGTTTTAATCAATTCCGTGGTTTGTGGGAGCCAAAAAGCCCAGGTTAATGGAACACAGCCCAATCCCCCATGAATTTCAAACCCTCCTTGAAAGGCCTCTGCTTTTTCCTGCTCAGCCACTCGGAAGCCGCCGCTGCCTCCACTCGGGGAGGAGAAATTGAATAATTGATGTAATTTAAATAACACTAGGATTTGTAATGATATTGAAATGTAAAGATAAAAAGGGGCGTGAACGGTGGGGGTGTGGCGGAAGAGGCAAGGTGTTAATAGGCCCTTAGGGCCTCGTGGGGTGGGGGAGCTCCCCTGGAAGCATGCACTGCAAAGCATCTGAGGCAGGAGGCACTGGAAGGGGTGGGGTGGGCAGCCTCCCCCCACGAGAGGGAAAAGCCATATTCATAAACAAGATGCGGAAATTTCTCCCGACTCAGCACCACTAACAGTTAGAGAGTGGATAATTATTTAAATGCCAAATCATTCCGTTCATTAGAATCTCAAATCATAGCTGAAGAAACTGATTGCCCAGGGCAGGAATGAGAGGGGGGCCGGGGGGAGGAAGGGGAGGTGGCTGGAAAAGCAGGAAATGAGGGGGGAGTCTCCCCAACTTCTGGTTCAGGTCAGGCGGAAGGTGGGGTAGAAAGGATGGCAGGATGGTAGGGAAGGAAGGAACACGGGGTGGAAAGAAAGATGTGGGTTCAAAGCCAGGATCTGATACTTTGTGATTGTGGGTCTCCTTGGTTACCCCTCTGAGCCTCAGTTTGCCCAGCTGGAAAGTGGGTTTGATGCTAAGATGTACTTTGCAGGCAATGAATCTTGGCTGCTATGATTAACGGAGAGGGGTCAGGATGGGGAATGGACTAGGGCTGGGGGCGAAGCCTCAAACAAGCCCTAAGCCAGACTCCTTTCTCCTCCCCAGTGCTCTCCTGTCTCCCACCCTAGTCAGAGCTGACTTGAGAGGTTGAGACTGAGCCCCAGAGTGGGTAAGGGATAGGGGCTTGGCCAAGATGACCCAGAGCCAGGGACCCCACGCACACGCACATCTTATAATCTCCACAAGCCCCCAACACCCAGCCCGATCTGGACACCCTCCCAGGTGCCAGGAGGTCTCCAAGGTGGGAGCCAGCTCAACCCCCTGGAGTGTTATCATGTCTGTGGACCAGAGTCATAAGGACAAGTCAGTAACAATTCAATTATGCTGAGAGGTTCAGGGCTGGCTGGCGCCCCCTCCCACCATGGTGGCTGACCACGCCGCCCCTCCGAGACGAGCAACCAAGCGGGGGTCCTGGAGCAGGGGGATCACAAGGAGCGCTGACTGGGCTAGCTGGGACAGGAAAACCCCAAAACGTAAGCAGCATGCTCCCAGGGTAACGCTCTGAAGGGTGGTACTGAGGCAACCGCACCCCTGTCGTGCAGTAGCCTGCCGGCTTTTATTCTGTGCCGGGGCCTGTGCTAAGCATTTTATATCACTGAACTCTCATTAGAACCCTGTGGGCAGAGACGATGGGGAAGCTGAAGCCTGGAGACGTGAGGTCACTTGTTCACGCAGCCAGAAGCTGTGAGGCTAAGGTTTGAACATGTCGGCCTGAAGCCCAAGCCTCTCAGTAGCTCTGAGCTGCACCCCCAGGCTCAGTCCACAGCCAGCGCCTGACTTGGCTCCTCACCATGACTCTGGGGGGATCCCGTGGGTGCTGCTCTCAAGTGAGACTCTTCGTAGCCCCACGGAGAGTTTGAGAAGGAACTGGGGTTCAGATGTGGGCTTTTTAATTTTGGCTGCACTGGGTCTTCGTTGCGGTACACGGGCTTCTCTAGGTGCGGTGTGCACGTTCAGTAACTGCAGCACCCAGGGCCTCAAGCTGTGCACAGGCCTAGTTGCCCCAAAGCATGTGGCATCTTAGCTTCCCGACCAGGGATCGAACCCGCATCCCCTGCACAGGAGGCGGATTCCTAACCACTGGACCACCAGGGAAGTCCCCAGATGGGGGTTGTTCTGTTCTCAGTCTCACACAGCCCTCTGTCTGTCCCTCTCTGGAGCCTCAAACCCTCCCATGTTCCTGCCCATCCTGCTGGCCTCTCTCCACTCTCCTCTTCCTCCACAGCCTCCCTGTTAACGCAGAGAGCAGCCCAGCTGCCACCCTCCCCCTGTCCCTTCAAATAGAAACATCCAGTGGCCACATACCCACCCCAGAAGCCTGGGGAAACAAGAGGGCCCCCACCCACTTGCTTAAGGTCACCGTGGTGGTCACACTCAGTGGAGGTTAGGGGCCAGGCCTGCCAAAGTGCCTCAAGTAGTCACTTGGAACATTACCCCAATTAATATTTCAGTGGCCAGTCCTGGCAGGCGCTGCTGTATCTGGGAAGCTGGGTCTTTTCCCAAGAGGCCAGGCGGAGATAGCTGGGAAGCCTTGGGGCCGGGGACAGTCAGAAGATTGGAGCCTGCCTGCATTGCTGCACGGCCTTGATCAAGACCCTTCCTCTCCCGGCCCATGTCTGTCAAATGGAGACATCACTCTTACCTGCTTATAGTGTTACTGGGATTAACCTGGGGCCTGGCATACAATAGGTGCTCGGTAAATGGTAGTATTCCCAAGACCTGTGTTTTCCAAGTTGAGCTGCACATTCTGTCTGCTCCAGAGTCTCATGGGGTGCTCATTACAAGTAAAGACTCCTGGGCTCCTCCTGGACCGGTAGAGCCTGTGTGCTGGGGCCCTGGAGTCTGCATTTGTGACAGTTGCCCCCAGTGACTCCCCAGCAGCCCTGCTTCCTAGTAAGTAAGGAGGAGCCTAGGCCCCAGGACAAGCAGCTGAACCTCGGATTTGTTGTTGTTGTTGAGTCGTTGAGTTGTGTCTGACTCTTTGCAACCTCATGAATTGCTGCACGCCAGGCTTCCCTGTCCTTCACCATCTCTCAGAGTTTGCTCAAACTCATGTCCACTGGGAGAAGGCAATGGCACCCCACTCCAGTACTCTTGCCTGGAAAATCCCATGGACTGAGGAGCCTGGTAGGCTGCGGTCTATGGGGTCACTAGGAGTTGGACACGACTGAGCAACTTCACTTTCACTTTTCACTTTTATGCATTGGAGAAGGAAACGGCAACCCACTCCAATGTTCTTGCCTGGAGAGTCCCAGAGACGGGGGAGCCTGGTGGGCTGCCGTCTATGGGATCGCAGAGTTGGACAAGACTGAAGCGACTTAGCAGCAGCAGCAGCAGCATGTCCATTGAGTCAGTGATGCCATCCAACCATCTCATCTTCTGTCACCCACTTCTCCTCTTGCCCTCGGTCTTTCCCAGCATCAGGGTCTTTTCCAATGAGTCAGCTCTTCATATCAGGTGGCCAAAGTATTGGTGCCTCAGACTCCTTGTATTCCTCTATGTCAGGTCATTAGGGAGAGGCAAGAAAACATCCCCTGGGAGGCCCTGGAGTTGGCAGGGAGCTGGGGAGGGGTACAAGAGGCATGGTCCCCCGCCCAGAGCACCCCTCTGCCCTGGCTACCCACCTCCCCCACCCCGTGCCTCCACGGTCGCATCCACACTGGCCATTTGGCCCATTTGAAGCAGCTACTTGGGCACCGGCTCACAGGGCCGCTGTGGGGAAACAAACCAGACCCAGTCCCTCCTCTCCGGAGCTCACAGTCAGCTGGTGAGACAGCCACATTCCAGTAAACCCAAATAAATAACACAGTGACAAATTGTGAGGGCTGTCATGAAGGAAACTGACAAGGTTTTCAGAGCTGGCAAACAGCCGGCAGGGGACCTAATTTAGATGGAGCAGTCTCCCTGGGGAGGTGACATTTAAGTAGCCTCATGGAAAAGGAGCCACGGGCAGAGGATTCCAGGCAAAGGGCAAAACTAGGGCAAGGGCCCTGGGACAGGAACTGACTCCACTCAAGGATCTGAAAAAAGATCCAAGAGGCACTGCCCGGCCCGCTGAAGTCGGCTGGGCTGGGACCTCGGGTCCTGGCGGGGGCAGGGATCAGTGAGGATTTCTCACGTTGGGGTCGCCAAGGAGTGACAGCAGAGTCTTGAGCAGGGGAGCGGTGTGATGATGGGATTTTAATATGAGAAAGAGCCTTCTCTCTCTGCCCTGGAGGCTGAGGAACGGATTAGAGGGGAGGGAGGGAAGCCCGCAGGGTGGTCAATCTGGCAGAGATAGCGAACCCTTAGCACTGACTGAACACTCACAGGGTGCCGGGCAGTGTTCACACACAAGCAATACTAGGAAACGGAAATGGGGGCGAGGGAAAGGGGGGTCTAGGGTCACTCGGGTGCCTTGCTCCACGCACACCTGGGTCTTCGCCTGCTCTCAGCATCCACGAGACTGGAGTCAGGATCATCTTCATTTCACAGGTGGAGAGATGGGGGCTCAGCAAGTGTGGCCGCTTGCTCAAGGTCACGCAGCAAGCAGCAGCAGATCCTGCACTTGAACTTGGTCTGCCTGCCGCGCTGTCCTTCGTGCAAACAGCTGCCCAGGTTCACGCAGGGGGCGGCAGGTAACTGCTGTCTTCCTCCTGCTGCTTTGTGAATACCATGCTGCCCTGCCCCCACCCTCATTACGTGGGGAAGGCCACCGGGTGGAGCAGAGGGGGCCCAGCTGACCTGAGCAGGTCTGGGGGCAGTGCGTTCCAAGTCTAGCCCTTGCCTGGTCCGGGGCACAGCACGTCCAGATGCAGGTCAATATCATGTTTTCAAATTGATGGGGCGCCATTAGGCAGGGTCATTATTTTCTGCCTGATCCACTTGCCATCTGATAAACAGGTGATTACTTCTCCTCCCAGTTCAGTTTCTGATTTGCATACAATAAATATCACACACACACACACCCCCTGTGGAACAGTGTGTGTGTGTGTGTGTGTGTGTGTGTGTGTTGGGGATGGAACACAGGGCTCATGTCTTATTTATGAGAAATAAACAGGAGCACAAACTCGCATAATCAACATATATTTAATCTGGCTCTTCACCCTTTTGACTCTAATCAGGCCATGTCTGTGATGGCTCTGTGTGTGTGTGTGTGTGTGTGCCCTGCACTCTCACAGGCTGCACACTCACACCCCTGCCAAGATCTTCATCCCAGCCTGGTTGGGGCTGATTTAGTGGGGAACAGGCTGCCTAAGAGGTTCTCCTGACCTCGGCACACTCAGTTTGAGAATCCAGGCCTGAGGTATGGGAGGTGGAGGCAGTTGCACCCCTCAGCCACTTTGCAGAGAGAACCTTTCTTTCTAATATTGCCAAAGCATGTTTGAACTGTCAAAAGTACCAGCAATATAAATAGTGCAGCGTTAGCTACAGTTCTGTTGGCAGCGACATCCAACATCACATATTTTTCATCAAGATAGAAAAGCCAAACAGAAAAAAAAAAAAAAAGGCTAAGCCTTGTGTGGAGAATCAAGGTCACATGCTCTTAAAGGCCAGAGCTGCAGCTTGAACTTGGGACTCTGACCACAAAGTCCAAGTTAGTATCATCCTATGATGCTGACTGACATGATGAATAAGAGGCCTGGAAAAACCAGCAGTGGGATCACCTACCTCCATCCAGCTCCTGTTCCACTGATAGAGAAACTGAGGCCAGAAAAATAAAGGGAACTTGCCAATGGTCTTACCCAAACCATGTCAGAGCCAGAATTCAAACCCAGATCTTAATTGTGTGTGTGTATTAAAAAAAAAAATAATAAATGTTTTAGTATGTTGGCCTATGCAGGCCACCAAAGAGATAGCTTGTATTTGCCTGCCGATGACTGGGTTCTAATTTGGAGTGGTTTGAAAGACTAGAAATACATCTGGGGGCCCAGTTCTGCTAGTTGGACTCCTTGGTTCTTCAGCGAGATGCATGTGCTGGGGCTGGCATGTGCAGCATGGATCTTTCACGTGCATATCTGATGCCCAGGCTCAATGTCTGGAACGGCTGGAGCTGCCTTAATATCTCCCTTCTTTCCATGCAGCTCCTCCCCTCAGTTAGCTTGGGTTTCCTTACAGCATGGTGGTCTCAGAGTAGTGAGGCATCGTTCATGGCAGCGCCTTCTACTGGAGAAAGCACTGTGCAATCTGGGGTGAGTTTCTTATTTTGGTATGCTTGTTTGTTTTTATGAATGTATCACTTTTACACAAACACATGTATTATGGGCTTCTCTGGTGGCCCAGATGGTAAAGAGTCCACCTGCAATTCAGGAGACCCAGGGTCGATCCCTGGCTTGGGAACATCCCCTGGAGGAGGGGAATGGCAACCCACTCTAGTATCCTTGCCTGGGAAATCCCATGGACAGAAGAGCCTGGAGGGCTACCGTCCATTAGGGTCACAAAGAGCAGGACGCAGCTGAGCCACTAAGTGTGCAAGGAGAGTGTCACTGGTACCACTATTGCTATTACTGCCACCAATACTGCTGTTATCAGTGCTACCACTATTACTACTGGTAACTGCCACTATTACAGGTACTGCCACTATCACCGCCATTGACCGTGACTGTTGCTACTACTATTTCTTCCACTGCTGCCACTCTTCTCATAACTACCTGTGTATAGTAGATAGCGCTATCAGCTATTACTACTCGTATTGCTACTGTTACCACTGTTAACCAATACTACTCTTACTATTGCTAACAGGATCACTGTTACTCCTCCTCCTCCTTCCTCCCTTTCCCCCCTCTGCTATAATTTTTATTATTTTAAAATTACGACAAAGGTAATGCATGTTCATGACAGAAAAATTAAGAAATTTTAGACGTAATTTCAAAGACAAATGAAAACTCACCCCCACACACCACTATCCGGAGGTGTCAGCCCCTGGTAGGTCCCCTTCCTCAGTGGGGTCTGCAAGGCCCCATAGCCAGCTGCTGCCCACCTAACCACCCCATCTCCTCTCTGACCACGTGCTCCAGTCAGACCAAAACGCTAATGCCCCCGGACCCACCTGCCTTCCCTCTCCTCGCCCCTGGGCGCTTGCACGGGCTGTTCCTTGTGCTTGTTCCTTCCTCCTGTGCTCTGGCTGGCTGACCCCCCTGCTTCCTAGGCTCTGAGCAGAGACACAGATCCTCTAGGGAACCCGCTGAGCATGCTGCCTCTTAGACGGGTCAGGGGTCCCCATAAGGCCCCAACAGTACGTAGGTATTCCCTGCAGAAGTATAGCTCACCCCTCTCCATTTAGCCATGTTTCTCCTCCATCATAGAAAGTGGGGACTGTGTCGAGTCCTCTCCGTGTGCCCAGAACCTGCCTCCATATGTGTTTGTTGAGTGAATAGGTGAATGCGTCTGTCTGGAAAGGTTTCCTAGAAGATGCGGCCTGTGCCCCATGCAGGCCCTGGGTTGTAGGGCCAGGCGGCTTGTTTGGCA
This sequence comes from Aepyceros melampus, assembly GCA_006408695.1. Classification (NCBI taxonomy): domain Eukaryota; kingdom Metazoa; phylum Chordata; class Mammalia; order Artiodactyla; family Bovidae; genus Aepyceros; species Aepyceros melampus. Next base: position 417,483 of record SJXQ01006048.1, read on the forward strand.
CTGCATAACAGCTCTCTGCATTGATCTTTGGTCTGGGCTGTCACCCAGGTGCAGGGTCCCATGTTTGCACATGCACCAGGCTCCCAGTAGTGTGTCTGGGGAGGGCAGGGGCTTCCACCCTCCTGCACCGCTGAACAGACAGCGCCAGACACGAGGAGTAGGGTTTCTCTGTGTGCTATTGATTTGTCATAACTGCCTGCCGACAGACAAGGTGAGCAGTTCACTTTTATGAATCCTTGTTAACAGTGTGGCAAGAGATATTTCACTTTAAGTGCCCCCTTTTCACTGAAAAAGAAAAAGAACAGAAAATGTAAATTATCTCATCACAGAGACGCTGAGAGCTGCGAGCTGGGTCTCCTTCAGAGGAGACAGAGAGGAGAGTCTGGCTGGGATGCCAGGAGGGAAGGCTCCTTCACGCCCTGTAAGCAGTCAAGGCTGGCTCAGCAGAGGTTCCCAAAGCAGAACTTGGCAGGGGAGTGTGGCCACACAGCCGAGGGCCATGGTGCAGGTGGTTACAGCATGGAAGCCAAGTCTGTGCACTGAAATGGGCTAAGAGAAAAGAACAGAGGTGCTCATGGCAACCTTTAAGAAAAGCATAAAACTGGAAGCAATCTAAGCATCCATCAGCAGGGCACTAGGTCCATGTACATTATAATACAGCCCTTTGGGTGGAATACTATGAAGCTAAGAAAAAGGATGGGCTCGTCCTGTGTGGACTAATAGAGAAGAAAGCGATGAGACGCTACTGAGTGGAAAGAGCAAGCTCTAGGGCATTTTATAATGTGCTCTCATTTGCATAAAAGTAGGCATATATGTGCTTGACGTACATGAAAAGGATGTAGAAAGAATCGCACACGTATCTCTTCACAGTTTTTTTCTCTGGCAAGTGAAACCAAAGAACCCAGGATGGGGACAGTTTCTGGTTTTCATTTCATCCACTTTTGTGCTGGTTTAATTTCCTTTTTAAAAAGTCTTGATTTATTTACTCATCTGTTCCCTTATTGATATGGCTGCGCCAGGTCTCAGTTGCGGCACACAGGATCTTTAGTTGCAGCAGGAGAACTAGTTGCAGCATGTGGGATCTAGCCTCCTGACCAGGGATCAGACCCACACCCCTGCATTGGGAGCATGGAGTCTTAGCCACCAGACCACCAGGGAAGTCCCTCATTTCATTTACTTTTTACTATGTGCAGTAGGACTTGTATATTTTTAAAGTTTTAACACTTTGAAAATGTTCAGCTCCAGAGGCATACTTTAGTTGTTTCCTTGATAATCTTCTCCATGGTTTGAGTTTTTATAACAACCAACTACTATGTCTGTAAACATAAAAATATAATACAAAAATTTTAAGCAAGAAAGGCAATCTGGATTCAAATCCCTGCCCTAATCCTCGGCAGCTGTGGGACCTGGGGCAAGTCACTTGACCTCTCTAAGTCTCCATTTCCTAGCACCTGCCTCACTGAAGAGTTAGAAGTGGTAGATAAGTTACTCCACCTGAAAGCATTTGAATAGTGCCTGACACCTGGCCTGGGTGAGCCCTTATTATTAAGATTATTCTGCCACATTCCCACTCATCAGAGAGCCTGTGTGCTGCCTCAGACTGACATGCTTGCATGTTCTGTCATGTCCAACTCTTTGCAACCCCACAGACTGTAGCCCGCCAGGCTCCTCTGTCCATGGAATTTACTAGGCAAGAATACTGGGGTGCATTGCCATTTCCATCTCCAGGGGATCTTCCTGACCCAGGGATTGAACCGCGTCTTCTGCATTGGCAAGCAGGGTCTTTACCACTGAGCTACCTGGGAAAACCCTTCCTCAGACTGACAACTCTGAATAAAACCGTGCCTGCTCTGCTGGTTTCATTGACAAACACCCTAAGATGGCTTTTTACAAAACTTATTGGCAGCTGCTTATCTGGCTTAGGATTTTCTGGAGAGTGACCTCAGTGCTGGGCTCCAGGGTCAGAGAGATTCCCAGAGGAGTTTGAGGGATGTGAGCTTGAGCTCAGAGGCATAGTGCACGGCACTGTCTAAGGACGGACCAGGCTGCCCTTCAGGCAATGAGCTCCCTCCAGCAGGAAAGGGTTCACAGTGAGGCTGGGCTCCCGTGCAGTGAATGTGTCGTAATAAGAATGCCAGCACCAGACGGGAAGGAAGGCTTCACTTATTCTTTCATCAAATATTCACCGTGACCCAGGCACTCGGCTGCATCCCCATTCACTCTCAGATTAGGTCACTTCATAAATGATTTCTTGCTCAGATAGGAGGACTTCTCTGCCAGGCTTCTGGGGGCCGTTTTCATTTTTAAAGAGGATCAAGTGTCAGTGGTTAAGGAATGGGTTTCTAATGGTGGACTCAGGTCCTTGAGGGTAGAGAGGGGAGGTGGTCTGGCATCTCACTTGACCAATGGACAGAATAAGGGAGAGGGACACGCCCCACACCTCCCAGGTGGGGTTGCAGATACCACAATAGTGGTATTAGTGTGACCAGCTGAATATACAACACATGTGCTATTTCATTTCATCTCAGCTGCCCCAGGTGACTGTGGGAGTCCTCTAGGCAGGCAGTTTGGCCTCAGACAGCCCTCCCATTTCTGCCTGTCCCCATCCACCAGGAAGTCCTCGATTTTCTCCAGTGCTGAGTGAACAAACAGGCAGGCTGGGGACCACAGATCAAATTGTCCCATTTTCAGATGGGGCCTGAGAGGAAAAGGTCTAGCTGGAGGCTTGCCTCTGCAACCCCCATAATCCTCCCCAAACCTCCAAGGGTGGTTTTATGCCATTTAACAGGTGCAAAAGTAGAGGCCCAGGGAAGTAAGTCACCTGCCCAAAGTTTCATGTGAGCTGAGCCAAAGCTCAGCCCAGTTCCATCTAATTTCCCACCCTGCGATTCCCCATTCCCTGTGGCCTCCCAGAGCAAGAACTTGCATAGACAGAGTGGGGGTACACAGGCCCTTTTCTCGCTCAGGGGGAAGTGTGTGTAATTGTGTGGAGTGGGCTGCAGCCCGGTGCTGGGGAACTATCAACCCACCTCTTTCTCTGCAGCCTGGGGAATATCTCACCTGTATTTGCTGCAGGTGTAGCAAATACATCTTTATGTTTCTTCCTCTAAATGTAAATGGCAGACGAGTGGCATGTTGTGGGATTTGGTAAAATAAAAAGCAACAGAAAAGTAATTTGCATTAGCTATGTGACAAAATCTCAAGAGACAAGGGTTTCTGTGCTCTCGATTAAATCCTGGGCCTGCACCTCGGAGGGTGGTGAGGTCAGAGGAATAATCGGGGCTCTTCACATGCTGAAGGGACAGCCTCTCCCTCTCTCCTCTCATCTCTCCTTTTGTCTCACTCTCTCCCTCATCTCTCCTTCCTTTCTCAGCTGTCTGGTTTTCTCTCTCCCCAGCCCCTCCCAGAACCCCACTGGTGCAGCGCTGCACGGAGAAGCAATTTATAAAGCAGATGTTTATTGCAAGGTTTCACACAAGCTTGGTGCCTCGCCAAACGTTATAGTAATTGGAGGCTGTGTTTAATTACTGATCAATGTAAAGTTGGGACGAGACAGGCCTGGAAACTGCCTTTGGTCTAGACTCTTTCCATTTCAGAGATGGCAGGAGGCCCTGGCCCTTCATGTCTCAGCCCATCCCAAACCAAGGATTGGCCAGTGACAAGAAAGGAGGATGTGGGCTTACAGTGGGCTCTAGGCCCACTGGCTTCTAGGAAATGGCTTTGCGGGAAAGGAGACCCATTTCTGCTACTGTCCTTTTCTTGCCATCCTGTTACTGTGGAGGCCTGGTCTGTGCCAGTTATGGGGTGACACGGATCAGTGAATTTCTCCCAGTGCCTGGATTAAGCGCTTTACATACATTGTCATTCAGCCTAACACAAGACGGGTGAGGTAGCCAGGCTCCAGGTGGGCCCTCAGTGATCCCTGCCTCCTGGTATTCACCTTGCTAGGTAGTCCTCTCCCACATGGAGAGATGGACCTGCAGAACCAACACTGCAGAAGTGACAGCTTGTGATTTCCAAGGCTCTGTCGTTAAAGACGTTGTAGCCTCCGCCTTGCTCACTTGAATCACTGGGGAAGGCTGGTAGCCATATCATGAGAACACTCAAGCAGCTTTGGGGAGCTCCATCCAGGGAGGAGCTGAGGAGCCACTGTAGGGATTGGAACCTCCAGTCCAAACACACCTTCAAATGAGACTGTAACCCCCACTGACGGGAGAGCTGCAACCTCATGAGAGACCCTGAGCCAGGACCACCCAGCTAAGTAGCTCCCAAGTTCTCGAACCCACAGAAACTATGAGATACAAAGTAGTTATTGTGGTAAGCCGTCAAGTTTTGGAGTGAAATTGTTAGTCACTCAGTCATGTCTGACTCTCTGCGACCCCATGGATTGTAGCCCACCAGGCTCCTCTGTCCATGGAATTCTCCAGGCAAGAATCCTGGAGCAGGTTGCCATGCCCTTATCTTCCCAACCCAGGAACTGAACCTGGGTCTCTCACATTGCAGGCAGATTCTGTACCGTCTGAGCCAATAGATAACTGGTATAACAGCCATGGGAAGGAAGGAAACAAAAGGAAAACTGATAAACAGGAAACAAAACAAATACAGCAAGAAAGAGCCCAGCCATGTGTTGTGTGTGTTACGCTGCCTCAGTCGTGTCCGACTCTTTGCGACCCTATCGACTATTGCTTGCCAGGCTCCTCGGTCCATGGAATTCTCCAGGCAAGAGTACTGGAGTGGGTTGTCATCTCCTCCTCCAGGGGACCTTCCTGACCCAGGGATCAAACCCGCATCTCTTACATCTCCTGCATTGGCAGGCGGGCTCTTATCACTAGTGCCACCTGGGAAGCCTGTGTCCGACTCTCTTGCGCCCATATGGTCTGTTGCCCGCCAGGCTCCTCTGTCCATAGGATTTCCCGGGGAAGAATACTGGAGTGGGTTGTCATTTCCTTCTCCAGGGGAGCTTCCTGACCCAGGGATCAAACCCATATTTCCTGTGTTGCAGACGGGTTCTTTACCTCTGAGCCACCAGGAAAACTCCAGTCCAGCCATATAATCTCATAATTATATAATGACTACATATGGATATAGATTTTTAAAATCTATTTATATATTAATGGGATACATTCTATATATGATAATATAATCACAATAAATGTGAATGAGTTAGATTCACCAATTAAAAGAAAAAAATATTATTTCATTCTTTCCTCCAAATAACCCCATAAGATAGGCATTATTATACCAAATCTACAGATGAAGGAGTTGGCTCAGAGTGGGGAAGAAACTTGCCCAGGGTTTCCAAAGTCAAGAGTGGATAAAGTTGGGATTCAAACCCAGCTGCTAAGCTGATAAGTCACTTTAGTCATGTCCGACTCTGTGCGACCCCATGGACGGCAGCCCACCAAGCTCCACTGTCCCTGGGATTCTCCAGGCAAGAACACTGAAGTGGGTTGCCATTTCCTTCTCCAATGTATGAAAGTGAAAAGTGAAAGTGAAGTCATTCAGTCATGTCCAACTCTTTGCGACCCCATGGACTGCAGCCCACCAGGCTCCTCCATCCATGGGATTTTCCAGGCAAGAGTACTGGAGTGGGGTGCCATTCCAAACCCAGGCCCTTCTATAAATCCTGAAGCTCTAACACCATCCTGTGTTGTTAGCTCCCTTGGCTAGAAGAGGAAACTGAGACTCAGAGGGGGATAGTGACCTACCCAGAGTCACACAGCAAGTCATTTCAAAACTGAAGCCAGATCTGGGGCTGATTTGTTGTCTGGTGTCTGCCCCCACGAACTTCGGGGCTCTGCCATCAAAGCACAAGGATCTCATGTGCTCCTGTCTTCACAGCTGTTAAGACAGCCGGGGACCTTTGGCCGTGGCCAGAGAGACCCTGTGGAGTCAGGTTGGGGAGCGTTTTCGGGGCAGACACCAGCACAAAGCAGTGTGCAGGGCAGGGTTGCGGTGGCTCATGCGTCTGCTGAACTCCGGTAATTACATCAGGGCCGGCAGCATAATTTGTATCTGGGTGATGAATGTCTGTGTTTTCGGGCCTGATTGCCCTATTTACATTTGGAATTTGCTGATCTATTATTAATGTCTCCTGGAGGCCAGGGTGACAGGCATGAGCAGCTGGGGAGTCCTCTCCCCCAATCTAGGGAATACTAGTTCTTAGGCCCTAGCTCCCCAAAGCCGCTCCGTAGCTCACTTTGCGTGACCCTGACTTTCACGGGGCTCTTGGACTGAGTGGCAGAGGAGCTGACCTGGGATGGGGTTTCCCCGCCTCTTACCTGAGTGTACACACTCAGATGCACTGTACATATGCACAGACACAGCACATGCATACATGCACACACTTGCACATATGCGTACATACACATCCCTATATATCTGTAGGCATATACATGGAATTTACACAAACACGCACATACATGAAATGCATGCATGGACATGCTAACACACTTGTGGGCACAGGCACACTCATGCGTGTACATGTGCACGAGTGTACAGCATACATACTGTTACTACTGAATGTCTGTGTCCCCTGCCCCCTAAATTTATATGTTGAAGCTCTAACACTCCATGTGATGATGGTATTTGGAGATGATGTCTCTGGAACGTAATTAGGGTTAAACAAGGTCGTGAGGGTGGAGCCCTCATGATGGGATTGGTGCCCTTATTAGAAGAGACACCAAAGAGAGAAATCAATTTTTTCTCCATGCATGTGAAACAAGGAAAGACATGTGAGCATACAGCAAAGAGGTAACTGTCTACCAGCCAGGAACTGAATAGGCTAACACCTTGAACTTGGACTTCTTGCCCTCTAAACTATGAGAAACTGCATTTCTGTTGTTTAAGTCACCCAGTCCTTAGTTTTTTATGGCAGCCTGAGCTGAGACACACACACACACATTCTCATGTGTCTAATCATGCTGGGAATAGCACAGCAACTTGGCAAGGTCTCCCACCTTGAGAAGGAGGGGTCTATGAACCATGGGCCCAGATGGCCTGGGTTTGAATCCCAGCTCTGCCACTTACCAGCTGTGTGACCTTGAGCAGCTTACTTTACCTCTCTGTGCTTCTGTTTCCCCATATGTAAAATGGGAATGATCATGTTACTATTTCATAGGGTCGCTGTGAGGATTAACTATGTTAATGGAAGTCACTTGCCTGGTGTACTTTTAGCAGTAGGTACATATCTGTGGTGTTGTTATTGTTGTTTATGTGCTTGCCACTTAATAGGCTCCGAATCCAGGTGGCAGTAGTGATAAAGAACCTGCCTGCCAATGCAGGAGACATAAGAGATGCAGGTTCGATCCCTGGGTGGGAAAGATCCCCTGGAGGAGGGAATGGAAATCCATTCCAGTATTCTTGCCTGGAGAAGCCCACCAGCCACTGTGGCCTGGTGGTCTACAGTCCATAGTGTCTCTGAGGGTTGGACATGACTAAAGCGACATAGCATGAACATATAACTGTATGTGAAAACCCCCAAAGCTGCAATAACCCCTACCCTACCCTGAGTATTTACTACGCACTAAACATTTCCTATCTGTTTTATCTCATTTCACCCTCATAACCAGGAAACCAAGGCAGAGACCCACACATACTTAAGGTCGCACAGGTAGCAGAAATGGGACTTGAACCTGGGTCTTTGCTGCCACGAGAGTCGTGGCCCTTAGCTTAAACTGCTGCATGTCCCAGAAGCAAAGCAGAGAGCAATGGGTTTGCAAGCTGCAACAGGCGGGCTGACCTGAGCACAGCACCTGGAAGCCATAGGAGGGGGAGCCAGGCCCAGGGACCACAGCAGCAAGCCTCGCCCGCTGCACCCTCCAGAAAGGGCCCCCGGTTTCCCTGCGATCCCAGGGAAGGTCAGGCAGCGAGCACATTAAGGCCATAATTTGTCATGAAGGCCTGGAAATGAACGAGGCTTATCATTTATGGATGGAATAATTAAGGCACTGTGCTCGGCGGTTCGCCAAGGCCTGTGCCCTGATGCCAGGCGTCACCAGCAGCTGAACTGGATTGGGGTGTTCACTGTTGCTCTCCTTGTCTCCCCTCTCTCCCGCGATCTCCCCCCTCTGCATCACCTCAACTCGACCCCTGGAGGAGCAGACTCAGTCCATCAGCGCCAAAGCAAATGCAAGCCCACACTTAAGTAGCAATGGCCCCACCCTCATGTTGTCATACCAGCCCTGACCAATCCCAGGGAGATTTCTCTTGACGCTCCGCCCATGGTGGGGTGCTGCCCCACCCTCTTAGATGGAGGTAGCCGGCCTCTTCCTATGGCGCCGAGAATCTTGGACTGATCTGCATTCAAATCTTGACTTTCTCCTGCTCCTGCTGTGTGCCTCTAGGCTTGTCACGTCACCTCTCTGAACCATAGATTTCTCCTCTCAAAAATGGGCAAAATAATATTGTTATGTATTGCGTGGTGGATCAAATTAAACCAGAGTTGTGAAGTGCATTGTGAGGGTCTGGTTTAGAGTAAATGTTCCACAAATCCAGCATTTCATGACTTTCCCCAACAGAGGGCTTGGACAGGCTGGAATCAGAGGCTCAGAGAGGCAATGAGATTTGACTAGAGATACACAGCAAGTGAGCAGGAAGTGGGCACCTACTTCCTTCCCCTGGAGTTCCTGTCACCTGTCACTTGTGGATGGGTTCAGCCCATTCTCCAACAAAAGGTTGAGGCCCCTGCCTCAAGTTCCCCAGGTCAGTGGAGGGGAGAGGTGACTGGACAGGTGATTGCCACCATTAACATACGGAGGGGCACTGTTGTCTTGCTGCCCAGGCCCTGTTTCAGATGCTCTGTAGTTACGATTTCTCTTCATTCTCCAGACAACCCTCCGAGATAGAAGTCGTTATTACCCTTCTCGTTTCAGAGGTGAGGAAACTGAGAACTGCAATCAGCCCCCTGACTGAGTCACTCAATCAAGAAGTTGGAATTTGTGTGTGATTTCCTGGGTCCAAACAATGCCAGGCTTTCGGGGGAGAGTGGCAAATTAAAGACTATTTGAATTATTAAAGAAATATCACTTGACATGTTCCAGAATTCCAGTTTTAATATTCTGTATTCTCAAATGGGACTTCCCTGGTGGCTCAGACGATAAAGAATATGCCTGCTATGTAGGACACCCAGATTCGATCCCTGCGTTGGGAAGATGTCCCTGGAGGAGGGCATGGCAACTCACTCAAGTATTCTTGCCTGGAGAATCCCCGTGGACAGAGCAGCCTGGCAGGTTACAGTACATGGGGTGGCAAATGGGTTCAAGCCCTCACTTTACAGATGGGAAGACTGAGGCCCAGCCACCAGAGACAGAGCCTTGGGGCCTCTCCCATCCATAGTGGGCATCAAGGCTGCTAGAGAGGCTTTTGGCACCTGCCTGGAGGAGGAATCTGGACCCTCCTTGGCTAACCCCACCCACCCTCCATCACCATGGCAACCATGCAGGTGAGCCTCATCACTGCTAATCCTCTAATTACCAGCCACCTCTTCAATCGGCTGTAATTACTTTGGGGACACAGTTAACCTCTCATTAGGAACGCACGGCCGCTTTCTCCAAAAGCGCAGCAGTGACATGCCTAGTAATTTACCGCCCCGGCTCGCAGGGCCGCTTTGTGTTTAACTCGGGCGCCATCGCATCCCTGTCATTACTCCAGCCTGGTTGTCATGACGATTAATCATTCAATCCCTCATCAGCAACTTTTGCCAAATGTCACCCCGCTCTTGATCAAAATCCATCCTGCAGCCCGACACTGGGGGACTAATGACTTGGAAACAGGCTTCTCCATTCCAGAGAGCTTTCCCCCAGGACTCCTTAGCTCCCTCCAGGAAAGGGAGAGGGGGCCCTGAGTTCAGTGTGGCGGAGGGTGAGGGCACAGAAAAACCGGCACGTGTCGGGTGCTCGGTCCCTGCTAGGCACCTGAGGGGCACAGATCCTTTAACCCTCAGAACCGCTGGAGGGCTGCAAGGGGAAACAGGATCAGGGAGGCTGGTGGTTTCCCAGCAAGGAAGTTTGGAGAGATTCTAACTCAGACCTGTCTGACTCCAAAGCTGAACTCTTTTTTTTTTTTTTTTTAATTAATATCAAACATCAAGGAGAATGAGCATTCCCAACTAGCAAGGATCCTACAATGTCAGAGTTTGGGCAGCATTGTAGAAATTACTCGGCCCATTAAATTCAAGGCAAAAATGCCTTAAGAGACAACTCTGGGCACTTTATGATAAGAAACTCAATCCAGGGACTTCCCTGGTGGTCCAGTGGTTAAAAATCCGCCTTGTGATGCAGGGGACACTGGTTAGATCCCTGGTCGGAGAACTAAGATCCCACACGCCATGAGGCCATTAAGCCCGAATGTGGCAACAAAGATTCCATGTGCTGCAACTAAGACCCAGGCAGTCAAATAAATAAATAAGTTTGTTTTTTTTTTTAAAGAAAGAAACTCAATCCAGAGTGAATACCTAACTGCCATGAACATCTATGACCCAAACAACACGGGACCAACACCCAGCAGACAGCAACCTCAGAACCCAGGTGATGAAACAGGCTCAGCCATACTTGGACTGACTTGGGTCCAAATCTCGACTCTCTCACGCTGCAGCTGTGTGCCTCTGGGCTAATCTAAGGACCCTTGGAGCTTTATGATGGACTTTAGTGGCTGACCAACTCCCTGAAATACAAGCTGCATTGCCATTACCTGTGAGTATGGGCATTTTTCTAGGGAGATGCTCCAGAAGATGTTAAGAACCTACTGCTCTTGTATACTTCTCTCATCTCTCCCCACATCCTTCACTTACAGAAGGGCCCACAGAGGCCCAGAAAGAAGCCATGACTTGCCCCAAATTCCACAGCAATTCAGGATGGGACCCGCTGGTCCAGGCAGGGGTGACCTCTTTCTTCGGTGTCCAGGGCTATGCAAAGAATTCTTCCTCCCTCACAATGGTTTGGAAACCCCTAGTCCCAGCCTCCTGAGAAAGCCCAATCTGCCACCCGCTGAAGGAATCTTCCCGAAGCCCCTCCCTGGGAACGTTCTTGCTGGCTGGGCCTCCAGCATGTGTGAGATATAATTACAGCACGTTGTAAATGGCATTAGCAGACTGTCACAGCAGCCACATGGTATTAGCAAACGGCTCTGTCTTCATCATGCAGCCCCACGGCCCCTGGGCTGGAGCACTTCCCAAGGGGTCTTATCCAGGTCCAGGCCACAGAAACCTCCTGGAGGAGGATTGGGGGCGGGGCGGGGGGCGGTGATTCAGCTCACAGAGGCCTGGAGGATCTTCTCCCCTCAGGCTTTCTGAGATCCCCACGGAGAGCCCAGTAGAAAGTCAGGAAATCTCATTCGTAAACCTGATTCAGCCTCCAAGAACTAACCTTTGTCAGGCAGCGACTTATGAGCCAGATACTCTGGAGTGTAATCTCATTTAAACCTCATAACCACAACCCCAAAGACTATATCCTTTGCTCTGCTTTATAAATGAGGTCACTGAGGCTTGGAGCAGGAAACGTTACTTGCCCAAGTACCTTCAGCTAAAGAGTGTGGCCTTGTAGTATCTGAACCAAGTTCTGATGTCTCCAATACCGGTGCTTTTTTTAAAGATTTTTTTTGATGTGGACCTTTCTTAAAGCCTTTTTTAAATTTGTTACAATATTGCTTCTGTTTCATGTTTTGTTTTTCTTGGACAGGAGGCATGTGGGGGTCTCAGCTCCCTAACCAGGGATCAAGCTTGCACTTCCCTGCATTGGAAGGCAAAAACTTAGCCACTGGACTGCCAAGGAAGTCCCCCCTGTGCTTTTTAATATCATGTTGCCTCCTTGGAAAAGTCTTTGATCAGTTTGCTACCAATAGGTATTGATACTATAGCCTTGAAAGTACTTCCCTGAAGCTACCAGCCCACCAGAAAGTTACCAGCACTCCACCCCTTGTGCCCACCCCTCACCCCAGCTTTGCTCACTAGACCTTCCATCCGAGCAACATAGTAACAACCAGTAATAGTCAAGATGATAATAAATATTGTCTTTCCATACAGTTTCTCCTATGATCTTAGTAGCAGACCAAGAGGGAGAAGAGAACAATTCATGTTTGAGAGCGTTGAGAACCAAGGCCCAGAGAGGGAAAGTGATTTGCCTAAGGCCCCCCGGCAAGTTTGGTGGTAAGGTGTAGAATGAACTTCCCTTGTCTCCTGATTCCCAGTCCTGGTTCTTTTCCGCAAACCACTGAGAAAATGTCCATAAACCTTCAGGCTGGGGACTAAGCAGAGGGTCCTTCACTCTTCTGGGTGCTTCCTGCCCTCCCCGTGGGCACCAGCAATTCATGCTTTATCCGGGAGGCCTCCGGGCTGCAGGCAGCAGGATGGGCTGCCTCTCGACTGGGAAGCAAATCCCCTGCTGAGCAGGTCATATTTTATCCAGGGCGCCACCTGCCAGCTCATTTGCTTACAGATACAGGTGCTTCATCAGGGAGGAATTAGTGATTACTTAGCCCAGAGACCCTGGCAGACAGAGAGCAAGCGGGGCCGTAGCTGGGATGGGAAGCCAGGAATCTGACAGTGAAGTCTCTATCTCCTCCCAAGCTGCTTAGCCCTGCTCTGGACGCGAAGGACTGGGGTTAAGGATAGAAGGAAGGACCTCTCTGCTTTGGGGAAAACTGATGGCCCACTCCCTCCCCCATACATATCCTACCAGTTCTCCGAGCCTTGGTGCCAATATCCTCCAAGTCTGTTCCCCCAAACCTTGTACGCTGCTTGTTTGAAGCCTTATTTACTCATTTATCTATTTATTTTTAAAGTAATTTTTAGGGGACTTCCCTGGTGGACCAGTGGCTAAGACTCCATTCTTCCGCTGCAGGGGCCCCAGTTTGATTCCCAGTCAGGGAACGAAGATCTCGCATGCCTTGCAGTGTGACCAATAATATTAATAATTATTGGTCTTGGGACCATTTTAGATTTACAGGAAAATGACATAGTAAAGAGAGTTCACACGTGCCTGGAACCCAGTTTCCCCTATTATAACATCCGGCATTTGTATGGTCCATTTGTCACAATTAATGAGTGTGACAATATTGAGACATTAAAGATTGAGGGCAGGAGGAGAAGGGGACAACAGTGGATGAAGCGGTTGGATGGCATCACCGACTCAATGGACACAGGTTTGGGCAAACTCCTGGAGTTGGTGAAGGACAGGGAAGCCTGGCGTGCTGCAGTCCATGAAGTCGCAAAGATTCGGACAGAGCTCAGCAACTGAACAACATTATGAAGCAAGGTCTATCCTTTATTCAGATTTCTTTTGTTTTTTAATCTACTGTACCAGGATCCCACCCAAGAGACCGCATTCTATTTAATCATCCCTTCCTCCTTGGGTTCCTCTTGGCTGCAGACTTTCCTTGTTTTTGATGACAGCCTTGAGAACTTTGAGGAATACTGGTCAGGCATTTTTGTCGAATGTACTTCCACTTGGGATTTGTCTGATATATTTTTCTCATAATTAGACTGAGGTTATGTGTTTGGGGGGAGGGAGGCCACAGATGCCATTCTCATCACATCCCATCAGCTTTACATACTCTGAATTTGACATCACTCTTGATCTTAACCTTGATCATGTGGCTGGGGTTATACTTGTCAGGCTTCTTCACTGTCAAGTTACTTCTTCCCTCCTTTCCAGATTGTCCTCTTTAGAAGGAAGGCGTGTGTGTAACCCCACTTAAGGGTTTAGGCTCCACGTTTTGTTTTATTTGTATAATCAACATTCAGTTACTATTTATTTATTTAGGGCTGCGCTGAGTCTTCCTTTTGGAGAAGGCAATGGCACCCCACTCCAGTACTCTTGCCTGGAAAATCCCATGGATGGAGGAGCCTGGTAGACTGCAGTCCACGGGGTCGCGAAGAGTCGGACAGGACTGAAGCGATTTAGCAGCAGAGCCTTCCTTTGGTGTGTGGGCTTTCCCTAGTTGCAGCGAGCAGAAGCTACTCTTCATTACGATGCTTGGGCTTATTGCGGCGGCTTAAGTAGTTGCAGCACGTGGGCTCAGTAGTGGGGCTTGGGGGGCCCTAGACCACCTGGGCGTCAGCAGTTTTGGCACACAGGCTTAGTAGAATCTTCTCGGACCAGGGATTGAACCCATGTTCCCGGCACTGGCAGGTGGGATCTCAACACTGGACCGCCGAGGCAGTCCCACGCTGCCCCTTTTTGACGACACAATTCCGAGAAAAATTATTTGGCATTCTGCACAGGAGACAGGCATATTCTCTTTTGTTTCTTGATTCAGCCATTTATTTATGTCAGTATGAACTCATGGGTATTCATTTTACTCTTTGGGTTATAATCCAATACTACTCGGTGCTTTTACAATGACACTTGGTTCTTTCTTCCTTGGTTTATCAGTATTTCCCCAAATCTATTCTGAGACAATCTCATTCCATGGGATTTTAACAGGCAATCCTCTTAAAATAGGTTCCAGAGGCAAGTCATTTAGGGTAATAGTGACTGAAAAGAGAGCTTGACTAGAGAACTTGTCAGGTATTTGAATGTGCTTGTAGTGTGACGAGTGAACCACCCAGCGGGGGATGTAATAGGTGACATTTCCCACATTTCTTTCCCTGATACCCTAGGGTGGGGTGGGTAAGATACATGTGAGAAAATAATCTAAATTATATATCTTGTATTCCTCTGGAGGCCAGAAGTTCTTAAGAGCAAAAATTATGCTTTATTCTTCTTTTTAACCTCTAGAAATTAGCTCTGAGAAGGTGTTAAGGAAAATGGGATAGATGAAAGGATGAATGATGAAAGAATGGACAGATGGATGGATGGGTGGGTGAGATGGATACATGGATGGACAAACAGACAGAAAGACTTGTGGTTGGGAGTCGGATGGATGATAGGCAGGTTGCTGTTGGGTGGAGATGGATGAGAAGAGAGGTAGGTGGATGAGTGGATGGGTGGGTTGGTAGTTGGGTGGATGGATAAATGAATAGCTGTTTTAGTTGGCAGATGGATGGATGGATGGGTGGAAGGATGGACAGGATAGGAAGTAAACGAACTGGTAGGTGTTGATTTCGGTTTCAATAGTTCCCTTTGTTAGGATCAAAAATACTCCTCATCTCTGAGTCACCCACAAACTTCCAGACTTAGGGCTTGAGATAATTGCTCATGACTGACAGAAGGCAGCGAAAGTAGTGCTCATTTATTATGCCCTGACTGTGTGCCAGGCATTTTACATGCTCTTTCATCCTTATAACATTCTGTGCAATTATTTCTCCTCATTATTCAAAGAAAGAAACTGAAGATCAGAGAAGTCCAGAAACTTGGACAAAGTCCTCTAACAGGAAAAAAGGATGGAGCTGGAATTGGAGCTAAGATCTAAGTGTCTAATCCTTGAATTTCCCATGATGGCCCTGAGCTTCCAGGCCCATAGACCTCTCTGTTTCCCTTTCCTGGGCCCCACCAGGCCAGTGGGAAAATGAGAGAGATCTTCTGGGACCTGAGGAAGTGAGAACTAACACTGTAGAAATCTTTTTATCAGCGCCAGGCTCCAGAATGCTCCAGGAGAGGGAGGGCAGAGCATAGGCAACCAGAGTCCCAGGAAGCAAAAAGTAGAGAGGCATTCAGACCAGATGTGTAGGTGTGTGTGTCTGTGTGCATTTGTGGGTATGTGTGTGTGTCCGTCCATGTGCATTTGTGGGTGTGTGTCTGTGTGCATATGTGGGTATGTGTCTGTGCATTTGTGGGTATGTGTGTGTCCATGTGCATTTGTGGGTATGTGTCCGTGTGCATTTGTGGGTGTATGTCTGTGTACATTTGTGGGTGTGTGTCTGTGTGCATTTGTGGGTGTGTGTCTGTGTGCATTTGTGGGTGTGTGTGTGCATTTGTGGGTATGTGTGTGTGTGTCTGTGTGCATTTGTGGGTGTGTGTGTGTCCATGTGCATTTGTGGGTGTATGTGTGCATTTGTGGGTATGTGTCTGTGTGCATTTGTGGGTGTGGGTCTGTGTGCATTTGTGGGTGTGTGTGTGTGTGCATTTGTGGGTGTGTGTGTGTGTGCATTTGTGGGTGTGTGTCTGTGTGCATTTGTGTGTGTGTGTGTGTCTGTGTGCATTTGTGAGTGTGTCTGTGTGCATTTGTGGGTATGTGTGTGTGCCCGTCCATGTGCATTTGTGGGTGTGTGTCTGTGTGCATATGTGGGTATGTGTCTGTGCATTTGTGGGTATGTGTGTGTCCATGTGCATTTGTGGGTATGTGTCCGTGTGCATTTGTGGGTGTATGTCTGTGTACATTTGTGGGTGTGTGTCTGTGTGCATTTGTGGGTGTGTGTCTGTGTGCATTTGTGGGTGTGTGTGTGCATTTGTGGGTATGTGTGTGTGTGTCTGTGTGCATTTGTGGGTGTGTGTGTGTCCATGTGCATTTGTGGGTGTATGTGTGCATTTGTGGGTATGTGTCTGTGTGCATTTGTGGGTGTGGGTCTGTGTGCATTTGTGGGTGTGTGTGTGTGTGCATTTGTGGGTGTGTGTGTGTGTGCATTTGTGGGTGTGTGTCTGTGTGCATTTGTGTGTGTGTGTGTGTCTGTGTGCATTTGTGAGTGTGTCTGTGTGCATTTGTGGGTATGTGTGTGTGTCCGTCCATGTGCATTTGTGGGTGTGTGTCTGTGTGCATATGTGGGTATGTGTCTGTGCATTTGTGGGTATGTGTGTGTCCATGTGCATTTGTGGGTATGTGTCCGTGTGCATTTGTGGGTGTATGTCTGTGTACATTTGTGGGTGTGTGTCTGTGTGCATTTGTGGGTGTGTGTCTGTGTGCATTTGTGGGTGTGTGTGTGCATTTGTGGGTATGTGTGTGTGTGTCTGTGTGCATTTGTGGGTGTGTGTGTGTC
>SJXQ01006048.1:446509-462517 GCA_006408695.1 Aepyceros melampus
GGAGGGCATCGCTGCTGTGAGGTCCCTGGGGACAGCTCCGCTGGGCCCCGTCTGATTGAAATCCAAGCCCAGTGCGCACACAGCCCAGGGAAGTGGCCGCCCAGAACCTGAAATAAATAACGCCACAGGCAGGAGGCACAAATCTGCCGCTAATTGCGGCATATCCTGATTAAATGGGGTGCGTAAATAAATATTTCAGCTTGGAAGATGAATCGGCCAAGAGGACCGCAGTGGCCAGGCCCGCTCTGAGCCTCTATCGTCCTGCTTCTTCCCCATTGGAGGAGACAAAGGACACAGCTGTGGCCTCCCTTGCTGTGGGACTCAGGGTCAATCACTCTCCCCGGTCTCGGCCTCAGTTTCCTCATCCATCAAATAAGTATCAGCAATCACCCATCAAGTTCAAAGGTCTGGAGGGAGAATCTGAAAGGGCATTTGGGGTGACTGGGTGTCACAGAGCCAAGGAGGAGTGACATTAACAGGAAAGAATAAGGAATTCAGGGCTTGGTGGTCTTGAGTTGGAATCTCAGCTCTGGGACCAGCCCTTTGCCTCAGTTTCCCCTTCTGTACATTGTGTGAACCTGAAGAGCCGATGGATTCTCTGGGTGCCGCACCCGGCACACAGCACAAGTGTAGCCCCTGGGAGGATATATGTCTGTGTTAGTCGCTCAGTTGTGTTCAACTCTTTGCGACCCCGTAAACTGTAGCCCACCAGCCTCCTCTGTCCATGGAATTCTCCAAGCAAGAATGCTGAAGTGGGTTGCCATTTCCTCCTCCTGGGGATCTTCCCAATCCAGGGGTTGAACCCGGGTCTCCTGCATGGGAGATGGATGCGTTACCACCTGAGCCACGAGGGAAGCCCAGCCCCCGTGAGGATAAGAGGCACAATACACTTGAGTCTCGGGACACTGCTGTCATGAAACGCGGAGGTCTCTAGGAGAGCCAGCCCTAGGCACGGTCCGCACTCTCCACACTGCTCAGACAGCCCCCCCCAGAGACTCCTGTGTCTGTCCTAGCAGATGCCACCTACTCATTTCCGAGAGGCAGAGCGGTAATAGAATCGGGGGCCCAGGGGAGTAGAGGAGGAGGGCGAATCATCCTGGAAAAGTTTAAATCAATTAACTCCCTTCCAGAAAACAGGCTGGGAAATGTAATGGAGAAATAATGACTTTTCTCCACGGGATGAAATGACATAGACCAGGGCTCAGTGAGGCATTGGGGAGGCAGGAGCAAGAGCCCTGACTGTGACTGCTTGTTTGACCCTGAGTACATCTTGTTTCCCTCTCTGAGCCTTCATTTTCCCGTGTGTGCAAGGGGAGGGCTTGGGCCAGCATCGGGAGTAGTTAATAGATGGCATGCCTCCTACAGTTCTTCCCGTCTATGCCCATGGCAGGCATTGCTAATCAATCTCAGCGCGGTTTTCATTGGACCTGGATGGGGTAGCAAAACTAATCCAAGCCTGTACTCCAGGCATTTCCCCTGGGGAGCCCAGAGTTGGCACAGAGGCACAGACCGGGTTTAGAGCATCCAGAAGCCCTCCACTAGCACTAGGCCAGTAGTCACCAATTACACTCTCACTGTCTGGATAGACTTGGAATCCATCAGAGCACTAATAGCAAAGGTTGGCACTCACTGAGTGTTAGCTGTGGATTAGCATTCGCATTCACACTGGTCTAAATGCTTTCATATATTAACTCATTGAAACCTCAGGGAAACCTCATGACCGTTAGGTTAAGCTGTTACTAATTATCATTATGCTCATTTTAAGACCAAGGCTCAGAAAGGGGAAGTGATTAGCCCACAGTCACACAGCTAGTAAGGGAATCAAGATTCAAACCCATGCCCCTGTCTTCCCAGAAACAGCCCAGATGGGGTGAGGAAGCCCTTCTCTTTTAATTGAAAGCCTAGGGAAGAGAACCACCATTTCTTCCCACCAAGCTCTGTGCCAAAAATGTCACACAGGTTTATCAACTATCCTTTTATTCCAGCTGGGGAACAGAAGCTCAGACCTTCCCAAGGTCATGGTTGGTTGTTTGCAAGGGCTGGGGTGAATGGCAGTGTTCTCTCTTTTCCACTTGCCCTCACCTACGATGCCCATTTATCCTAGAACCTCCAGTGCCCAGCCAAGAACCTGGCATCCTGGCGTCAAGGAATGAATTGATGAGCTAGTACGAGAGGAGCTCCAGGCTTGGGGTACACACCAGCCCTTGCACCTCTCTGCTGACTCCTTGTCCCTGTTCCTTGCTGACCAACCTGCCCTGGCTGGGTGACCTCTCACCTCTGCTCATGACCCCAGATGACCCTAAAGGCTTCTGAATGGGGACCAAATCCATCATTCCTGAGTGGTCTGTCCCAGCCCTGGCTCCCGCCATCCGTCTCCTCACCACAGCTAGAGGGAAGAGGGTAGTACTGGGATGGAGGGGGGAGAATCCCACTCCAGGAAATGCTTGGCCCCAGTGAATTCCTCCCCAGTGTTTCCCCCATCACCTCCCAGCAGGCTCTAGCCACCCACAAAACCATTTGGTCAAATACCTTGGAACCCAACATATGACAGCAAAGCAGCGGATTCTGGCTGAAGGCTGCAGGGTGTGAAGACACCTGCCTAATACCCAACCCTCCCTCTTTGCCTCCCAGCAGCCCCAGGGTGGAGACCCCCAGAGACCCTCAAGAAAGCCATGGTGCAAAACTCTTCCCTGGGGGTCAGACCTGGGTTTGAGTTCCTGCTCACCCACTGGCCGCTCCTTCTCTGGACCTCACTCTTTCCATCTGCAACATGGGAGGGTTGAACTCAGCGGCTTTCAAACCTTTCATCCTTGGAACAGTGAAGAGCGTTGTGGGTTTGGTTTTGTTTTTTTGTTTCCAAATCAAATCATACACTGAGCTCCGAGAGGAAAAAGAGATGAGATTGAATGTTCTCTGGTTGAAATTGGTGACCCCAGAGCTCTTTTTCAGCTCCCTCTGCCCACCCCCACTACTTACTAGTGGTCCCTGAGGACCACTTTCTAAACCCTAAGGTTCTAGAAAGATTTTGAAAACATAGGAATAGATATTTTTTCAATCATTCTATTATGAAACATTTCAAACCTATAGCAAAGTCAAAGGACATTTACAGTAGACACTCAAATATCCACCATGTAGATTTTACTATTAATGTTTTACTGTAGTTCCTTTATCAAATAAGGGCAACCTCACAGCTCAGCAAAAGGCCGTGACTCAGAGAGGACTGTGCTGGCTGAAGGGGTGGGTCTGAGTCCTTCCCAGGCCTCACAAGCTCCCAATGGCTGCTATAACAAATAGACTCCAGCATCTTAGTGGCATAACTCAACAGAGGTTCATTTCTCGCCTAACAGTTCAGAGCCTGTGTTGTTGGTCAACAGGTGGGCAGCTTTCCTCCACAAGTGATTTAGGGATCCAGGTGCCTTTGGCCCTGCCCTGACCCAGAAGGGTTGATCGTCTGCCTTAGGGCAGAAGAGAAAGCTTAGAGAAAAAGGCACGTTCACATCTCATGTCATGCGTGCTCACATTTCATTGGCAGAAGCTACTGATTCAGTCATGCCTGGAGGAGTCATCCCAGCTACATGTGCTCACTGGGCTCTGTTTCCCAGCGTCATTTCACCCAGGGAAAGGGTTGTGGATTTCAGCAATGGGGTAGCTATCTTCACCATACACTGGGTGGCTGGAAGTGCCTCCCACTGTCCCCCTCAGCCATCCTAAATCATCCTAGCCATCCCGTCTCCAGCTACCCGACGTGAGGCCAGCTCTCCAGGAGAGTTTAACCTTGCTCAGCAAATATATATTGAGTTCCTATTGTATGCCTGTGCTCTAGTAAAGTGACTTGCCTAAGGTCACACAGCTAGTGGTAGGACTGGGATTTGAACCCAAATATCAAGCGGGTTTTAGAACAGGCAGAGGAACCAGAGATCAAATTGCCAACATCCGCTGGATCATCGAAAAAGCAAGAGAGTTCCAGAAAAACATCTATTTCTGCTTTATTAACTATGCCAAAGCCTTTGACTGTGTGGATCACAATAAACTGTGGAAATTCTGAAAGACATGGGAATACCAGACCACCTGACCTACCTCTTGAGAAACCTGTATGCAGGTCAGGAAGCAACAGTTTAGAACTGGACATGGAACAACAGACTGGTTCCAAATAAGAAAAGGAGTACGTCAAGGCTGTATATTGTCACCCTGCTTATTTAGCTTATATGCAGAGTACATCATGAGAAATGCTGGGCTGGAAGAAGCACAAGATGGAATCAAGATTGCCGGGAGAAATATCAATAACCTCAGATCATGCAGATGACACCACCCTTTGGGCAGAAAGTGAAGAGGAACTAAAAAGCCTCTTAATGAAAGTGAAAGAGGAGAGTGAAAAAGTTGGCTTAAAGCTCAACATTCAGAAAACGAAAATCATGGCATCTGGTCCCATCACTTCATGGCAAATAGATGGGGACACAGTGGAAACAGTGTCAGACTTTATTTTTCGGGGCTCCAAAATCACTGCAGTTGGTAATTGTAGCCAAGAAATTAAAAGACACTTGCTCCTTGGAAGGAAAGTTATGACAAACCTAGACAGCATATTAAAAAGCAGAGACATTACTTTGCCAACAAAGGTCCGTCTAGTCAAGGCTGTCGTTTTTCTAGTAGTCATGTATGGATGTGAGAGTTGGACTATAAAGAAGGCTGAGCACTGAAGAATTGATGCTTTTGAACTGTGGTGTTGGAGAAGACTCTTGAGAGTCCCTTGGATTGCAAAGAGATCCAACCAGTCCATCCTAAAGGAGATCTGTCCTGGGTGTTCATTGGAGGGACTGATGTTGAAGCTGAAACTCCCAATACTTTGGCCACCTGATGAGAAGAGCTGACACATTTGAAAAGACCCTGATGCTGGGAAAGATTGAGGGCAGGAGGAGAAGAGGATGACAGAGAATGAGATGGCTGGATGGCATCACCGACTCAATGGACATGGGTTTGGGTGGACTCCCGGAGTTAGTGATGGACAGGGAGGCCTGGCGTACTGTGGTTCACAGGGTCATAAAGAGTCAGACATGACTGAGCGCTGAACTGAACTGATCACCTTTCTAGTTCCCTGCCCTTTCCTGCTCCATCAAAGTATCTCCTGAAACCTGTGGTAGACGACCCTTTTAAAAATTTTTATTTTTTTGCAATACCCTGAAGCATATGGGATCTTAGTTCCCAGACCAGGGACTGAATCCACACCTACTGCATTGGAAGGCAGAGTCTTAACCACTGGACCACCAGGGAAGTCCATGGAATCTGTGATAGAAGAGGAACACAGAGCATTAGCTTCCTGACGCAGGCCCTGAGCTAGGGGCTTCACACGTGTCCCCTGATTTCTTCTCTATACCCGTGAAGTCGGTACTGTCATCCTTGTCATTTTAGAAAGCAGAAAACCGAGGCTCACAGAGGCCAAGTGACTTACCCAAGGCTGCACAGCCAGTTTAATCTCATATCCTGGTCTCTTTGACCCCATTAGGTCACGTCTTGATGTATGGGTAGTTTTGATAGCTAAACGCAGAGGCAGTGGGATTGTTCCTTGTCACAAGGATGGCTTAAAAGGCCAAGGGATACTTTCTCCTTTAAAAATGGCGTGAACATATTTTAAAAAGTGGAATGACATCACTGAGCAATAATGGTTTATAAACTGGCTGCAGAAAGCAGATCCCCTCCCCGCTGGATCCCAGCCAGAAAGAGGCTCTGGGGCGAGGGTGGGGGCACCTTCCTGGAGCCTTCTGGGTCTGAGCCAGGGGCTGGGGCTGCGGGAGGGAGCCCAGGGCGGCAGGGGCAGGAAGCAGGGACCCAGCCTATCGTCGACCAGGGCCCAGTCAATGCTATCTCCCCAGGCCATGCCTGGCCAGACATTGATTTCTGCTGCTGCTGTTAACTCCCTGTTTATGTAACGCCTGAACTTTGCACAACTGAACCATTTCATGTGCAGAAGAGGGCCTGTTGCCATGAAAACCAGGCTGCACATGACAGCCGGGATGCGGCGGTATCCCTGTTTTATTGGCCCGTGCTGAATGTATTTTAACCTTGATAAGTCAATAACTTTTTGTACAAAGGAAATCTGCCAGGCAGGCTGGGGAGGGCCTGGTGGCCTTTCCAGGACAGAGGGGAGGTGAGGCAGACTGGGTTTAATCCCCTGGAATCACCCTGCTGCTCAGAGAACCAGGCCCAGCTGGCCAGAGAGGAGAGATGCTTTGTGGGGTGAGGGGAGTTGCTCGTGGAGGGGGGGTGTCACTGGGACCACCCCCACTTCCATTTACTGTTTCCAGTTTGTTAGGGCCTAAAGCTAAGTTATGCGACTTCCCTGGTGGTCCAGGGGCTAAGAATCTGCCTTCCAATCCAGGGGAAGCGGGTTTGATCCTTGGTGGGGGGACTAAGATCCCACAGGTGGTGGGGCAACTGAGTCTGTCAGTCACAACTAGAAAGAAGCCTTCAGGTCTCAACAGAAGATCCCGAGTGCTGTGGCTAAGACTTGGTGTGGCCAAAAAAAAAAAATTTTTTTAAGCTAAGTCAGAAATCCTCTATGCAAAGAGACCTGCTGCAGCTGCTGCTAAGTTGCTTCAGTCGTGTCCGACTCTGTGTGACCCCAGAGACAGCAGCCCACCAGGCTCCCCCGTCCCTGGCATTCTCCAGGCAAGAACACTGGAGCAGGTTGCCATTTCCTTCTCCAGTGCATGAAAGTGAAAAGTGAAAGTGAAGACGCTCAGTCATATCCAACTCTTAGTGACCCCATGGACTGCAGCCCACCAGGCTCCTCCATCCATGGGATTTCCAGGCAAGAGTACTGGAGTGGGCTGCCATTGCCTTCTCCGGCAAAGAGACCTACCAGGGATCAAAGCCTAGTTCCATTCACTAAAGAGCTCTGTGCCACCTTGAGCAAGGCCAGTTGACACAGTCCAGTGGGTCCTCTCTGTGGCCTGTTTACAGATCCCGTATGAGAAGCACCTGGGGTACTGTCTGGTCCATAGCAAGGCCTCGATAGATGGATGTGACCAGTGTTGTCATTGCTGTATTTTACAGTAACAGTAGTTGATTGTGCCTATAAAGAGCCCATTAGGCTTTTGGAAATATTATACGTACTAATTTTCTCATTATCATCCTTGAGCTAGGCAGGGCTAAGGTAGATAGGGGCATCCCACATGACTCCATAGTAAGGAATCTGTCTGCCAGTGCAGGAGATGCAGAAGACACGGGTTTGATCCTGGGGTAAGGAAGATCCCCTGGAGAAGGGAATGGCAATCCACTCCAGTATTCTGGCCTGGAGAATCCCATGGACAGAGGAGCCTGGCAGACTACATTCCATGGGGTTGCAAAGAGTTGGACATGACTGAGCACGCAGCAAGGTAGATAATTCGAGTTTTCAAATGAGGAAACTGAAGCCCAGGGAAGTTGGCTGCCTTATCTAGGGGTTCACATGATAAGGTGGTAGTGCTGGTTGAAGGAACGAAGCCTCCTGACTGCCAGTCCAGGGCTCTTTCAAACTCCATGCAGGAGAACAGCCAACCCTGACTCTGGTAGACATCACTAATCAATGATATCACAGTAGCCTTGCCCTTCTCATCCAGAGTGAGGCCTCAGAATCCTCAACACAAAGGTGAGACTCATTTGGAACTCTATTCTCCCCAAATGAGTTCAAGGCCCATCTATGGCCCAAAATTACTGTACGATTTTGGGTGAGGGCCTTCCCTGGGGCCCCCTGATCCCCAGTAGTGAAACAAAGGATGAGGGGCATTTCATGGTTCCTGGATTCTCTTAGGGGGTTTCTTGAGTGGAAGGGACACCCACCACCTCCTATTTCCTATCCTAACCATCCAGGCCCCTAGAACCCTCTCCAGCTCTATCTACAAATATTGACAGAGGATCTGGTATGTGTCGGTGATTACTCAAGATGCTGGGGACACAGCAATGAAGATGATGACAGAGTCCCACCCCTCCCAAAGCTGACAGTCTAGCCAGGGAGACAGGAATTAGACAAGTCATCCCACAGAGCTCAGAGAGTTGCCAATAGTGGTAAGTATGGGGAAGGGAAAAAGCAAAAAGGAGGTGCTCTGGGGAGAACTTCAGATGGGGTAGTCAGGGAGGGCTTCTCTGAGGAGGTACATTTAAGCTGAGACCTAAAGTATGATAATGAGCCAGCAGGGTAAAAAGCAGAAGGAAGAGTGGTCTGGGAACAGATCAGAGAGCAAACAGCTCGTGCAAAGGCAAACAGTTTGGCACCTTCAAGCAACCAAGAGGAGTCAAAAGTGGCCAGTGGGGTGTGAGGGTGGGGTGTGGTAAGGGATCTTGGCGAGCCAGTCCCAGAGGTTTCCTGGGCCTCCTCAGTCCCCCTCTGCTGGCCCCCTTTGCCCCATCCCCCCTGAGGCCTGGCCCAGAGACAGGCTCAGGTACTGGGGGCAGGGCTGAGTGAGTAACAAGGTTACACGTGCTTCTTCTTTCTCCTTTTCTCCAGAAGGAGCATAAAGAGCTCTTTCTTTTCTGCTTATTAATAGCTCTGATTAAATTATCTCTGAAAAACCTACGTGGCATGCACCAATGGGGGCTCAGCTCCCTCCAGGCTCTGGCCTAGATTACGGCAATGAGGGCAGGTGAGGCCACTGGGGGCTGGGGAGGCAGGCTGGGCCGGGCCTGCTCCCCCTACCAGAATAAAGGCTCAGTCTCGGCCTCCTCACCTCCCTCCCCTGCCCCAGCTCAGCCTCTGAGAACCACCTCCACTCCAAGGACATTCACTTGGGACCCTGGACTCTGCAGTGGCTGTTCCCTTGGCCAAGAGAACCTGTCCCTCACCTGTGCCCTTGATGACCCCCTGCTCGGTTTTCCCAAGACACCTGATCAGCCTTTTTACCATCACTAGCCCATCAGGGGGATCAGGGGCCTGCTCTGTGTTTTTCCTTCTGTGTGACCCTGTGTGATAACTGCTAGTCACCTTGTCTGCTCCCTCACGGAACTTGAGTTTCTTAAGGCCAGGGGCTGTGTCTGGGTTACTGCTGCATTCCCAGGGCTTCGCTCATGGCAGGTCCTTAGGCAATAATGAATGAATGGATGAGCAGAGTTAAAGGCAGGGAATAATCAGGCCTCAGTGAGCATGGCATGATGAACCTTATCTGTATGAGAGGGTGGGCAAAGGTCCCTTGAGCAGTACCAAGGTGGCAATTAACCCCACTTCACAGATGGGAAAGTAAAGGCACAGAGCAGGTGAGTCACAAGGCTGGTAACCTGAACAGTTAGAATTCAAACCCAGTTCATCTGACTGCCTTTCTTCTTCCTCTCCCTTTTCCTCCTCCACAAGAAAGCAAAACACAAACCTGGGCTACATCTATATCCATCCATTGATTCAGAGATGAGTTTAACCTGTATGGAGTGCCAACTGTATGCTGGGTCCATGCTGGAGATAAAGCAGTTTGAATGCAGCTCTGGCCCTCACAGAGCCTCAGGTTGGTGGGGAAGACTGACACATAAGTGGGCCTTTATGACACGGACTGAGTGCATCTATGAAAGGGGAAATGCTCCAGCCTGGATGGCAGCAGTCAGGGAAGGCTTCCTGGAGGAGGTGGCAGCCTAACTGAAATCCGGAGGTGGAACAAGCGTCAGCCACCTAGGAAGGAGGATGTTTTAGATGGAGGGGACAGCCTGGGCAAAGGCCTGGAGGCCAGAGACACAGCTGGGTGGATGTGCAGGTATTTTAGCAAGGCTGCGGTGTAGGGGGCAGACAGTACAGTGAGGAACGAGGTGCTCTTTTGTCTCCTTTCCCCTTTGAGGCCTCTTGTACCCCTGGCTGGAGTCAGCACAATGTTCAGCGGCTGACTCGCCTGGTGATTCTATGGACCGTGGCAAATCCATCTTGACGCTGGCTCCATTCACATAATGTGGAGTTACTGGACACAACCAAGAGGAAGGAATGGCTGGGTCAAGACTGAGAGTTGGCAGGCTAGGGGGCAGTGGTACGAGGGTCTGACCTCAGGGAGGTGGGCTGTGGGAAGTAGTGTGGGACAGTGGCACTCAGCCTGTATATGGGGTATAAGTGAGCATCTGGGGACATCCAGCTGCCTGGAGGGATAGCGGGATGCCCAAAGGATGAGATCCCTATATAGCTCCCGAGGCCTGAAGTCACACCATTTAGCACATCATGGACTCATAGACCTTCAAGGTGCAGGGGCCTTTTGAGATCATCCAATCTCCTGGCCGCACTTTGGAATCCCATGGGGGTCTTTGGAAACTACTGAGGTGGGAAGTGGGTGCCAGCTCCAGAGCTGACTGGCAGGACTGGGTTATGAGCCCCACCCTCCATTTTACAGCAGAGGAAACTGAGGTCCAGAGAGGAGAAGAAACTCGCCCTCAAGGTCACACCCAGTCAGCCAGTGGCTGGGACAGAGCGTAATAAATCAAGGTCAGGGGCGCTGCTGTTTGGGATCCTGATCCGTCATCTCCTGACCTTGTGCAAGTCACGTGGCCGTCCTTGGCCATAAGATGTGTGGATACTAACAGAATAGATCTTACAGGGTTGCAGTGAGTATAAAAGGACATAGAAATATGTGATACAAATAGCCCTGAGCATGCACTGTGGCACACAGTAGGTATTAAGTCATGGTAACCTCCCATAGGAAAAATCCCAAACTTTGCAAAGGCAGTGGTGTGGTCCCCACCCTCTTCTCCTTTTCCAGCCCTCTCTTCCCTGAGTTTTGATGGTCGCTGTCCCTTGCCCTGCACCTGACCCAGGTCCACCAAGCATTCTCCCCACCTGTCCACACCCAGTCCACCCAGCAGGTCTCCTGGGCAACCCACCCTGATGTCACTGGCAGCTCTGGCGGCTGGCCCAGGAGCTGAAGCAGCTGGTGGCCAGATCATGTTTCCAGGTGAACCCGTTCCCCCACTCCAGCTCCCCACCCCCCGACCAGGGGGGTGTGGGTGGGACAGCGGGGGAGAAATGGAGCAGGGCTCGGAGTCGAGTCGAGGAGCTGCTGGGAATGGCATGCACGGCGGGTGGCTTGAAACAGGGCCAGCATCTGTCCTAGATAAGGGGGCGGGTGGCCTACTTGAGCCAACACTGGAGCTCCCCGTGGGCAGCTCTCCCAGGCTCTGGGTAGGTGTGGATTGGCTCCTAGAAGTAGGCTAGGGCCCGGCTCTAATCAGCTCATCCCATCAGGTACATTCGCCAAGGTATCTGAGCCTCTGCACCTGAATGATCACAGCTGGCATTTATTGAGCACTTACTGTGTTCTGAGCCCCTTCCAGGCAATAACTCACTCTGCTCTCACACCAGCCTGTAAGGACCCTGTGATGCACAGACAAGATAAATTCCCAAGTCCGTAGGCCAGAGCTAGAATCCCATCCAGGTGCTGTGGGACTGGGGGTGTGTGGGGTGGGAAGGTCACACAGACATAGCCTGAGTGTGGTGGGAGGAGTTCTGGCTGCTGCTTTGCATTTCTTTAGGGATCCTGAGAAGTTTCCTGGAAAGCAGGCTTCTCAACTTGCTGTGTGATGGACATATGACAACTGAGGGAAATGTCCCTCCCAGCACTCAATTTCACCAGCTGTAAAATGGGACTGCTAAATGGGCCAACCTGCAGGCAGGCTATCAGGCAGAAGCAATGAGCGCTTATTAAACTGCTTTGAAAGTAAAAGGCCAGGTGCATAGTTTGATGGAGTCAAAATTTGGACCTCAGGTGATACTGTACCTGTTTCCCCATCCGTCCATTAAGTGGCAGGGAGGGGGTACCAGTGCCTACCTCCCACGTGTGCGGTGAGGCTCTCCTGAGGTGAAACTTACAATAAGCTCAGCACTGGGCCTGGTTATGTAGTTAGTGCTCCACACATCTCAACTGTGATGCTAAAAGTCTGCCACTGCCAACAGCAAGAACTGGGGACAAAACACTCTGGAGTGTCACTTCACGTCTCCTAGCCTCAATTTCGTCTTTAAGTTGGGAGTATAATGATAGTGCCTGCTATATCAGCTTTTTCATCTGTAAAATGGGGGTGATAATACCTATCTAATAGGGTTGTGGGTGAGGATTCTGTAAGGTACTTGGATACATACATGTTAGCTTATTTTATTTATTTATTTATTTTTTAACAAGTTCTTCTTTGGGGTGTCTCTCCAAATAAGTGAAACAATGCACACAACGCACCTAGCTTGTGCTACCGAATAGTGAAGTCGCTCAGTCGTGTCCAACTCTTTGCGACCCCGTGGACGTAGCCCACTAGGCTCCTCGGTCCATGAGATTCTCCAGGCAAGAATACTGGAGTGGGTTGCCATTTCCTGCTCCAGGGGATCCTCCCCACCCAGGGATCAAACCCAGGTCTCCCGAATTTCAGGCAGACGCTTCAACCTCTGAGCCACCAGGGAAGCCCGGGTGCTACCGAATAGGTGCTCAATAAAATGATACTGATTTTTCCACCCTTCCTGGTTCCCGACAAAGGGACTACAAGTGCCAGCATGCCCTGCGCTCCCAGTCGGGGCCCCTACGACTGGCGCCGGCGCGCTGCAGGCCGGCAGTTGCAGTCCTCACGAGGCAGGCCCCGCCTCGCCCCTGCTTGGGGGAGGAGGTTGGAGAGCCGCCCTGCCGGCCTTTGAATTTTGCCGCGAAAAGCGCGCGTGGCGGCCCCCGGCCCCGCCCCCCGCAGGACGCGGCGCCGCGTCACCCTGGTAACCGCCTCTCGGCTGCCACTGATTGGACTAGGCTCCAGGGGGCGGGAGGGGGGCGAGACGCGGCGGCGGCTGCCGGCGCTAGCGCCTGTCAGTCGGGCCGGAGCGGAGCAGCGAGCAGGATAGCCGAGCCGGTGGCTCCGCTGAGAGGCTGCGCGCGGCACCCGGGGGAGGCGAAGAGCAGGGCACGCCGCTTGTGGGGCGCGGCGCGCGGCACCCGGGCCCGAGGCGAGGCGAGGCGAGGCGCCGGCGCGCGCCAGGCGGCTTAAGGCTGAGGCCCCGGGAGCTCCCGCGCGCCGCCGGGGGCCATGGGCGCGTGAGAGCCCGGCGCGTGCCGGTTCTGCTGCAGCTCGAGAGCTCGAACGCCCAGTGCACCATTCTCCGGGCCGTCCCCACATCCGCCCAGCGCCACCTGGACTGGGTATTTCTCGGCGCCGAGGCCCCCGGGGCTGCACCCGAGCCTCCACCGCCCGCTGCAGCCGCCGCGGCTGCTGCTGCTCTCCGGCTTCCCCTCCCCCAACACCCGGGGCTCCAAGCAGGAGGAGGAGGGGCCGGTGCGTTCTCGCCACGCTCTTTGCAACCTGCGGGGGCCGGTGCATGCCCGGCGAGAAGCCGGGCCGCTGCAGGTGCGTGCAGCCTCGGAGGAGACGACCCCCCCACCCTCGGGCAAACCAGAGAGCTGCAAGTCACGGGCAGGCGGTCGAGCGAGAGGAAGCAACAAAGACAAGCTGCAGCTGGGGCCGGCTAGAGGGGCCGAGGCCGCCGGGCTCCTGGCGCGGGCGGAGAGGGCGCCCCGGGGAGCTGCAGCCCTGAGCAGGACCCCGAGGGGAGGCGCAGCGCCGCCCGCCGGACGCGGTGAGCACAGGCCCCGGCGAGGATGCGCCGCCTGAGCGCCCGAGCGGCCCGGGTGCCGGGCGGGCACGACCCCCGCTGAGCCGAAAGAACCCCTACCCCGGACTTCGGACGGCGCGGGCCGGAGCCTGGATCGACCTCACCGACAGCGTCCCTTCCCACCTGGAGAGAGGCATCGGCCCCCAAGGGGGGCTTCCTCAGGCAGCCTCTGCCACCTCTGCATGGCTGCAACCCAGCGAGCGGAGAGTCGTCCCCACTGAGACCTGGTGCCCTTCGACGGCCTGGCTGATTCGGTGAGTTCCGCGGGGCAGGCTTCTAGGGTGAAGCTGGGGACACTCTCGGGTGTCGGGGCAGCTGGATTGGAAATAAAGAGGCCCTGGGCTGTGGGGGATCCTGAAGCATCCTTGTCTGCCCCTTCCCCTCCCCCCGCCCCCTCCGCACACAACTTGTCTAGACCGGCCTGCCTGCCAGAGTGGACATCGGGGGCCGATTGTGAGGACTCCGGCAAGGCCCTGGGTGGGGCTTTTGCCAAAGAGGAAAGGTCACCCCATCCCTAAAGCCAACAGACAAAGGTAGCAGCTCAGTCGTCTGAAAATTCCCCAGGAACTCCCGCGTCTTGGAGGGGTTAGGGCCGGCACTGGACACCTTGGGCTTCTCCCAAGTAGCCTCTGGAATCTTTCTTCAAGGGCCATCAGCCCAGAAGGGGACATAGAGTCCCGACCATGCCTGTGGATGTGTGGCGATTGTGCCTTCTGAGGCTAGACTATAGCAGGGTTCACCTGGCTGCCTGAATTCCTACAAAGAACTCGTGGGGCCGATCGGTTCCCCAATGGGGTCGCCTGTGACGTCACTGCCAGATCTCTGACGTCACTGGGGTTGCCGTGGCAACGCGACTTGTCTTGACCCAAGGCCAGAGGGGGCGGGGTTGTGATAACTTGGGGGCGAGGCTGGATGCCTTTGGGTCCTGGAGGGGGTGAAAACAGACTTCCCCCAACCGCAACTGCTGTCCTCTGACCTAAATCCCCAGCACCCTGATGGGGTAGGGGGAGGGAGGCAGTGCCAGCTGTCTGTCCCTGTTAATGCTCCCCCCCACCAAAGACAGGTGTTTAGCTTTTCCAGTATACCCTGGCAGTGCCCCAGGGCACAGGACTCCCAAGCTGAGCAACTTTCTGCTTTCAAAAGGGATGCTTCAAAAGAGGAAAGCTTCCTGACCACAGGCTGAAGTTCCCAGGGTCCCCAGAGAGATGCGGGCCCCCAGCCTTAAATCAGACTGCTTCTGCCTGGAGAAACGGGTGGCCCCCCAACCCCCCAGCCAGGGAAAGAACAGAGGAGTTGCTGCTTGTTGCCCCTCCAGTCCAGAGGTTACCCCTGCTGCTCAACCCCAAAATGACAGGACCTTGGTTAAGCCTGAACTCCTGACTGCCTCACTCTCCTGTTGGAGTTTAAGATGATTTGACAAGCACAGTGTGGTGCTCATTAAGTTGAATGGAGGGTAAGTAAGACCCATCGGTGCCAAGGTCTGGATAAGCGTGCCCCTGCCAGGGGCCAGCTTGAACAGGGGGTCAGGCAGCAGCCTTCTCTTCCCTGCCACACCCCAGCCCTGGCCCTGTTCCTTGTGAAGGCCCAGAGCAGCATTTTGCTGCCGACTCTTTGATTCTCCTTCTAAGTTCCCTTCCAGCAATTGCCGCTGGTGTCAGATGTGGGTGAAACTGCTGTGATCACATTTCTAGGAAAAGGTTAGAGAACTGTGTCATTGCGTCATGGCAGTTGGAGGTC
The DNA here is from genome assembly GCA_006408695.1 of Aepyceros melampus. Classification (NCBI taxonomy): domain Eukaryota; kingdom Metazoa; phylum Chordata; class Mammalia; order Artiodactyla; family Bovidae; genus Aepyceros; species Aepyceros melampus. The sequence goes on from SJXQ01006048.1 coordinate 461,805, forward strand.
TTCCGTGGAGTATTTACACTTCCACAGCCAAGGCGGAGGGAGCGGCTGTCAGAATTGGGCAATTCCTTCTGTTCCCTTCCCTGGGCTTGGCAACAACACCAGGCGACAAGCAGGAGGGAATGCCAGCTTACCCGGCGTCTCTCCCTGTGCCAGGCATCTTACGGGATCTCAGTGACTCCTTACAGTAGCTCATGTGCTGTGCCATTTTACAGATGAGGAAACTGAAGCTTGAACAGAGGTGCTCAGCCAGGCAGCCACAGAGGTTTGGCTGTGAACTGCCTTGACTCCTGAGTCCCCAGGTCTTCCCACCACCGCCGCCCCCCCTCGCCTCCCATTCCATAGGTAGAGGGAAGCACCGCCACTTGTTAGCCAAGGTCCCCCTACAAGTCAGGCCATCGCTATGGAGGGAGTCTGGCCTCACCTATGTGTCTTCCCACACTGAAACCCAGGGACCCCCTTGGCTGGCCCACAGCTGGTGGTAAAGACAGGATGCTGATGGAGCAGTGACAGCTTTGGCTCCCCACTCAGCCTGCGAGTCAGGAAGGGCCCTGTGCAGGGGTGCCATGTGACTCTCGGGACGGAGACCGGCCAGGCAGGGGAGTGGCAGAGTGTTCTGGCTCTGCGTGGGAGTGGGCCACGTAGCAGGCCTGAGTGCTGGGGTATGCTGGATGAGGGGACGAGGTGGCCCTGGGGGTAGGGGTGGGGGGTTGTCC
>SJXQ01006048.1:463101-484514 GCA_006408695.1 Aepyceros melampus
AGGAGGATAGCATTTGTGTTAAAGGATTCACTGAGGGCTGAGGACAGGCGATGGCCTCTCACAAGCCTTCCATAAATGCACGTGCTCATGGCCAGTGGGAGCCTCATCCGCAGAACCCGGGCCTTGAATGGCTCTTCCGGTCCCTTTTGGAGCCAAAGATCAAAGACCCTAGGGCAGGGCAGGGACCCTCCTCGTTCCGGCTGCCTGTGCTGGGTCTCCCACTCGCCTTCCCAGGGCACCCCACGTGGTGAGCACACGTGGCGCGCATCTGAGTCCCAAGGGAGCCTGGGGCCTGACCAGGGGGTCCCCTTCCCCAGTCTCCCTTCTGCCCCCTCCTTTCTCCAGCCCCTCGCCAACCGGGAGGAAGCGAGCAGAGCAGCTCATATTCAGGAACCGTAATTCAATCAGGCGGAGATTCCTCTGGGCTCGGGGCGGGGGTGAGAACCGGGAGGCGCGCACAAAAGGGCCGCTTTATTACCTCCCGCGGGCCGGGAATTGCTGCTCTCCCCCAGCAGCGGCCGGAGCCGCCTTTATTGTGTTAACCCATTTGCGTGTCAAGAGCTATTGTGCGCTTTCTCTCCCGGTGCGGGGCGGGCTGTGCGCCGGCCGGTCACCTCCGTGGGCACCGCCCACCGCCCTGATTGGTTGCTAAGTGATTTGCATCCAAGGTAATCACTTTTATCTCAGAAGGATGTCGACTATAATTATAAGCTACTGACATCTTTTGAAATCTGCCTAATGACTATTTTAGTCTTGCACGGGCTTGGGGGTTGGGAGGGGGTTTCTGGAGGGTGGAAGGAGTGGGGTTGAGGGGAGGAGGCTGGAAGCCCGATGGATTCCTCCCACCTGGACCGTTTGATTCTTTAGTTGAGAAATATGAGTGTCTACTGCATGCCTGGAACAAAAGGCGAGTTGTGGGTATTGAGGGTTGGGGGACGCATTCCTGGGGATGGAGTTAGTACCATTTCAGAGATGGAAAAAATAGAGGCCCTGGGGACTAGCCACCTGCCCAGAATTATACATCCAGTAAGTGGTCAGGACCTAAGTCTGACCCTTAAATTCATGTGCTGGCCACTGAAGTGAGGGTGTAGACAGACATAATAATAGTAATCATTCCTGTCTGGTACCTCCCAGGGTTTATGTCATAACCCTAAGACATGCAGGTGCTGTTACTACCCGCATTTTACCCAGGAGAAAACAGGGGCACAGAGAGGTTACACTACTGCCCAAGGTCACACAGCCAGGGAGGGGCAGAAGCATGAAGTCTGTTAATAAGATGGCCAGAAGCAGGGGTGCAGCGTGGGGAGAATGGGCAAGCGCGGGTTCCTGCTCCCCTCTCCCCTGCCCCTTTGTGGTTCCATTCAGTAAACAATGGGCATCAGCCTGGGTTGAGGGTACCCTGCCGGTCACTGTCTGAGTGGCAAAGCTCTAAGGAATCAGATGGCCCACAGCCTCCACAGGGCATAAAATGAGTCTGCAACTGACTTGAATTCTGCACAGAGCCAGAGTAGGGCTGGAGGAGGGACACTGAGCGGGTGGGAAACTGAAGCTGGTCATGGAGGGCTTTCTGATAGAGGAGGCCTTTGCTCTGGGCCCGGGGAGGACTGGCTGGATCTGCCCATTGGGGAGTGAATGGGGATGTCACTGGGAGGGAGTTGGAGAATGCAGGGACATGACCAAAAGGGCAGGGAGAGCTTATAGGAGGGTGGAGGTTAAAAAGAGGTAAGCTACAGGAGTGTGCAGGGCCTTGAGTGCTGAGCTAAGTACCCGGTTTGTCCAGAGGAGCAGCCAGAAGCCAGCGAAGGTGCCTGACGGGGAGAGGTGCAGTGTGATCTGGGCACCCTTAGGCCAGTCTGCCAGCCCTGTTGGGCTTCGCAGACCAAGATGAACCCTGGCTCCATTTTCACTGGCGCTGTGTCTTCAGACAAGTCACCTTACCTCTCTGGGCCCACTTGCCTCATCAAGGGCATAATAGCAATTTTTTCATCGGCTTGTGGGTGGGATGAGGTTGAGTGTGTGGAAAGCTTGGGGGAGCTCAGACTGAGTCTTTCAGAGCTAGGTGGGCTCAGACCCAGGCCCCAGGCAGTCCTGGCCCCACAACAAACCAGCATCCTGGCCACAGCAGCTGTTTGGGGCCCTGGGAGCCCCTGTCATTGTGCCGAGGGCACTGGGGACAAAGGCCCCGGGGGTCGGGGATAAGGCCGGGGCTGACTGTGAACAGGCTCCTGCGGAAGGGGACTTAATGACTCAGGACTTAATGACCTAGAGTCTGTGGGGCGGGGCCTCCCTTGGAGGAGGAGGGAAGTCCAGCCACCAGCTGTCGGCTCCAGGATTTGCTGCCAAGGCAGGGGCAGCTGCCCCGCAGAGTCCAGCCCTGAGCTTGGCACGGGGAGAAGCCGAGGTGGCAGGGCCTCCTGGCCTGCAGTCCCCAGGCCTGAACTGGCGGCTCAGCTTTCCATGTCAGCTCCCACATGACCTCAGTCTCCTCATCCGGCAGGTGGGCCAGAGGTCCACTCTGGAGGGCAGCTGTGCAGCTTGGCAGGAACCGAGAGCAAGTAGGCAGTAAACAGGAACTGCTATTTTGGCTTTTTATTCATCCGCTCATTCAGGGAGATTCACTGCTCTGTGCTAGGCTCCCTGCCAGGAGCTGGGGATGCACAGATGAGCAAGCCTAGTTGCCTTGAAAGGTGGTGAGGTCTCAGACACACACCATCCCAGGATGGTGGGTGGATCGCCATAATACAGGAACTCACAGGGTGCAGGCACTGTGCCAGGAGCGACAACAGAGAGCAAGGCCCCTAGAGCCCCTGCCCTCTGGGGCCCTCAGCCTTCCAAAGCCCACTAGGAAATGAGAGCTGGAAATGACTGCTTCCAGCTGGAGTAGCCAGGGAGACTCCCTGGAGGAGGAGGCACTCTCTATTGCTAGCTTCAGGGACTTCTGTCTAAACATTTCACTGTTTACAGGGATCATAGGACCCTGCTAGCCATCTGTTTGCCAGACAGAGCTTTCCGCTTTGGCATTTTAATCCTCTCGTGGTTCCGGGAAGGGCATTTTTAGCCTGCCCTGAGCCTTGGCAAGAACCCAAGGTCAGGGGAAGAACTCAGTGGGGGGAAAGAGGGCAGCAATTGATTGGCGATGTCTGCCAAGGGCACAGCAGTCTAAGGCAAGCCAGACCTGCCACGGATCTGCCATCCTTGACATTTTACAGAGGACACAGCTGAGGCCAGGCTGGAAGGTCACTTGCTCAAGGTCATGAGCTCATAAAAGCAACAGCTGGCCCGGAAATGGGTTTCCTCAGTTTCTGCCCAAGGATCCTTCTCGTGACAGCCCCACTCAGCCCAGGACCCTCACAGGCAGAGGACCAGTAAAAGCTTGTGCCGACCTGACTTCCCTTGTGGTCCAGTGGATAAGAATCCGCCTGTCTACGCAGGGGACACAGGTTCGATCCCTGGTCCAGGAAGATTTCACATGCCACAAGGCAACTCAGCCCAGAAGCCACAACTACTGAAGCCTACTCACTGTAGAGTCCATGCTCCACAACAAGAGAAACCACCGCAGTGAAAAGCCTGCACGCCACAACGAAGAGCAGTCCCTGCTTGCCGCAACTAGAGAAAGCCCACACACAGCAAGGAAGATCCAGAGCAGTTCCCCTCCAAAATAGACTTTATACAAAAACGAAGCTTGTGTGGATAACGAAGGGGAGTCTGTTGACCTGCCACGTGGTTCCGGGAAGGGCATTTTGGTCCCAGGTGTGTAGGTGAATGCACTGAGGCTCAGCAAGGTGAAGCAATGGCCCAGGACCACGTGGCAGGTCAACAGACTCCCCTTCGTTATCCACACAAGCTTCGTTATTTGTATAAAGTCTATTTTGGAGGGGAACTGCTCTGGATCTTCCTTGCTGTGTGTGGGCTTTCTCTAGTTGCGGCAAGCAGGGACTGCTCTTCGTTGTGGCGTGCAGGCTTTTCACTGCGGTGGTTTCTCTTGTTGTGGAGCATGGACTCTACAGTGAGTAGGCTTCAGTAGTTGTGGCTTCTGGGCTGAGTTGCCTTGTGGCATGTGAAATCTTCCTGGACCAGGGATCGAACCTGTGTCCCCTGCGTAGACAGGCGGATTCTTATCCACTGGACCACAAGGGAAGTCAGGTCGGCACAAGCTTTTACTGGTCCTCTGCCTGTGAGGGTCCTGGGCTGAGTGGGGCTGTCACGAGAAGGATCCTTGGGCAGAAACTGAGGAAACCCATTTCCGGGCCAGCTGTTGCTTTTATGAGCTCATGACCTTGAGCAAGTGACCTTCCAGCCTGGCCTCAGCTGTGTCCTCTGTAAAATGTCAAGGATGGCAGATCCGTGGCAGGTCTGGCTTGCCTTAGACTGCTGTGCCCTTGGCAGACATCGCCAATCAATTGCTGCCCTCTTTCCCCCCACTGAGTTCTTCCCCTGACCTTGGGTTCTTGCCAAGGCTCAGGGCAGGCTGCACCAGTCAATCAGCAGGGGCCTATGAGCTGAATGAAGCCCGCTTGCCTGCCTGGCCTCCGTGAGCTTGAAGGGTCCCTTCCACCCGTCTCTGCAGGGTTTAGAGGACCAGGGTATCAGAACAAGGGATTTCTGGGGAGTCCCGAGGATGTGGGTGGCTCTGCAACCATGAGGACCGTGGAGGTGTGAGTCTGTCTCTCCAGCTTCCAGAGAGACCTGCGTCCCTTCTACACATCCCAGCACACGCTCAGCATGGAGTGTTCAAGCAGATTCAGGATGCTTTCAGTCTGGATAATAATAATGGCATTTATTGAGCTCTTCCCGAGAGTCAGGTCCTTCCTGGGCATCCTCTCATTCATCATTCCTCAGAAGCACCCGCAGCGTGCCTCTCAGCACTCTTAGGAAGAAATCTTAACCCATTTTAGACATGTGGAAACCGAGACAAGGAGCCAATAAGCAGAGTAGGGTTACGCACCTGCTGCATGGCTGAGCGGGCATCATCCTGATCCAGGTCTGGAAGTCCACAGCCCAGTACAGACCAGGCAGCCTTCCTGGAGGAGGTGTCGTGAAAGGCCAGAGCCTTAAAGGTCAGTGGACTTCTGACCGGCAGAGGGAAGGGGTCTTTTCGGGTGGAGAGAATAGCATGAGAAGCAGCTCAGAGGCTACAGGCAGGAGTGTTTAGGTTGTGGGACTAGGGTATGGCTGGAGGTGGCTGGAATGTCAGTGGGGAGGGGGCCATGGTGGCCTTGGCATTGAGACTTGGCATTCCCATAGTCGAGAACGATGGCAACTCTTGGAGCAGAGGAAATGACCCAGTCCTAAGTGTATTTATTTAGCACCTCACCTCCTGGGTGAGGTCAGCTGGTGCTTGGGGCTACCTCTGGTCAGCTGAAAACTTTAGCCTAGAACCTTGCCTAGCATCCAAGAAATGTGTGCTGAATGAATCAATGAGTGAAAATGCTTGCCGGATGGAAACACTCTTAGCTAACTTCCCCAGCTGCAAGGGGGAGAGAGGCCGAGTCCTCCTCTCCAGGAAAAGCTGAACATCAGGCCTGGGGGCAGAAACCGGGGGAGTGAGCCGGGCAGGTACCTGGGGTTAGAGCTTCCCACCCTCCCCGACCCTGCTCCCTGTCCCCAGAGCCCTCTTAGACCTTCCTGCCTGGCTGTCCGCTCTCTTCACCACCAGGCATGGCAGGCAGCCTGGACCCAGCGCTTATGGGGGGATAAAAGATGAAGGTTCGTGACCATTTTTAACTCAATAAAGGGAGAGACAAGCTGCAGGCTGCAGGCCGGAGATATAATTAGTTCGCAGCAGTGGCGCTTTCTTGATTTAGCTTCTAAGAGAACAAGACAAGGATGTTATACCCAATTAGCAGTAACATCCAGTCGGAGCCTCAATAGGTGAGATAACAAGCTATTTTTATGACTTTTCTTTTCCAGCTTGGAGGGGGTGAGGAGGGGGGGGAGGGGGTATCGAGGCCTTACTTCTTTTCATCAGGGAACAATTATGAGTGAATGCAGGATTTCCCCAAGCCAAATGATGCATTTGTTAACCCAAATAAGCAGGCATGCCGGTGCGGCAGCTGGGACAGCAGGCTGGCATTCGGAGGCCGAGACTGGTGGGAGGGGTGCAGGCCCCTCACTCCCACTTTGGAAGCCCTTGGCAGAGGCTTCACATGAAGTGAGCCCCTAGGTGTGTCAAAGGGGAGCCCAGGCCCTGGAGATGTTCTGAGTGGCTGCCTTGATTTTCCTGCCTGCTTCAAAGAGGCGCAAGGAGGCGGCACCAGGTCCCCTGGGGGTGAGGATGGAGCCGGGTCCGGCCCTTGGCAGCTCTTCCTGGCACCACTCGAGACCCTCTCTGCCAACTGGGCCAGAGGTCCTGGCTCCTCAGCCTTGAACCTGGCGTCACACTCCGCCCACTAGACCTCCATTACGGCTTGCACTGCCCGACCACCCTCCCGCCTGTCCTGGGTCCCAGCCCCAGTATCTGGCAGGGTCTTGAGGGATAATTACCTGCACTGTCTCCATCCTCATTACCCCCACAGCCGGGGCACCCAGCACTGGCCAAGTTTCTGCTGGGCAGGGAGGCCCTGCCAAGCCCCACCCCGGCTTCCTGGCCACACTCTGGCTCCTGGCGAGGGCTGGGGGATGCCCAGAGAGGGAGCTGGCATGGCCGTCTCAACAGCCCGTCAGCTCGGGCCCCAAGCCCAGAGCAGGTTCCTGGGCCTCCGCGCTGACTTGCAGGATGCGGCCCCACCCCTGCCCCAAATCCATCTCCCCGTCCGTGTGGAGCCCCACGCTCGCGGCTCACACGACTGACAAATCCAGCCGTGCAAAGTGGGAGTTTAATTGCAAACAGTTTTTATGGATCATGGGCCCATCTGTGCCACCATATGCAAAAGGAGAGAAAAAAAATTCCCCATTAAAAAAAAAAAGTGTTTCTCCCTCCATCCCCCAAACAGACTCCCAAAGAAACAGTCGCCAGGGTTTTTCTGGCTGGAGGCAGGCATGGAGCTGGGACCCACAGTGGGGGCTTCCTTCACTGTGGGCCTGGCAAAGTCAGGGGGTGGGGCGGGGCAGGGGGGAGCTGACCCCAGGGGCCTGACTGCTAAGAGGAGGCTGCGGTGTAGCGGGGTCCTCAGTAAACTGCCAGAAGTTCCTGAACCCGTCGGGTTTTCTCTCGGGCCTTTGCGTGTGCCATGGAGCTGCCCAAGTATCTACTGTTCTTTTTCCGACCACCTCGAGGATGCTACTTGCCGAGCAGGACTTGGCACAGAGTGGGCCAGGCGTAGTGTCGATAAAAATGTGGGCCTGAATGGGGTTCACGGATGAGGCGTCTCCTCTTCCTTTTCTTGCCCAGGAGATACAGCCGCAGGAATTCATTTCCCCCAGGTCGCCCAGGCCTCACAGACTTCCCCTCTCCCCAGTGGTCCTGGTTTCCTGGCCTCTTGCCCTGGTACCCAGCCTGACTGGGCAGATGAGGCCTCTCCAGGTGGTCAGCAGACCTCAGGAAGGGCTGGGTGGGCTTGGTCGTCTGAGGGCATTTGCCTCTGGGGCAGCCTGACAGTGTCCTGTCGCTGCACCACCTCATCCCAACTGGGGGACGTCAGATTGTTGTTTCTTCCTCTCTGTGCCTCAGTTTTTCCGTCTGTAAAATGGGGGTAAGAAATGGATGCGATACTGTGTATGAAAAGCCTCTGTATCTGTCATATCTCTTAACTCAGGGAGGGTCTTTGTTCACTGATGTATTCCCAAGTTCCTAAGCAGGACACTCGACTTTTAGTCAGTGAGTAATGAGTCAGTAAATAAATGAACGCATGTGTGAGCAAGATATTTGGAAGGCTCTCTGGGGGAGGGAATGAAACACAGGCTCCCGGCCTGCCAGAAACTTAGGGTTTTTACACCCTTTTTATTGGCATCTAGAAACCACTCTGCAAACTATGGGGGTGATAAGCTCCATTCTACTGATGGGGAAAACTGAGGCTCAGAGAGAACCAGGGACTCTCCCAAGGTCATGCAGCTGAAAAGAGGCCCGAGGGGGTACTAGAACCCTCATCTGGCCATGGCTCTGACTCTCACATTGTGGGTGAGGACAGTGAAGCCCAGGGTGGGCAAGGAGTTCAGCCAAGGTCACACAGCAAGCAGCAGGCAGCGTTTGTGGGGTCCTTCCTAGTCCCTTGTAAGCTGAGGCAACTCAGCCTCTCCAGCCTCAGAGCTAGGGGAGCCCTCGTGCTCCTCCCTCCTCCCCTGCCCGCCCCCATCCCCTGGGTCTGCCCCAGGGTCCCTGTGCGTGTGGGTTTCCCCATCACCTTCATAAACTGGCAGCTCCAGGCCTCATGCTGGGGCGCTGATGCCCAAGGCTCCATGCTTGGTGCAGCCCTCCTGCAACAGGTGGTGGGGAAAGTGGGACCTCCTGGGCAAGCATGGACCAGCCAGGCCCCTGGCAGGAGCCCAGGCCAGACACCAGGCAGCCCAGTCCCCGCCCAGCAGTGATCACCAGCTCCCGTTGTAATCATTAAAACTATTAGAAGGAAACGTTCGCTTGAAGCAAATGTCAGGCGCCGAGTTGTGCTTTGTAAACGCTCACAATTAATGCCAATCAGGCCCGGAAAAAAGCCGGCCCGGAATCCTGTCTGTTTCGTCTCATTTGTCAGCTGGTGCCGCTCTGTGTTGCACATTTTCATACAATTGCTATAAACATAAAAGGGAAACTCCACAGTGTTCCCGGCGCCCGGATGGTGCGCGCCGGCTTAATTACTTGGGACTCTGCTGTTCACTTGGCTGCCCCGTGCCGGTGGGGGAGGAGGGGTAACTCGTGCGGTAGGGTGAGGGCTCCTGGGGATCAGCCAGGGAGATGGGTCAGGTCCAGGCCCGGGTCTCCGGCCCTGCCCTCCACAGGCGGAGAATGACTGCGAAGCAAGAAGAAGAAGAAGAAGAAAAAAATCCTGTTAAAATAGATGTGCAAGGTCCTCAAGGAGAAAAGAGGGGCTCAGTGCCCACCCGACTTTGGCTGGGAGCCCCAATTCCACCTCCTAGGATGGTGCGTCAGGTATAAGGTTCATGGCCCGCCCGCAGCATGCCAGACCCTGAGCCACTTGCCAACTGGGCTTCAGTTTCCCTACCTGATTTGGGAGTCATAGCCCAGTAGGTCAGGATTTCCAGCTTACTGGGCCCAGGCTCTGGGCTGTGGGCATGAAGCACGCTCTTTTGAGGGGGTTGAGATGGGCTACTCTGAGTTTTAGTTGCGGCATTTGGGATCTAGTTCCCTGACCAGGGATTGAACCCGAGCCCCCTGCACTAGGAGCACAGAGTTTTAGCCACTGGCCCACCAGGGAAGTCCCAAAGCAGGCTTTTTCTCATTTAGTAGTTGCTGTTAAGTCGTTTAGTCATGTCCAACTCTTTGTGACCCCAGGGACTGCAGCACGCCAGGCTTCCCTGTCTTTCACTATCTTTCACAGTTTACTCAAACTCACGTCCATTGAGTCGATGACATCATCACAGGAACCTCTTGAGGGCAGGCAGCTCTTAGCAACAGGGAGCATGAGGCTCAGAGTCTCGCAGCCAAGATCGCTGGACCTGGGTCGCTGGCCTCTGGAGCCCAGCCTGGTATGCCCTTCCAGAATAGCTGGAGGGTCGAGAAGAGATGATGGAACTAAAAGTCCCAGCACACAGTAGATGTTTTCATAAGCAGTCGCTGCTGTTATCCTGCTGCCTGCAGATGGGCCAGAGGCAGTCCGGGGCTCTGGCTGGGGCCTGAGGGTCAGCACCGACACGTGTGGACCTTGCTGGGAGGAGAGTAGAGGAGGGGAATGGTCTATGGGGGGGAAGCTGCCTGCCCCCCCACCCCTAATTGCTCTAATCTGCCTCTGAGGTGCTGGGTGCACGCCAGGCTCGCATACCTAACCAAACCCTCCACCCCTAGGAAGGTGGGTGGGTTGTTGTCATTGACCCCATTGTACAGATGAGAAAACCGAGGACCAAACTGATCTAGGGCTGCAGTGTGAGAAGGTGGGGAAGCTGGAGCCAGATTCAGGTTCGGTTGCTCCAAAGCCATTTTCCTCCTGTCTAGCCCCCGGCTTATTGTGGCCTGGATGGAGGCCTGGCCAGCTCTACTAATCCACCCTTTTGAGTTCTCTGTGGATGGGGTCTTCTGAGGCGGCTTGGCAGGGACACGCTGGCCTTTGTGTCCGGCTCGGGCCAGGCAGAGCAGCCTAGGGGAGTGGGGCGAGGGCGGTGCAGCCCAGCCGGCCAGGGACAAATGTTCAGAGCAGGAATAGAGGCCCCTTTGTGTGGAGCTCCGTGGGGGAAGGGGTGCTGCCAGCTGCCACCCTGTGTGACCGGGGAGGCCTGAGCCCTCCACAGAGGCCTTGCAGCCACCCCCAGCGGACTGGCCAGGGAGCCTGCCACCTCCTTCCGCCATTATTTGTCTTCCTCTCGTTTCCTGGGAACCCCTGGCAGCTAGAGAAGCCAAGGTCAGCCACTAACCTGGTTTGCCGCGGGCCAGTATGTGCCAGCAATGGGGCAGACAGTCCACCAGTCCTGCAGGTCAAGGGCAGTAGTCCCAGGTTACAGGTGAAGACACTGGGGCTCAGGACAGGCGACTCGCCTGTCACGCAGCCGGTCTGGGGGCCAATATTGGGCCGACTTCAAAGCCTTTTCTTCCCATGGAGTTGCCCTGTGTGCCCTGGGTCCAGGGCTGCGATTTGAGATGCTGCCTCAGTTGCTGGGGTGGCCTGAGAAAGGCTGCCGGCTGTCTCTGTTGCCTGGGCAACAGAGTACCAGGCATCCATCCATCCCTCCATCCTGGCCAGGGTCTGGGCTAGTGGCTGCAGCTTTAAGTGGAGACCAAGCCCAGGAACTGTTGAGGGTTGCCCTACCCGTTAAACCTTCTCTGAGCTTCCCTTCCCTTAGCTTAAAAATGAGAATGAAATAGAATCCACCCCCGGGAGCATCAGGGGTCTGGGCCGTGGCGGGGGCAGCTAACGTGCTAAGCTCAGTTACCTGCACACACCAGGCTGCACAGAGGTGGGCTGGGGTCTCTGGGAGAGGTGAGAGGGCAGGCAGTGGGTGAGTGGCAGGGATGTGAGGGTGACTCTTAGAAGCACAAGTGCGTGACAGGGGCTGGCTCGCTGGGTCCCTGATAGAGCCCCATTTTGCAGGTGATAAGACTGTGCCTCAGATCACTCTAAAGTGGCCAGGCAAGGGGCTCAGGGCCCTAAGGGGCCCAGAACACAGGGAAGGTGGCTGCCCAAAAAGCCCAGCTCTTAGTCTTCTTCGCCTGCTGGACAGGTGCCCACTGCAGCCACTGACCAAGTCCCATTTGTCAGCCCAGCCTGTGAGAGGCCCAGAACTGCCCACAGGAAGTCCCCAAAGGCCACTTGGTTTCCCATGGCACACTCCAGGAACCTGGGACCAGCTCGCACCCGCCAGGCCACGCCCCGCTCTATGCCTTTGCTCAGGCTGGGGCACCCATGCAGAGCACCTTCCCCACCACCCCCCTTCATGTGGGCGATCACGCGCCTTCTCTGCACAAGTGACTCCAGCTCTCCTCTCCCCTAGTGGGGCTTCGAGTCCCTCCCCTGGGCCCCAGACCCGACACACCAATGCCAGAGCCCGAACCTCTTTCTCCCCACTCTTGATCCACAGCGTGGTGTGTAGTTGGTCTTCAGTGAAGCCTAAACAAATACTCGGCCCTGGCCGTCAGACTCCAGGCCCCTGCCTGGCCCCGTGGCAGAAACAGATACTAACAGATGGATGACGAGGCTGTGTTTCTGAGGCTGGGGTCAAGTGCAGGACACCCGCGGATCAGGCAGGGCTCACCCCAGGTCTCCCTCCTCCACCCAGGCGAGCGAACACTCCTGAGCCCTTACGATGCTTCCTCCTAAAGCTCAGCCACCTCGGTTTAATCCTCCCGAGGCAGGGAGTTTACTGATGAGACAGGAGGCTCCAGGCTCCAGAAGGCAGGTGCGGGCTGAGGTCACACACCTTCTGTGGGCGGAGCCTCTGTTGCAGCCTTGGACCATCCGACCCCAAACCCGGTGCCCTCCCCACCCCCCTACCGGCTGGAAAACTCCAGTGCCCGCAGGGGCCAACCAGGTGACACTGAGCAAAGCAGCTGCCACTGGGTCTTGTGGGAACGTGGGCTCCAGAGCTGCCAGTTCTAGTTAGTTTTCAAGAGAAACCAGACGATGGGAATTTTGGGTGAAATTTTAGTTCTTCTTTTCAATATTGGCAACCACATCACAGTTTCTTTTTACTGCAGCCAACAGGGCAAAGAAAAAGATGTTTGTGGGCGGCATTTACACCCTTCAGCAATATGATGTTGTCTGGGTAGGGGGGATGATGGGGGTCCTGGGGTGTCCCGCCCTCTCTATCCACACCCCTGCCCAGCAAGAGCCCCCAGAACCCAGCGGCAGCTCCACACGCCCCCGATGGCACCCCCAGCCGCCGCCTTCACCACCGGAGGCAGGGCCCCAGCCCCACGAGGGCACCACCCAAATAGCTATAATCAGCAGCCTCGCCAAGACTTCAAACTCACCCAATTATCCTGCAAGAGAAAAAAAACACAAAATGAAAACAAATTAACATGTTTGCATAGAAGCTGCTGCAGCAACACACACAGCCGTGCACACACATGCTGGCGCGTGCCCCAGTGAGCCTGGGAGACGCCGCCCCTCCCCAGGCCCGGCACCCACCTGGCCAGGCTGAACTGGGCCAGGCTGGGCCCACTGTCCGGGGCCAATGTGTGCCCTTGGCCTGGCAACTTGATTGTCCCCAAACCTGGCTGGGCACTAAGTCTGCCAGCTTTCGCTGTCTTTACTTTTTTTTTCCCCCAAGTTAATAAGCACGTGAAATTCAGTGTATGCCAAAATTCAGCCTCATGGAACTAGAAGCTCGTTCTTAGATGGGGAAACTGAAGCCCAGAGAGGTTAGCTGACCTGCCCAAGGCTGCACAGCTGGCGGGTGGAAAAGCTGGGGTTTGGACCTAGGTCGATCAGCTGTGGCGCCCTTGCTGTAACCACCACACCTCTGTGGCTTCCTGCTGTCTGCGGGTCACGTGTCAGACGCCTCAGCCTGCTGGCCTTCAAGTCCCCCACTGTCCCGCCCCTCCAACCTGTGTGTGTTTTCCCCTGTGTGCGCTCTCGTGCCAAGGGCTGTGGGTGTGGTGGTGATGGCAGAGCCAAGTGGATGTGAGTTCAAATTCCCTGATCCATCAGTCTCTTGCTGGATGGCTTTGGCCAAGAGGCTTTTCTGCTCTGTGCCTCAGTTTCCCCTCCTGGAAGATTGGGATGATAATTGTCCCTTCCTCAGGGAAGTGAGGAGATTCAGTGTGTGAATGCCTGCAGAGTCCTACCTCTGGCATCTGCCCATGGGGTGGGGTCCCCTCCTGGGCCCACACCATTCAGCTAGCTCTTCAGAGGAGCCCCAGTTGGGTGCCTCTGGGCTCCGAGCCAGGCGCTGCACCCCCCAGAGCCCACAGTCAAGGGTGCTCAGAGGCCTCTCTCTTCCAGGAAGCTGCTCGTCCCGGGAAGCAACCCCTCTTGTCTGGGTTCCCTCGAGGCTCCGTCTGATCCGGGGATGGGGTTGCTGGGCACGTGCCCGATTGCTGCTGCTGTTTCTGATTCTTCTCCAGGTCCCTGCAGCCTGGCGCACCACCCGTGCTCAGGCAGCTTCAGTCAGTGGGAGATTTAGTCCCCTCACCCCCGAATTGTGCTCACCGAGCCCTTGTCCGGGGGAGCTGATGGAGAAACAGTGCTGGAAGGGCTTGGGGTTTAAGATCCTGGAGCCCAGGGGTCCCCAGACCAGGGCTGCGGAAGTCTCCCAGCCCCCTCCCCCTGCCCTGCAAGACTGCAGACAGACCCCTTCCCTCGCCAAGCCCCTTGTAGTCGTCTCTGGCCCATGGCTCTGAGAGCTGAGGGTGGGCCTGCCACACGGTGGACTCCCCGTGGGTGGTAGATCTGAAGTTGCTGAGCGGGCAGCAGAGTTACCACTGCCCCTGAGTGAGTGGCCACATTGATGACGCACATATCATGCAACTTGGTCCTCACTGCGATGGGATGAGGAAGGGGAGGTTTCTAGCCCTGTTTTACAGATGGAGAAACTGAGACCCCAAGGGACTCCGTAAGACTCAAGAGAGCCCTCCTGGTAAGTGGCAGAGCTGGGGTTCAAACGGAACAGTTCTGGATTGTGCTTTAGACGTGTGCTGTTTGGTCCCTCCTGGATGCTGCTGGTCTGGAGCTGAAGGGGGACGTCTCTCGCAGGTCTGGACAGTGGGGACCAGCAGGGCACTGTCCTGGTGGTGCTGGTGGTAGAGGGTTAACTCGGTTGGCCTCAGGATGGCCCCTCTGGCATCAGTTTCAGCCTACAGTCACGCCCACCACTCAGGGCCTGGGTGTCCCCTCCCGGGGGGCAGTGACCTAGTGCCCACCCCGGGGATGGCTAGTGCCAGTTGGAATCCCAGCCCTCCCTTGGCACGGCCCCATCACCAGGCTTCACGCCCCAACCCTGCTATGTGGCCTCGGAGGAACCCTCGTCCTTTGTCACCCTGGGAGAATGGGAGGCATGGCTGCGCCCACACCTCTCAGGATGGGAAGTGGCTCTGGCGCATCGTCGCTGCTGGAGGAAGCAGCCCTCCCCTCCATCCAGAGCCTTCCCAGCCCTTGCATCTCGTCCTTGCGACGAGGCTGGCGTGGCCTCCAGCCGATTCTCTGCTCACCCACCTGCACTGATGAGCACCAGCTTGGTTCTGTGGGGGCCTGGGTATTCCAGGTGTGTGGAGGGGTCTGTTGGATGGATGTGGTCAACTCTGCAGTGAAATGATGGTGGGAGACTCCCGGGGCCAGAGCAGACGACTGGAGAGGAGCTGGGGGAGCTGTGAGCCCTGGGTCTGCAAGGAGTGGTCAGGAAAGAAGGGCTGCAGAGTATGGTCTGTCTGTTCAGTGCGGATTGTTGACCATCTGCTATGTGCCTGGCCTCAGAGGGGGCTAGAAATGGGTGTATGAGTCCCCAGGCTTGGCCACCTCCCTGCTGTGTGCCTCTGGGCAAGCCAGGCAGTCTCTCTGGACCCAGCTTCCTTGTGGGGGCTATGGAGATGGTCAAGGTAAGGTGACATTCAGCACAAGGTGGGTGAGAGCCAGGGAATCACACATTGGGAGATTCAGACCTCTGCCCCACCCCTTGGAGGATGGTGGAAGCTAGTTCCATGGCTGTATGTGGCAGGGGGCGTAGCCCTTGACCCTGAGAGCAAAAGCCCGGAGCAAGTGGGGTTCAAGAAGTGGGGAGAAGGTTTTTTCTTCCCCCACAATGGAAGTAACATCCCTCTTTTAGTCACTTTGTCATTTGGAAATGAGTCTGATAAAGAGAAACTTGACTGTCACCCAGCTGCCCAGAGCTGGGGACTTGGTCTCACACTGGGGTGTAAGGCCCGCGGGGAGGGCCTGACTTTGCATGGCGTGAATGGCTGTCCCAGTCCAGCTGGGCTCACGGGAGCGGGTGCGTGGACTCAGCCTGGGCCCTGCACCAATCGGCACATTCTGGCCCCCGGCTTCTGGAGCCGCCTGCCCGCCCGGCAGCCCATTGTCTGGTGCTGGGGGGCTCGGAGCAGCCGTTGTTCTGCATATATCTGATCCCGTCTTTTCCACATCAGATCATTTGTAACCGTCACCAGGCAATCGGCCCTGTCGCTGATTCAATCTCGGCTTTGTGCTGTCACAGCCGTTTTTCTGCGCCGGGCTGATTTTGAAAGGAGGCCCATCTTCTGGGCCTGCTTTTCAGAAGCTGGGGGAGTCAGGGAGGGTCTTTGTGTGTGTGTGTGTGTGTGTGCGTGTGCATGTCCCCCCACACACACACACACAACGTGTGTGTACACACACAAGCCTCTGCCTCTCATCACTGAGGGTCAGATTTGAAATGAGGTAGGGGGATGAGGGCCCCAGGCTGACCCCACTCCCCCCGCCACCTGCTTACCCGAGCACCTACTGTGTGCTTCACGTGTGCAAACCCAGCCAGAGCCTGTGCACCAGTAGGGATACAGATGTTAAAGTGTTCATCAGTAAGATCATTTCCAAGTGGCCACGGCAGTGAAAGACCTACAGCAGCAATAGGATAGTGTCGGGCCATAGGGTTGCCAGCTTAGGCGGAGTGGTCAAGGAGGGCCTCTTGGAGGAGGTGACATTTGGGTTGAGGTGTGAATGAGGGGTTGGAGCTGGTCCAGCAAGTGCCACCCCAGCTGAATTCTACATGTGAAATCTTCCCAGATTTCAAAGACGTTACCAAAAAAAAAAAAAAAAAAACTAAAATATCTCATTAATCAGTTTTGAATATTGATTATATGTTGAAGCGGTACCATTTTGGATATATTGGATTAAAGACACTATATTATTGAACATAATCCCCCCAGTGGGCACTAGAAAGTTTAAAATGACATTATATTTCTATTGGAGAGCGTTGGATCTGGAACAGGGGTCCCCAACCTCCAGGCCATGGATTGGTACCCCCTGTCAGATCAGCGGCAGCATTAGATTAGAAATAAAGAGCACGATAAATATAATGTGCTTTAATCACCCCCCCAAACCATCCCCCACCCCCACGGTCCTTGGAAAAATTCTCCCGTGAAACCAAACCCTGGTCCCAAAAAAGTTGGGGACCGCTGCTCTAGAGTATTTACATAGAAACAAAATGGTGATTGCAAAAGTCCTGGGGTGAGGCCCGGGTTGGCTTCTTAGAGGAACAGATGAGCCAGCAGAGAGGGACAGTGGCTAAGGAGTGGGGAAGCGGTTTACACGGGGCCTCAGAGGATACTGTCAAAGATGCCTTGAGGCCAGTGGGGGTTTTGAGTGGGAAAGGCGGTGATGTCCACGGGAAGGCTGAGCCTGGCCCCTGCAGGGCGCAGCATGGCCTGAGGAGGGGCCTGGAGGTCATGGGCCACATGGTAGGAGAGGAGCTTCTTTCCGTTTGTTCTTGTTCATAATTTTATTCTTTTACTTTCGTCGTACTGGGTCTTCATCGCTGCGCGGGCTTGTCTCTGCTGTGGGCAGGCTTCTCATCGTGGTGGCGTCTCTTGTGGCAGAGGACGGGCTCTAGGGTGCATGGGCTTCAGTGGCTGAGGCTCCCTGGCTTAGCCGCTCCGCGGCATGTGGGATCTTCCCGGATCAGGGATCGAACCCGGGTCTCCTCCATTGCCAGGCCGATTCTTTTACCACGGAGCCACCGGAGTGGCTTCTTACAGAAGAGTCGTTGACAGGACCTGCTGGGAGGTTGGCTGGACCACATATGCTCCCCTGCTTCCCTAGGCTAAAGTTTACTCTGTCCGTCTGTCTGTCCCTCCACTCCTGGGTTTCAAAGCTTCCAGGCCGTTCTCTCCTCCTGCCTCTCCCCCACCCTGCCAGCTGTACCCTCCATGGCCACCGCCTCCCTGAGCAGCTGCTCCCTGTTGAGTCTGTGAGTTTACAGAGCACCCCAGCTTTATCTCCAGGTGGTCAGTGGTTGAAATCCCTTTCGAAAATTTTCCTTTTTTAAAAAAATGTCTTTGGCTGTGCCAGGTCTTAGTTGTGGCATGTGGGATCCAGTTCCCTGACCAGGGATTGGACCCCAGCCTCCTGCATTGGGAGCACAGGGTCTTAGCCACTGGACCACCAGGGAAGTCCCTGAAAAGTTATTTAAACAAAAAACAGAAATGATCAGAGTCCCCAAGGGGTGGGGGTGGGGGGGCACTGTGGCACAGCTGGGACTGGAACCCAGGAGGTCTGGCCCCTGCATCCCAGCACGAAAATCCAGGCGCTCTGTGGCCAGAGGACATGGAGGGAGCTCCCTGACCCAGGTGGGGCTGGGGACACCGCATGCCCAGCCTCCCTCACAGCGAGGCCGCAAGGGGAGACTTGGCCCACGTAGGGGTGGGATTTGCCACTCAGGGGGTAGTACATTTACGTCTGTGCCTGGGTGCCCTGTCCTGTTTCCCTGCCCCTCTCTGGACGGCTGTACTCATCTCTGCCCCAGCCTGACGCCCAGAAGCATTGTTGATCCTTGGCTTAAAAACTAGCCCTCAATGGCCACATTTGATTCCCTACCAGCCACTCTGCCCCGCCCCATCTAGGCTCTTCTCCCCTAAGCACTCCAGGCCCTTCCTGCGGGGGGGAGGGGCCACTTTCCTCCATTCTTCCCCTCCCCCCAGGGTCTAATCCAAATGCATCCCCCCTTCCAGCCCCTCCCCCTCCTCGGCTGCTTACCGTCGTGGGTACCCAGACCACGCAGCAGCCCACCAACACAGTCGGCTCTCTCCTGCTCCCGGGCCTGGGGTGGGATAAATGAGGTGATGTCTGTAAAGTGCTGAGCCCATAGGGAACACTAAAAATAAAAACAAGCTCCTATTACTGCTCGGAGTATTAGATTTTCTCCTTCCCTGTTGCTGGGAACAGGGAACCCAGCATGGATGTACCCTGAGTGGATGCAGGGCCCTGGAGCAAGGGGAGGATGGCTGGGCGCACCCCCCCAACCTGGCTGTGCACTGGGTCTTCCTCCTCCCAGACCTGTTATCCCTAGAGTTATCTGGTAACCTGTTGATCCTCCCGGAAGGTTCCATGAGCTCCACCCCCCAAAATACTGGTTTGGGGCCTTTCTGCTGGGTTCCCCCAGCCCCCATGATAGCATCGTAGTGCTGATGACACTGGGTATTGATTCCTGGCTGCAGACCCCCCTACCCCACCGCTTTGTTGGAAGGCGACTGCCATTTGCCTTTAAAGAGCCAAAGCCAGAGCTAGGAGAGGAACAAATGACTTGTAGGTTCGGACCCTGCCCCTAACTTCCCCCGCTGGGGGTCTGGCTGTCAGGGAAGAGTGTCAGAAAAGTTGGGCAGGGACTTCGGAGGTTTGGGGTCTTTGTTCTCCCTGCTCAGGCTTCCTGGAGGTTCCTTTACATGAGAATGAGCACAGCCCTTCACTCACTGTGGTGGGGGCTCTGGGAGAAGACCAGCCGGGCTTGTGGCTGGTGGCAGTGGGAGCCCAGCCCAGCCCATCATTGAGTTTGGGGGGGTGCGACTCCAAGCTTTTGTGAAACTGCCACTACACATGCACCTAGCACCCACTCTCCACTTCGCCCTGCCCTGACCCAGCACCTGTCCCCAGAAAACGGCTCTCCCACCTTGAGGTCTGGGGGACCTGCCCCATCCCCTCTGTCCTGGTGACCCGCCTGGCTGGGCACAGGTGGGATGCTCTTGGTCTTCCCAGCAACCCAAAGCTGCTTCAGGTTTTCTGTACTCACTGGTTCTCTCAAGTCTCCATACGCTTGCCTGTGTGATTCTCCGCTTGGGACCTCTTCTCCTTGCCTTCACGTGGCCCTTTCTTACTTGGACTTCCCTTGTGGCTCAGCTGGTAAAGAATCCGCCTGCAATGTGGGAGACCTGGGTTCAATCCCTGGGTTGGGAAGATCCCCTGGAGAAGGGAAGGGCTACCCACTCCAGTATTCTGGCCTGGAGAATTCCATGGACTACAGTCCGTGCGGTTGCAAAGAGTCGGGCACGACTACCTGTTGATAATAATCACAAATGATACTAGCAACAGCTACCACTTAGGGAGTTACTACTGTGACCCTAGCACTTTATTTGTACTAAGCCATGGTAAGGGGTTAACTCTCTTTTCAGACAAGGTAACTGAGGCTCCAGTACTTTGGCCACCTAATGCAAAGAACTGAATCATTTGAAAAGACCCTGATGCTGGGAAAGATTAAAGGCAGGAGAAGGGGATGACAGAGGATGAGATGGTTGGATGACATCACTGACTCAATGGACATGAGTTTGAGTAAACTCCGGGAGTTGGTGATGGACAGGGAGACCTGGTGTACTGCAGTCCATGGAGTCGCAAAGAGTTGGACATGACTGAGCAACTGTAACTGAACTGAACTGAGGCTCAGAGAGATGGAGGCATTTGCTCAAGGCTAGACTTAACGGGTGTGAAGAACTGACTCCTTGGAAAAGACCCTGATGCTGGGAAAGATTGAACGCAGGAGGAGAAGGGGACGATGGAGGATGAGATGGTTGGATGGCATCACTGATTCAATGGATTTGGTTTGAGTAAACTCCAGGAGTTGGTGATGGACAGGGAGGCCTGGCGTGCTGCAGTCCATGGGGTCGCAAAGAGTTGGACACAACTGAGTGACCGAAGGCTCCTGCTGGCTCCTGGCACCTTGTCCCTGGCCTACCCCTCAGGCCAGGTAGGTTGGCCCCATCAAGGGTACGCTTGTCTCCCTGCCTTGTAATTGCCCTTCTGACGCACACACCCCTCTCCTGGCACCTGCCTCAGCATCTAGCCCAAGACCTGGCACATAGTAGGTGCTGAATTTGTCAAGTCATCATCTGTAAAAGTTGGAGTGTTCCCCGGGCCAGTTAAGGCATGGTAGTTCCCAGGGCAACTGACGTTAGGCTCCCAGGCTCGCCCTGGCCCTTTCTCCCAGGTATCTGCCCTGGGAGCTGGCCATGGTGCTGAAGGACCGGCAGCCCACCCCAGTTCTCAGCTCTCTGTCCCATTTGGCTACTTCCTGAGCTCTGCCTACCTCCAGCTCCCTGAGCCAGCCCATCTTTCTTACATGAGACAGTTTCCTGAGGGCCTGCTATGTGCAGGCTCCGTGAACCCATGGAAGAGGGATCAGGGACAGCCACTTAAGACACTCCAATTATTCATCAAACATTTTTGGGGTATCTTTATGTCTCTGAAAAGCCTTTGAGCAACCTGGGCTTCAGTTGAACGCCAAGTAGAACTTCAAGGGCTTCAAGCAGAAGGGACGGCAAGGGGGATGCCCGCCTCTGGACTCCGCTGTCCACCAACCCGAATTTTTGATTGGCGATTCTCTCTTTGGCATCCCCTGCAGCCCTGAGCCACCAACATCAGAGGCCCCAGTGCCCTGCCACCCAGGGTGGGGCCCAGACAAGGTGCTAGGAACTGTGCGGACGAAATGGAAGGGTGCCAACCCCTAAGCAGGAGGCTAGCATCTCTGCCCTGGGAACAGAGGGAGCCAGGTCGTGTTCTGTGGCCAGATTAGCATTTGAGAGAGACCTCTGGCTTGTGTGGGGGCTGGGATGGATGTAGCAGTAATCCTGGCCGTAGTTGAGGCCTCCTGTTGAAGGGGCCAGAGCCTTCCCCCTCCCCCAACCTTAAAAAGAGTGAAAATCCCCTTTCTGGTTCTGCTGCAGCCCAAACAGCAGTGGGAAATAATCACTTTTCACAGGCCTCTTATCCACAGCCAAGCCCTGCTCCCGTTTAATCAGCAGTGCCAGTGTGACTTGAAGATTCCTGGGCTTGAGAGATCAGGAGAGGGGTTAAAGAAAATTACCCTCGCCTCCTCCATGCTAATGTAATCTCTAACCAGATCTGCCTAGCCACAGCTCAAATTGCTTTTTAGATTAACATTTAATTATTAACAGGGTCCCCTGGAAGGCCTCAGGCTCGGGGCTTGGA
>SJXQ01006048.1:490167-503129 GCA_006408695.1 Aepyceros melampus
AGAAAATTGGTTTTGAAACTGAATAAAAGTCCCTTTCAGAGTAAATCATTTCTTTCAGGTACCTTTGCTGAAAGTAAAATGGAGCATAATGAAGGGGGGGGACGTGATTGTCTTTCATTTACCGAGAGTCCAGGACAGACAGGGGGCTGCAGCCGTCTCGGGGAAATACAAGATTGGAATAATTGCTCGGTAACAAGGAGCTTGTTGTGAAATTAGTATCTTAAGAAAGTAGTGAAAAAAGGCTTTTCCTCATGAATACTTCATTATTAGAAGAAAGCGGCAGAATTTAGGGCTCCAGACACCTGTTTAGTATTAAATAACTTCCCTTTCTTCCCCTTCAACACATCCTCCCCTCTGCTTGCTTCTTTTTTAAAACCAGCCGCCCCGCTTGGCAGCTCGGGCCTTGGTGGTGGGGGTGGGGACGGGGCACCCAGGCTGGGTGGCCCTCCTCAGTGTCCGGGGTTGAGCCCACACCTGGGCCCACCTTTCCCTGGCAGGAAACGTCCCGCCCTCTCTCCATCCATCCAGGGCAGGCCCTGCCCATGTCATTTTGCCCCTCAGAGGCTCCGGGTTCTCGGGGAAAGTGAGGTTTTGTGTAGCTAAAAATGCTCACTTCTGTGTGAATCTGGGTGAGTGAGCCCCTGTGGACCTGTCTGGAACCACATCTGAGCCGCCCTGGGTGGACCTTGCTTTTTCTGTTGGGCCTGGGGACTTGGTCAGGGTGCCTGGCAGCCTTTCGGGCCTGATCTCAGGGCTCAGTCTGAGACCAAGGTCAGGCTCAGCACAGGTCACCCCCGGTTCTCACAGGGACCCCACCCTGGACATCTCACCCTTCCAGGGGTACTGTGAGAAGTCTCCAGACTGGGGTGGCTGGGGTGAGACCAACACTTCAATGAGTGGGAACCCTGTGTGTCACGGGCAGTTCTCAGACACCCCTCCCCTCTGTGTAGCTTCCCAAGTTGACCCTACAGATGGGGTTCTGTGGCTTAGATGAGCTCAAGGCTGAAGGTGGGGAGGGGGGAGGAGAAGGAGGGAGGGGGGTTGGTACAGATTTGCTGGCAGGTGGTTACGAGAGAATGGAGCCCACCACCACCCGAAGGAACGTGGAGGGGAACTGCTGAGACAGCATGGAGTGGGCAAGGGTCAGAGCACGCCTGGGGGCGTCTGGAAAGCACCTTGGAGCAGGGGTGACCCACACACCAAGTCGGGCCGGGCGGGGAGCTGGGAGGCAAGCCTGGAGCGGCCTGTGTGACCAGCACTTCCTCTCCCCTCCTCACAGGGACCCCGCCACAAAGCGTGCCCCGCTGCGGGCCCCCAGCTCAGCCATGCTGGCCTGTCTGCAGAGGACCCAGAACGCCCCCGGCCAACGCCTGGCCTGCCCGACCAAGAGCCTGGAGCTGCGCAAGTGTGAGTGATGCACCCTCCGCGCAGGCCCAGCCCCCACCCCTTCCTCTGCCCGCTCCAGGCCCCTGGGGCTGGCGTCCTCTGGGCCACACCGAGCTCGCCCCACCTCGGGCCGTGGCAGGGCAGCTCTCAGGCGGGGAAAGCCGTCCCCATTCCAGCATGTCCCCCGCTGCCAGTCTGCTCTGGACACTCTGCACCCTCCCAGGCCTTTGGGAGGCTGGGGTTCCTCCCTGACAGTGGCACCCACTCCCTTTGCCTGGCTGACACCCACCGGGCACGACCTTCCTCCCCAGCAGCCTCCTCTGGCCACTTACCATACGGGGACCCCAACCCCAGCACTTCCTCCGTGGCCCGCCCCATGCCACGTCTGTCTGTGTCAGCAGAGAGTAGCATCACGGGAAAGCAATACGCTTAACCCTGGAACAACACAGGTTTGAACCGTGTGGGTCCACTTATACACGGGTATTCTTCAGTCGCGAGCTCTAAGGTACCCCCGGGTCCACGGCTGGTGGAGGAACCGAGGATGCGGAGGGCCGACTGTAGATCACACTCAAGTTAACCCCCATCTCGCTCAAAAGTCAACTGTCATCCCGAATGGGATACCAGCTTGGGGCTTGAATTGCTGTGTGGTCTTGGGCATGTCCTTTCCCCTCTCTGGACCTTGGTTTTTTTTAATGGGTCAAGTTAGGGAGCTAGACTTGGTAACCTCCAAGCGTCTGTCCTCCTTTGCCATCCAGGAGAGGGGTCCCAAGCCCTCTGATCTCTTATTCTTTTTTTTTTTTTAATATCTTTTAATGGTCTATGTGTTAATCAATTGTGAGGTGAGGTGAAGTGAGGTGAGGTCGCTCAGTCGTGTCCGACTCTTTGCGACCCCATGGACTGTAACCTACTAGGCTTCTCAGTCCATGGGATTCTCCAGGCAAGAATACTGGAGTGGTTTGCCATTTCCTTCTCCAGTGATCTCTTATTCTTAACCACCATAGATTTGTTGTTGTTTTTGTTATTTTTTAAGTATTTAGAAACATTTTAAAAAGTAGGGAGATTTGCATAAAAATCTGGATCTAGTGTGTCTTGAATCAGAGAATCTGGTAACATAGGCCTGTGTTCCTCCTGTACTGCAGCTGTTGGTTAGATCAGAATGGCTGCATCTTTAAAGGGATATTCCTCTCCAGTTCACCACAGTTCCCAGTCCCCACCCTTCCCTATTGCCTTCTGTTCTATATAGCACAGGATCCGTTACCGTTTATCACTGTGTTTATATTGTTGCTTTATTCTTTTTAAAATATGTATTTATCTTTAGACAGGGGCTTCCCTGGTGGCTCAGAGGTAAAGAATCCACTGCCAATGCAGGAAACATAGATTCGCTTCTGGGTGGGAATATCCCTCTGGAGAAGGAAATGACAACCCAGTCCAATATTCCTGTGTGGAGAATCCCACGGACAGAGAAGCTTGGGGGGCTACAGTCCATGGGGTCTCAAAGAGAGCCGCTGAACAACAGCAATCTTTAGACGTGGTAATATACTCATGTAGCCCAGTATTCCAAAGGAATAAAGGGGTAGAGAGACAAAGCCTTCCTCCCCACTCCTGTCTGTTCACCCCCAGATGTTTCACGCACATGCCAGCAAATACGTGTGTCTACATATATTGTATCCACTGTCTGACGCCTCACTTTTCTCACTTAGCAACACATTCTGCATGTCAACATCCAAAGAGCTTCCTCATTCTTGCACATAGTTTCTCATAGCATGGATGATGCATCGTTTACTTGGCCAGTCCCCTAAGGAGAACCATGCCCCACCTGCCATTACAAGCAGTGCAGCAACAAACTTTGTCCCTGGGTATGTGCCACAAAGATGTGAGTAAAACCACACCGTAAATTGCTACAACAGGAAACACGGGGTCAAAGATACATGCATTTGTAACTTTGCTGGATGTGGTTTATCTGCTCATCCTCCTGATCTGTTTTTTTCCCCACTGGGTTTTGTCCTTATTGATTTGTAGGAGCTCTTTGTATATGATGGAACTAGACTTCTGTCTCTTCTATGAACTGCAGATGTTTCCCCCAGATTGTCATTTGTCTTTGATTCTGTCATGGAGAACTTTTTTTTTTTTTTTTTGGATGAAGTGAAATTTGTCAGTATTTCCTTTTATGGACTTTGGATTTTGTGTCATACTTAATGTCCTTTCTCATGCTGAGGCTGTTAAAAAAAAATGAGAGGGAGCTTCCCCACAGTTTCTTCTAGTTCTTCTCTGGTTTAATTTTTAAAATATATAATCTCTGATACGTTTGGTAATTTATCTGGTACAAAGTTGGGGTATGGATACAAGTATATTCAAATATCAGTGCAATGCTGGTTTAATATTGTAGCAGTATCATACATCTTAAAAACTGTAATGGCGTTGTTGAGATATTATTCACATACCATACAATCCACCCATCTGAGTGTACCATTCAGTGGCTTAGTATACTTAGAATTTTGCATCCATCACCCCAGTCCATTTTAGAGCATTCCTATCATCAGGGTCTTTTCAAATGAGTCAACTCTTCGCATGAGGTGGCCAAAGTACTGGAGCTTCAGTTTTAGCATCATTCCTTCCAAAGAAATCCCAGGGTTGATCTTCAGAATGGACTGGTTGGATCTCCTTGCAGTCCAAGGGACTCTCAAGAGTCTTCTCCAACACCACAGTTCAAAAGCATCAATTCTTCGGCGCTCAGCCTTCTTCACAGTCCAACTCTCACATCCATACATGACCACAGGAAAAACCATAGCCTTGACTAGATGGATGCTGGGAGGGATTGGGGGCAGGAGGAGAAGGGGAAGACCGAGGATGAGATGGCTGGATGGCATCACGGACTTAATGGACGTGAGTCTGAGTGAACTCCGGGAGTTGGTGATGGACAGGGAAGCCTGGCGTGCTGCGATTCATGGGGTTGCAAAGAGTCGGACACGACTGAGCGACTGAACTGAACTGAACTGATCAGCTCAGAAGCAATCCCTTTACCCATTCCTTCATCTTCCGTTCTCTACAGAGTCCTCTCTCTTGGCCTTTACTGGGAAGGGACGCATACGGTATGTGGCCCCTTGTGACTGGCTTCTTGCCCTCTGCACAGCATTTTCAGGGTTTATCCATGTCACAGCATATGTATAATACATTTTAATATTTGGTGGTGCTTCCTGCTTGTTATTCATCATTCTCTTATGCAAAAACTCCTTGGTTCTGTTAGTTTTCTGTCTGGACCACAGAATCAACTTATCTAGGTAAGAACAAAATCCTGTTTGGGTTTTCACTGGGATTGCATGCAATTTATAAATTAATTTAGGAAGCAATGACATTTTTATGATGTCTTTCCCTCCAGTAACATGATCTGTACCTTTCTGTTGTTCAGACTTTCTTCCGTGTCCCTCAGGAACGTGTGAGTACTTTCTTCATTTAGACCTTTGCACGTTTTTAAAGTTTCCTGCCTCTGGAACATTAACCTTTCTTGGCTAATCTTTTCTTCCATAAGTGTTTAAATAAAGGCTATTAGCTCCTGCCACCTTACTGAATTTTGTTGTTTATAAAGCTTTTTCAGTTTAGTCTCTTAAGTTTTCCAGTTATACTATCAAATCATTCGTAAGCAACAATTTGACCTCCCACTTTGCAAGTTTTATACTTTGATTTCTTTGTCTTATTAATGTTGTCTACTATCCCTGGAATAATAATAAAATAATAGTGGTGACAATAGCCATTCTTGCATTGTCTCTAACAGAAGCTTCTAGGATTTCCTCATAACACAAAATACTGGTCTAGGGGCAGATTGGAGAAGGCAATGGCAGCCCACTCCAGCACTCTTGCCTGGAAAATCCCGTGGATGGAGGAGCCTGCTAGGCTGCAGTCCATGGGGTCGCGAAGAGTTGGACACAACTGAGCGACTTCACTTTCACTTTTCACTTTCATGCACTGGAGAAGGAAATGGCAACCCACTCCAGTGTTGCCCGGAGAATCCCAGGGAGGGGGGAGCCTGGTGGGCTGGCGTCTATTGGGTCGCAGAGTCGGACACGACTGAAGCGACTTAGCAGCAGCAGCGGCGGCAGATACTTTATCAGGTTAAAAATAAGTGTCTACCCATTCCTGTTGTATTAAGAATTTTAAAAATCAAGAATGGAATTTGAACTTCTCAGCGTCTGTGAAACTGATCATATGTTGCTTTTTCCTCACTTGTTCTCTTAATATGAATAATAATACAGATTTCTTAATAACGAGCCCACCTTGCCTTCCTGGTTGGCTCCCACTTGGTCATGAGAAACATCTCTTTGTAACACACCATGGGGTTGGGCTTTCTATTTAATAGTTGTACTTCAATTTCATCAGTGACATTAGTTTTCTTTTTGGGGAACGGTTTTTGTTGGGTTTTACCGTCAGGTTATGCTTGCTTCACAAAGACAGTAGAGGCTTTCCTCCTTCCTCTGCTTTATAACATTGTAAGTAGAAATGGATTCTGTTCTTTAAAGATTGGTTGGTCCTCCATGAAGCAGTCTAGGTCAGTGCATTTATTTGGGGGTGGTGGGTGGAGGTGTGGGTAGCACTGAGATGTTCACCATTCCTTCCGTAATGATTGATTTAAATGTTCTTGAATGAATCTGGTAAATTATGTTTCTCTAGGAAAGTACCCATTTTATCCAGGTTTTAAAATTTATTTGCCTGAGGCTTCAGAAAATAAATTATTTTAAATGATTATGTTACCCTTGTTTCTGATACTGTATATTTTGTGCTCCCCTTTTCGATTAGGTTAGTTAGCTAATGAGGTTATCTACCCTCCTCCTTTCCAAAATGAAGCATCTTTAGGATCCATTTATTAGTAATTACCCTTTTCTGGTTTCTAATTCATTAATTTATGCATTTGTCTTTATTAAAATGCTCCTGCTTTGCCTTTTAAAAAGATTTTTGAGAGGCTTAGATCTTTATACTGCTAAACAAGAAAAAAAAGGAAAATAATGGGTATGAATTCTCTGAGCACTGCTTTAGATGTATCCTATAGGTTCTAGCATGTATTTTTTTCAGTACTTTCTAAATACTCTGTGGGCTTCCCAGATGGCCCTAGTGCATAAAGAATTCACCTGCCAATGCAGGAGACACAAGAGACTCGGGTTTGATCCCTGGGCTGGGAAGATCCCTGGAGGAGGGAATGGCTACCCACTCCAATATTCTGGCCTGGATAATCCCATGGACAGAGGAGCCTGGCGGGCTACAGTCCATGGGGCCACAGAATTTTGGCTTTCATTTCTTCTTTGGCTTCAAGCTCGTCTGAGTTCCATCTATGAGCCCAGGTAGTAGGTGCTTTTATGTTTTGTTATTTCTAGTTCTCTTTCATTATAATCAGATAATACTAAGATTTCTACTTTTTTGGATTTCAGTGAAGTTTTCTTTGCCATATGATCTCTGTGTTTTTGTGAGTTTTATGACTTTTTATGGGAATTTGAAAGATGTGGCTTTTTTTCAAGGCTCAGAGTTTAGTATTTACCAATTATATCTACCCCATTAATTCACTTCAGTTCAGTCACTCAGTTGTGTCCAACTCTTTGTGACCCCATGGACTGTAGCATGCCAGGCTTCCCTGTCCATCATCAACTCCCAGAGCCTGCTCAAACTCATGTCCATCGAGTTGGTGATGTCATCCAACCATCTCATCCTCTGTTGTCCTCTTCTCCTCCCGCCTTCAATCATTCCCAGCATCAGGGTCTTTTCCAATGAGTTGGTTCTTCACATCAGGTGGCCAGTATTGGAGTTTCAGCATCCGTCCTTCCAGTGAATATTCAGGACTGATTTCCTTTACAATTGACTGGTTTGATCTCCTTGCAGTCAAAGGGACTCTCAAGAGTCTTTTCCAAAACCACAGTTCAAAAGCATCAATTCTTTGGCACTCAGCTTTCTTTCTAGTCCAACTCTCACATGCATACATGACCACTGGAAAAACCATAGCTTTGACTAGAGGGACATTTATTAGCAAAGTAATGTCTCTTTTTAATATATTGTCTAGGTTTGTCATAGCTTCTCTTCCAAGGAGCAAGCGACTTTTAATTTCATGGCTGCAGTCCCCATCTGCAGTGATTTTGGAGCCCAAGAAAAGAAAGTCTATCACTGTTTTCATTGTTTCCCCATCTATTTGCCATGAAGTGATGGGACCGGATGCCATGATCTTAGTTTTCTGAATGTTGAATCTTAAGCCAGCTTTTACACTCTCCTCTTCTACTTTCACCAAGAGGCTCTTTAGTTCCTCTTCACTTTCTGCCATAAGGGTGGTGTCATCTGCATATCTGAGGTTATTGATATTTCTCCTGGCAATCTTGATTCCAGCTTGTGCTTCATCCAGCCCAGCATTTCGCATGATGTACTCTGCATAGAAGTTAAATAAGCAGGGTGATAGTATACAGCCTTGACATACCTCTTTCCTGATTTGGAACCAGTCGTTGTTTCGTGTCTGGTTCTATTGCTTCTTGACCTGCATACAGATTTCTCAGGAGGCAGATAAGGTGGTCTCGTATTCGCATCTCTTGAAGAATTTTCCACAGTTTGTTGTGATCCACACAAAGACTTTGGCATAATCAATAATGCAGAAATAGATGTTTTTCTGGCACTCCCTTGCTTTTTCCATGATCCAGCGGATGTTGGCAATTTGATTTCTGGTTCCTCTGCCTTCTCTAAATCCAGCTTGAACATCTGGAAGTTCTCAGTTCACATACTGTTGGAGCCTTCTTGGAGAATTTTGAGCATTACTTTGCTAGTGTGTGGGATGAGTACAACTGTGCAGTAGTTTGAACATTCTTTGGCATTGCCTTTCTTTGGGATTGGAATGAAAACTGACCTTTTCCAGTCCTCTGGCCACTGCTGAGTTTTCCAAACTTGCTGACATATTGAGTGCAGCACTTTCACAGCATCATCTTTTAGGATTGGAAATAGCTCAGCTGGAATTCCATCACCTCCACTAGCTTTGTTCGTAGAGATTCTTCCTAAGGCCTCACTTGACTTCGCATTCCAGGATGTCTGGCTCTAGGTGAGTGATCACACCTTCGTGGCTATGTGGGTCATGAAGATATTTTTTGTATAGTTCTTCTGTGTATTCTTGCCACCTCTTAATATCTTCTGCTTCTGTTAGGTCCAGACCATTTCTGTCCTTTATTATGCCTATCTTTGCATGAAATGTTCCCTTGGTATCTCTGATTTTCTTGAAGAGATCTCTAGTCTTTCCCATTCTGTTCTTTTCCTCTATTTCTTTGCACTGGTCACTGAGGAAGGCTTTCTTATCTCTCCTTGCTATTCTTTGGAACTCTGCATTCAGATGCGTATATCTTTCCTCTTCTCCTTTGCCTTTTGCTTCTCTTCTTTTCTCAGCTGTTTGTAAGGCCTCCCCAGACAGCCGTTTTGCCTTCTGTGCACCTCTGCTTCTTGGGGCTGGCCCCGTTAATTAGGTCTTGTGTACTGCGCTTGCCTTCATGATGGAGAAATGGATCAGGTGCCTGCCGGTAGTGTGTGCCAGTCTGCCTCTTGCAGCTCGAAAGCTCTGGCCTTGTCACTGGTGGCGCAGTGCTGTTTAGCGCACAGATATCAGTCCTTACATCTTCATAGTGGACCACGCCCTTCTTGGCTGTTTAATACTTTTTGGCCTGGATTCAATTTTATCTATCAAGTTGGTAGCCTCATATTAAGATGCTTTTTTAATTCACAGTTTTTCTTGAAGCCTTTGCCAGTCCTTTTATTTCAACCTTTCTGAATTACTTTGTTTAGCTGTGACTCATATAATATAGGGTTGAATTAAGCTTTGTGATCCAATCTGAATGCCTTTAAAAAAATATTTAATAGAAGAGTTTAGCCCATTTACATTTATTGATGCAACAGATGTCTGGGATCAGTTCAGTCATGCTGTGTTTTGTTTTAATTGCTTTGAAACGTCTTTCCTGGTGTGATCTAAGTTCTCTGTGTACCTACTAATCATAGGAAAGGCTGGTATCGTTTTTCGGGTGGTGCAGTGTTAAACAATTCCCTAATTTTCTATTTCTTTCACACGGCGAATATTCCATCTACCCTAAAATGAACAAAATGATGAAATTAGTGTATATCCTTCTTCTCTCGATAGCATTTTCTGTGTTCACGTCATCCTTTTAAACCTCTATTGACTGACTTCAGCTTTAAATAGCTTTTGATCCCAGCTATTAAAACTGAGGACACCTGTGTATTTATTTATACTTCTGATCCCCTCTCTCCCTTCTTACTGATACCATTACGTTCCTCCCAAGGGCTTGTGATGTTAGCGTCTGGTTGCATCACCACAGGCCTTTCCATTGCAGGCTCCTAGGTAACCAGGGGCCATGCTCGCCAGCAGTTCTCTTGCCTTACGTTCCCATCATCTGAAGTTGCCCTCTAGTCCACAGCTTAAGGCCTCCTATAACCACACTCCTGGAATCCCCACACGTTCCGCACGGTCTGGAACTTTCTACTTGAATGAGCAAAGAAATATTCCTGGGTCACTCCGTTTCCTTGAGGATTTTTTTGTAGACCTTGTTCTGTTCTTTTCGACTGTTGCGTGTTACCATGGAGAAGCTGAAGCCTGCTCCTTCCTCCTTTAGCTTTCATTTTGATCTTCCCACTTCTTTCATGCCGTGCCTCTCCTAGCCTGTGTCTTGGGGTTGACCCTTCCGAGTCTCTCTTCCTGGAGTCTGTGCCCTTCGACAGGCAGCTCCCAGGCATGTGTTCTGTCACTTCAGTCCCCTTCTTCTGTGTGTCTCCCCTGTGTGCCCTCTTTGATTAATGCCTTCCTAACTGTCTCCTTTGCCTCTTGCTCACTCTTCATCCTGCTTTCTGTGCCAGCTTTTTTCTCACTGTGCTCATTCCATTTCTCCTTTCATGAGTTTCTTTTTCGCCTACTCTTTGCATTTTTGCCTTAGAGAAACACTTGCTTACTACACTGTTTGCTTCACAATGAAATTTTGAGCCATAACCTTCCTCTCTTCTGTGGCCACATTTTTTTCTGATGCAGAGTGTTTTGTTTTGTTTTTGTGGTTGTTTTTTTTTTTTTTTGCCAACCATTATGGCCTTTTCCTTCCCTTTTCTTATATATTTTGATTAGGTCCTATGCTGGTTCAGTTTTGATTACTTGCCTCCGGAGGGTATTTCCAGGAAGACAAGGTGAGCTGGGGGGGGAAGGGGGGAACCCAAGATGTTATATCAACATCCTCAGAACTGAAGGTCCTCGGATGGTGTTCTTTCTGAGATAGGGGTTTAGAGAAATATTTGTCTGCCTCATCAAAAACAGAACAATGACAGATAATCTTGAAGGGCTTTCAGTTTGAAGGAAAATGTTTTTCACGCACAGCCTCTCTTCCCTCCTTTACACAGCCTCCAGGGAGAACACATTCTCTTTTATAAAATTAGATACTTCACTGAATAGATTGTCCGTGGCACATAATTCAGAAAGCATAAGAATTTACAGTGAAAAATAACTCCCTTTCCCAGAGGAAACCAGCATTAGCAGTTTCTTAATACCCTCCTGAAAAATGCAGGCCTGTAGGAGGGACAGCAGATACCTTTTATGTCAACATGCACGGCCCGATGCTTCTCAGCACCTTGCTTTCCTTCCTGATGTAGCTTGGAGATCACTCCCCTCCTGACGGGAAGCATGCGCTCGCTGTATTCTGTCGTGCAGGTGAACGTAACGCCTTCCCCCGTCTCTCCACGGGTGGACACTTGGGCTGCTTCTAGCCTCTTGCTCTTCCAAACAGGACTGCAGTGAGCACCGCCTTCGGCCATGTATGTAAATGATATTCCAGGACGGGCTTGCTGGCTCAGACCATCTGTGCATTTTAACCTCTGTCCAGGTGCCAAGGTTTCCTGCTTGCTCTCTGCTGCCAGCAGCCTGGAGGCAAGTGCTGAGCATGATGACCCGGGCTGGTCCTCCCTGCTCTAAGGCCAGAACCAGAGAATGCGGTGGGTGTGTGTGCTCATTTGCTTCAGTCCTGTCCGATTCTTTGTGACCCTATAGACCATAACCTGCCAGGCTCCTCTGTCCATGGGGTTCTCCAGGCAAGAATACTGGAGGGGGTTGGGGGAGCCTGGTGGGATGCCGTTTATGGGGTTGCACAGAGTCAGACATGACTGAAGTGACTTAGCAGCAGCAGCCGCAACCATGCCCTCCTCCAGGGGATCTTCCCAACCCAAGAACCTAGGTCTCCAGCATTGCAGGCGGATTCTTTTACCCTCTGAGCCACCAGGGAAGCCCAGGAATACTGGAGTGGGTGGCCTATCCTTCCTCCAGGGGATCTTGCTAAGCCAGGGATCGAACCCACATCTCTTTTGTCTCCTGCATTGGCAAGCGGGTTCTTTACCACTAGCACCACCTGGCAAGCCCCACGAGAATGTGGAGGGGCCATCAAAGATGTCCCAGTTGCCCTGCCCACTCAGACCTTTTGACATCTTTGCACTTACTGGAAGAGTCGCTGACTCTGCCTGTAATTGAAGAGCACAGGAAAGAGGGCAGCAGGACGGGAGATAAGCAAATTGAATGGTGCCCTGCTCCCCGGTCAAGGCCTGGACAAGACTCCTGAGCACCCAGGCCTAGGCTGACCGACTTGTCCTCGGGGTGCCCCCCCACCCCTTCCTCCAGGCAGAACCCAGACAGGAAGTGCTGGCTCTGAGCCCCATGGCCAGACCTCGGGCTGTGCTGTTCCTCACGAAGGGACAGAGGTCTTGACTGGGCCACATGCAGCGTGACCCTGGGTGAGCCCGTTGGTCTCGGGGCTGGAATGCTGCCTTCTGTGAAGCGAGGGGCCAGAGCACCTAAGAAGCCATTCCCTGTGATGATGATGATGTCAGAAACCCAGTGGGGAGAGGCAGTGGCCAGGTCTGAGCCCTCCTCCCACTTCTTCCTGGGTGATGGCATCATTGCAGCCTGTCTGCACAGGGCTGCTCCCTGAACGTGCCAGTGAACCAGAAACGGCTGCAGTTCACCCCTGGGACCTGAGACCCGGCAGGTGGAGGACCCGCGGGCCACGGGCAGCCACGTGTCCAGGAGCCTGAGCGGCTGGCTGCTGTAGCCTGATCCAGCTGACCAGAGTGACCTGGAGGAAAGAAAGGGGTGGCGGGGAGTGAGGCGGGGAGGGAAAGTCCATTCCGTTTCCTACCTCAGGCCTGAGACCCGGGGCTGCTCCCAGCTGGGCAGGGGCCCAAACAGGACCCGCCCACCTAAGGGCCGTCCTCCTAATGAATATTTGACTTTCTCATCACGGTTTTGATAAAAGAAACTTTGAGTCATGCTCCCCATGAGAGCACGGGCCAGGCAGAGGGCCTCCAGTGGCAGCACGGGGGCTTGGCTGGTGCAGGGGATGGGATGGGGGCCTTACTCAGGGATCTGTGGTCCACGGTGGGGGGATTCCCCCCACCCCCACCGCCCCAGGCGGCTGCCCCTCACTCTGCGGGATCTTGGGGGAGGGGTGCGGCCTTTCCTCTGTAGATGCGGGTACAGTGACCACCCCGCCTGAGCCCCCAGGACACAGGCTCTGAGACCTGATGGTCTGGGGGTAGATGTG
>SJXQ01006048.1:520339-532681 GCA_006408695.1 Aepyceros melampus
ACCATCGACGGCCCCGGCCCGGCCCGGGGAGGCCTAGGGGCCCTCACCCACCCCCGCGCCAAGGTCCATGCCTCCCTCCATCCAAGCTGGAGAGGTTCTTCCCGGCTGTCCAGCAGGAAATGTGATGGTCTGGGGCGGGGGTGGGATCGGAGCAAGCCCCTCCCCCCGGGCTTAGCTCCTCCCTCTCGAGGTCCCAGACTCCAGGAGAAAGAGCAGCGGGGGCCCACAGCACCTCCCTCCCACTGCCCATTCCTGGTGAAGACCAGACTACAAGCGGCTCCGGGGAGTGCTGGTCCCCCTGCTCCTCCCCCCTAGACCCTCTTCCCTCCCCATCATGCCTTCCCCACACAGAACCATCTCCATTCTCCAAACCCTGGACCACCACCTTCCCCCTTCCCACCAGGACCTCTTATGGGGCGCTGCCGGGCACAGTTGTGCAGGTTGTGTACTGCACAAGGGCAAACTCATCCGAGGAGACGTCATTTGCATCCTAGACGTGTGTGTTTATGACAGCAAATTTTCTGAACCTCGAGGAAGGGGCGGCATTGACCTATTCGCACAAAGGCGCCATAGGGGCTAACAGTGTCAGAGGGCTCAGACCCTGCTTCCTTCAGGGGTCCTCCCAGGAGCCAGTGCCAGGGCAAACTGCTGGTTTTAACTGGGAGATCCAATCCACCCCCTTTTCCTGCAAGCCACCCTCCAAGGCCTGCCCCACACCACTTGGGAGCGGGGATCAGGCAGGCATGAGGGGGACCCCCATTAAGTCCCTAAGGCCCAATTTCCCCAAGTCCTGGCCCCTCTGGCACTCTGGAAGCGGTACTGTATCTCTCTCCAAGGCCTGTTCAAGCACTAAGTGCATTTATGAATCTCTGAGAATGTTTTTTTTTATATACTAAAATTGACCATTATATTCTACTGTGAGAAGTACGGTCTGCACTATATTGTTTTAAAAACGAAGAGAAAGAAAAAAAAAGGAAAACAGATGGTGTCTCCGCTGTGGGACTGTTTCGTTTAGCTCTTGTGTGTGTGTGTTCTTCCTTCCTCCACTGCCCCCAGCCCTTCCCCCGCCAGGAGTAAAGCGGGCTGTCTTCTCCCCTGAGGGGGCTCAGAGCCCTGGGGAGCCTCCTGGCACCCCCTCTGCTCGGCCACTTTGTAGGCAATGTTTCATTTGCTCCCCTAGGCTTCTGACCCTGTTAACATGTCAGCCACTCGGCAGGGCCAGCAACCGGTCCATAGGGCAGCCGAGACAGAGCCGAGCCCGGGCCCCTCCGGCTCATTCCCTGAGGGGTATGGAGGGGGTCTGGGGTTGGTGTCCCCCCTGCGTCACTAAACCCCCCCCCTCAGTGCCTGGCACCCTCTGTGCGTCCCCTTAAGCACTGTGGCTTGGGGACAGGCCAAAGTGGTTGAGCAGTGGCCATCTCCCTGGCCAGCCCCAGCACATACACACCCCATGCCCTGGGGGCCTGGGGCTGTCCAGGAGACCTCCCTTGCCCCGGGATGCTCAGCGTGTATCAGGCGCTTACTGGGCATTTTCCTATACACAGCATCTCTTGGGAGCCTCATCACTGCTTGTAAGGTGTGCTGTGCTAAATCGCTTCAGTGGTGTCTCTCTGTTGTGACCCCCTGGTCTGTAGCCCGCCAGCCTCCTCTGTCCATGAGGATTCTCCAGGCAGGAATACTGGAGTGGGTGGCCATGCCCTCCTCCAGGGGATCTTCCCCACCCAGGGAAGTCTTAAGTCGACCGCAATGGCAGGTGTGTTCTTTACCACTAGTGCCTCCTGCGAAGGAAACTTGTAAGGTAGGGGTGTTCTAGAGGAAGAAGCTGAGGCTCAGAGATGTAAAGTGACCTGCCTGAGGTCACACAGCAAGTCTGCGGAAAGCTGGGGTTCAAACCCCACAGCATAGACTCTTGTTCACATCCTGTCCCCTCCTTCCTCCCTGACCTGCTGGCCCAGTGTCTGAACAGAGGGGAATGGGGGGTGTCCCCAGTCTGATTCAGGCCTGCCCTCTCATGCATGGAGTCCTGTCTGGATGCCTGGCATGGCAAGGTTCAGGGAAGAAGAGGGACAGAGGGGACACCCTGGATGTGACCTTGCAGTGGGGACATCCACCTCCTAAGGCCAGGCCCCAGAGCCTGGCAGCACACGGAGGTTTCAAAAAGAGGCTGTGTCCAGGGCAGGACCCAGGCCCTTCTGAATCAGGTAGTGAGCCAGACATGTCACCAGGGCCTGAAGAGCAGGAGCAGGGGTCCGGCTGGGTGACAGGCTTGGGAAGCCATTGCTGCGTGAAAGGCCCCTGGTGGTGGGGGTTTAGTCGCTAAGTTGTGTCTGACTCTGCGACTCTGTGGACCAAAGCCCACCAGGCTCCTCTGTCTATGGGATTTCCCAGGCAAGAATACTGGAGCAGGTTGCCATTTCCTTCTTCAGGGATCCAACTCCTGCACTGGCACGTGGAGTCTTTACCCCTGAGCCACCAGAGAAGCCCGAAGGCCACTGGGTGTGACCACAGACAGGATGCAAAGGAGCGCTGACACAGTGCCTTTCTGACCTCATGTAACTGAGTCTCACAACGGCCCTTTCAGGTCGTAATAAGATCATCCCCATTTTACAGATGAGGACACAGAGGATCTGAAAAACAGCCACAAGGAGAGGAAGAGGGAGGCAGGTTCTGGCATCCAGCCCCACACTTGGGGCCAGGCTGCCCCCAGACATTCTACCTTCACACATCTCTGAAGCTCACCAGGGGCATCGCAGCGCCCAGGGCTATCCAGCCTCTGGAGGGAGCCTGCCCTGGGTACAAATCCTACCATGGGTACTTTAAGTGACCCAGAACCAGTCCATCCCCAAAGAGGGCAACGCCAGAAACAGGGATTCAATTCAAGGAGACCACAGTGTGGGCACTTGGGAGGGGCGGGGCAGAGCAGGCTCAGCGCTGGGGGCGGCAACCCGTGGCCCGGCTGTCCTCAAAGCTACCACTGCGACCACCTCCTCACCAACGCTAGGTAGCCCAGGTCCCCAGGTCCCAGGCCCGCCAGGCAAGGGGACAGAGACTGCAGCCACCTTCCAGGCCAGGTCCCTCACATGCAGGGTGAGGACCCATCCTCTATCATCAGTGGAAAACCTCCTGACCCCTCTGCAGGGCAAGCGAAGAGGCAAGCAGGTGGGGCCACGGAGCACAGCCAGTCGGGGCCTGACCCCAGGACCCAGCTCCGTCCTAGCACCAGCTCCTGGGTACCTTGGCCGGGTTTCTTCTCCCTGAGAGCTGAGGGAGCTAAGCTTAAAGGGCTCTCCAGCCTCTTTAAAACCAGATAGAGGAGCAGTGCAGGTGTTAACGATATTATCATCGCTACAATTACAGCCCTGTTAGCGCAAACAGGCCCCAAGGCTCAGCGCTAAGTAGTAGGTAGGTCTCGCCACAGTTCAGGTGTACGTGGTATACCTGAGGCCAGCAAGACCAGAGAAGGGCCATCACTTTGCCTAAGTTCACACAGTTCAGGATGGGGCTCAGAGAAGGGGTGGGCGAGGGCAGAACACCGGCCTTCTGATTCAGTCTCTGCTATGCAGAGACTAAAACCACCACCGATCCCTGCACACGGCCTGTCTGGCTCCAGAACGCAGATCCAGCATTGGTTCCCACACCCTGCGCTGCTGGGACCTCCTGTGGGTGATGGAGGCAGAGAGGAGCCGCCTGCTCTCCCTCCAGAGCTGCCTGCCTTCCCTTTATAAAGACACTAGAAGCTTCTCCCTCTCTGGGTATCTGGGGTTCATCCCTACTTAGAGCTGAGCTGTCTAGTCTCGTAGCCATGCGCTGGAACCACGTATATTACTACCACTTCCCATCATAACAACAGTTAGGTCACTCCATGTTCCAGAGGCCTCAGATGCGCGGGAGGGCTTCGGCAAACCTTTAAGTGCGGGGGAGTCCATGGCGGGGACACTCACCTTTGCGGGTTGGCTCCATGTCTTCTTGTCTCATCCCAGCCTTTAGATCTCGCTCCCATTTCCATCCCCGCCTGGCCTCCAAGCAGCGACTTCGACCTCGCCGCGCCGCACTGAGCTGCACCTGGGACTCCACGTGCCCTGCGCCTGGGTTTCCCCTACCTGCGCTGTAGTGCGCGTGCGCATCCCGGGAGTCTTTAAAGGGCCCGCGCAGTCACTACGGGGCCCCCTTCGCTGGCCATTGGAAGGTGGGGCTCAGCCCCAGTGGGTGGGCAAGCCAAGGGGAACAAAAGGTTTTTTTGTTTAAATTACCACTTGCTCACCAGAGAGTGACAAGGGGAGAGGAGGAGGCCGGAGGCAGGAAAACTGGCGCGCTCCCAGAGACTCCATGTGTGGCCCTGGACCTCGGTCAGGAGTGGTGGTGGCATTCGAAGGGCTGGGGCAGCATCACGTGATGTGCGACCAGGGTGACAGGGCAAATTAGTGCTGTAAGTGGGGCCTGCCTCCCCCGCGCCCCAGAGCCCCTGGCCCAGGGGCTCCGGTCCTGAGGCTGCCTGCCACCAGCATGTGGCCTTTGGCAAGTGACGGCCTATCTTTGAGCCACCTATTTCTCGAGTGCAAAGTGAGTCTGCTATTACAGAGCATGTACCACATGTGGCTGAACACAGGAAAGGGTAGTCCAGTCCGAGGGGCTTCCCTGGTGGCTCAGTGGTAAAGAATCTGCTTGCAATGCAGGAGACCTGGGTTTGACCTCTTGGTCGGGAAGATCCTCTGGAAGAGGGGATGGCAACCCACTCCAGTATTCCTGCGTGGAGAATCCCATGGACAGAGGAGCCTGGCGGGCTGCAGTCCATGGGGTGCCAGACAGTCAGACACGACTGAGGGGCTAGGCAGCAGCAGCAGGCTCCTCTAGGCGGCACGGAGCCTCTTCTGAAGGTGGATTGTTCCTGTCATCACCAGAGGCTCATTTCCACATTGCAAAGTGGGTTTCTAGGTTAAAAGAGTTTGAGAAACCGAGGCCTGGTTCACTGTCCCTCCAGCACCTTGGAGATGTATATTAGCATATTATTTGCACATGGATTTAATATGCTAAATCACACTAGATATTAAAGGTTCTGAAAAGGCCTGCAGGGGAGATGTGCGTGCATGCGTGCTCAGTCACTTCAGTCCTATCCGACTCTTTGCGACCCCGTGGACTGTAGCCTGCCAGGCTCCTCTGACCATGGAGATTCTCCAGGCAAGAATACTGGAGTGGGTTGCCATGCCCTCCTTCAGGGGATCTTCCTAAGCCAGGGATCGAACTCAGGTCTCCTCCACTGCAGGCGGATTCTTTATCATCAGAGCCACCAGAGAAGCCCAAGAATATTGGAATGGGTATCCTATCCCGTCTCCAGAACTTTCCAACCCAGGGATCAAACCCACATCTCTTAGGTCTCCTGCATTAGCAGGCAGGCTCTTTACAACTAGCGCCACATGGGAAGCCCGCAGGGAAGATAGCCCTCCAGATTTAGCCCAGCATTTCCCTTTTTCCTATCAGCTAAGTTTTTATTTGTTTCTGTTAGCATCCCAAGGAACAAATGGGACTTCAGGAAATATTGAGTCTAATTTGTGTCCCCACTGGGCCTGTTTCCCCATCTGCAACACAAAGACTCCTCATGGGTTTGCGGCAGAATCAGAACGGGGCTCCAGACCTGCCCTGGAGTCGTTGGGCTTCACGTCCTAACTGGTCTTTGTCTACCGTGTGGAGCTGGGCTCCAAAGAGGGGAAAGACCACCAGGAAGAGAGAGGAAGCCCTCGTTTGAGAAGTTGGGATGATGTCCTTATTCTGAAAATGAGAAAAGTGAGATTCAGAGGAGGGAGGCAACTCGCCGGAGGGCACACAGAAACTAGGTCCTAGACTTCCCGGAGGCAGAGACTCCTTTCCACCTGGTAGGGTTTCCTCAGTCTGTAGCTTCAGCCTCACCTCCTGGGCAGCTCACACTAGGGGCTCCTCCTGGACCATAGCACCAGGTTCCAAGTTTCCCTACGGCCTCCTCTGAGGAAGCTCCTGGGCATGACTACAGCAGCCTCTGGTGGCCAGTCTCTACAATCAGCTGCCCCACCCTGTAGCAGCCAAAGGCAGATCTGTGGGATCCAGTGAGTATATCCTAGACTGTAGGGGTCTCAGATAAAGCAGGAGGCTCTCTGACATCGCCGAGAAACTTGAGATGCAGAGATGAGCCTGAGCTCAGATATGGGGACCTGGGTCTGAGTCCCAGCTCCACTTAACCTGTCCTGCTTTCATCTGTTAGAAGCCATCAACAGCCTGTGGGAAAAACAGAAAGTCCTTGTGTTATGGAAAGGCCACATAGCTAAGACTGAAGGAAAAAAGAAATCCTGCCACCTCCCAGCAGGGGTCTCCTTCTAAGACAGAGGGTTCAAATGCCGAGTCCACCACATCCAGGCTGTGTGTACTTAAGCAAATGCATTTACTTCACTGAGTCTCACTTTCTTCATCTATAAAATAGGCAGAAAAGTTTGTTCTTGTGTCTTCGTGATTTTGGCAGAGTAATAGGAAACCCTGATGCTTTGGTATAGATGAGAAAAAAAATTGCTA
Source organism: Aepyceros melampus (assembly GCA_006408695.1). Taxonomy (NCBI): domain Eukaryota; kingdom Metazoa; phylum Chordata; class Mammalia; order Artiodactyla; family Bovidae; genus Aepyceros; species Aepyceros melampus. Next base: position 526,874 of record SJXQ01006048.1, read on the forward strand.
TCTCAAACAGTCATAAGAAACTCTAAGGTAGGGTGGCTCCAGAGTTGGTTAATTCACTAGCACAATGGTGAGATCAGGTACCCAAGTCCTTCTCTTCTTTCTGCTCCACTAAGCCCCTTCATGATCACAAAATGGCTGCTACAGTTCCAAGCATCCCACCGAGTCCTGATGGTGCCTAGCAAGAGAAGACAGTGTTTCTTATATTTCTCTTATTTCCCCCAAATTCCTCCTCCTTCAGCAGACTTTCTCTTTTGCCTCAGGGTCCGGAACTCATTCAGTGGCTATTCCTATACCAGTACCTAAGTAAGGGAAAGAGAACCACAGTGGTGGGTGTGCCTGGGGAAAGCCCATGATTGTAGAGCAGAGTGGAGAACTCTGAACCAAATGAGGTGCTATGAATGAGGAAAAGAGTCTGACTTCCAGAGAGGCATCCACACCAATTCATAAGAGCTCACACATAGTTCCTGAGATTCGAATTCCAAACACTGAGCACAGCACCCAACGCACGGAAGATGCCTTACGTGTGCTCATTTGTCCCCTCCCTTTTGTGTTTCCCTCCAAAGTCACAAGACGCCCAGCCCGGCCTCTGCTGACCCAGCCTCCGGCCCTCCTTCCCTGCGGCCTGGGCCTCTACTGCCCGAGGCGGCTTCTACTCATCACCACCTCCTCCTTTTGTTTCTGTCCCAAAAGTTTGGGATGAACAAGGATCTCCTCATTGTTCCCCAGGACTTCAGATTCCTAAAAAATAAAAAGCAGGAGGTGCTTGATTCTCATGCAAATGCTTTCACCAAGGAGTCAAAAATTAATAACAGTATGAACAGAGGCCTGGAGTATTTAACCACTCCATCCAAACCACCAAAATGATCCGAATACACCGTTATCCAGGTGAGGTGTAGAAAACTGAATGCCGACTATGACATTATTACATCGGAAATGTCAGGAGTGTGTGAGAGCCAGGGGGAGATGAACAGTGTGGTTGAAAATGGCTTTTGATTTTTTAAAAAAAATTCCCAGCATTCATCTAAAACAATAATAACAGCTAATAATAACAGGGCATGTAATAATGAACTATTCATAGGCATAAGAGGTAATTGTTCAGTTAAGATCCGAGAGTTTCTGCGACTGTCTTCTCTGATGGGGTCCCTTTGTTTTTGACTCCGGTAGCACTAATTATTTCCCGGTAGTGCTTTAAACTTGGGATGAAGAAAGCCCTGCTGTCAAATATGACATACAAGTGCTTTATCATTATTAAATACACACGCATGCACATAATAAAAAATCCTTGTTGGGATAAAGTTAGGGTATGTTTAAACTGACAGTCTCCGGGGTTCACCATTAGTGATAGGAGACAGCCAGGGTCTTCACCCACGGCAGAAATGATCTGACCTCACTAACTCTCACCCCTCCAGGCATCAGAGTGTTTTTCTCTCTGGCATGAGGAGAATGCTGTTAAGTCGCTTCAGTTGTGTCCGACTCTGTGTGACCCCATAGACGGCAGCCCACCGGGCTCCCCCATCCCTGGGATCCTCCAGGCAAGAACACTGGAGTGGGTTGCCATTTCCTTCTCCAATACGTGAAAGTGAAAAGTGAAAGTGAAGTTGCTCAGTCGTGTCTGACTCTTAGCGACCCCATGGACTGCAGCCCATCAGGCTCCTCTGTCCATGGGATTTGCCAGGCAAGAGTAATGGAGTTGGGGTGCCATCGCCTTCTCTGGCATGAGGAGAGTACCTGGGTTCAAATCCCGCCTCTGCCACTTGCCAGCCGGGTGCCCTGGGCACAAGTCTTCCCCTCTCTGAGCCTCTGTTTCCCCATCTATAACACGGAGTGCAATAGACATTCAGGTTTTTGCAGCCTGACCAGGTTCCAGTTACTCTTTTTTCTATTGTCTGTATTCGTTAGCTATTGCCACAAAATTGATGACTTGCACTTGAAGAAAATCACGAAAACTCAATGGCATACCAAAAAAAAAAAAGTTTTTGGTCCCACGTTGGTTGGGGGCCCTCTGATTTCTGTGAGGCTTGCCTGGGATGACGCAGGTCTGTTCCACGTACCTCTCATCTTCCTAGTTGCTGGCCTCAGCAGGTCTGCTAACACCCCATTGGTTAGAACAAGTCCTACTCTGCCCACGGTGGAAAGAAAAAGGTGCTACTGGAAAGGAATGGCTAAAGGGGAGAGTCAGGGCCATTGCCACGGTCTAGCTGCAAGTACCAGCATCCCAACTTTCCTCGGGATCTCTCTCCCCTCATTCTCAGTCCCTGTGTTCCTGGAGAAGTTAATATCATCCCTGGTTCTATCTCTTCCTTTCAGAGATTCTGAGCCTCAGTTTTTCTCCATAAAGAGAGATTAGTGTTAGGAAGGCCTTAAAAGCTCAGAAGCATCAAACAGAGACCACATCATAATTAGAAGCAATTCTATGGCCAGCACGTCCCCTGAAAATATTTTGACCTACCACCAGTTCACGCCCTGTCCTTTGAAGGACATTGGCAAAGGTCATCATTAGGATCTTACAGGAACAAACAAAATCTCAATGGCTGGGAAATATTTGAAATTCCCCTAAAACAGCTTTTGAAAACCTTACAGAAAATCAACACCCACACCATCAAATTATTTAGAAAATCAAAATTGAAAAAGTTGTTATCTATTTAGCTAAAAATGTTCCCAGAGGAAAAGTCGTAGCCTACAATGATTTCATTATTTTAAAAGAATGCATTCTGCATTCACCTCAATAATTTATGGAATCTTTTTGAGTTAAGAGGGCGTTTTGATTTTGTGGGCCAACCCATCACAAACTCCTAGAGAAATGACCTCCTTATAGCCCCAGGATAAGTCACAGTCATGTTCCGTGACAATGTTGCCTGCCTTCCAGTGGAAAGATGGGGTGGCGGCGAGGGCATCTGGCTGCAGAGGCAATAGTGGTTTCCACATCCTCCTTTCCCACAGAACCAAGACTTGGCTGGGGAAACTTCCTTTCTCTCTATTGCTTTCTGCTGCTTTAGGACAACTGCTGCTTCCAGCTTGCTGATTGGCTGAAGCACAGGCCACATGACACAATTCTGGCCAATAATACAAGAGGGAATGTTGGCTAGGGGACTTCAGGGAAAACATCTCTCATAGAAAGGGACATGGGAAGTACCATTTCTCCTTCATCCGGATGCCCCTGAACAAAAATGTGAGTCGCTCAGTCGTGTCCAACTCGTGGCAACCCTACGGACTGTAGCCCGCCAGGCTCCTCTGTCAATAGAATTCTCCAGGCAAAAATATGGGAATGGGTTGTCATTTCTGTCTCCAGAGGATCTTCCCCACCTACAAATTGAACTCGGGCCTCCTGTATTGCAGGTGGATTGTCACCATCTGAGCCACCAGGGAAGCCCTGGATGCCTCTGAATCTCGGTGAAATGCCTGAAATAGTGGCTCCATCTTGTGTCTCTGATGGAGCCCCATGGCTTCCCTGGTGGCTCAGATAGTAAAGAATATGCCTCCAAAGTGGGAGACCTGGGTTCAATCCCTGGGTTGGGAAGATCCCCTGGAGGAGGGCATGGCAACCCATGCCAGTATTCTTGTCTGGAGAATCCCCATGGACAGAGGAGCCTGGTGGGCTACAGTCTGTGGGGCCACAAAGAGTCAGACATGCCTGATTAAGCACAACACATGTGAGGAAAGAGCCAGCACACTTGGTGGGTGGTGACTAGCACAGCGCCTGATAGATGCTTGAAGGAATAACGAGCCGGCAGAGCCCTTAATGAATCACAGAGACTGAATTAACAAGCCTTACTGTCCTCCCTAACTTGGGACATCTTGCTGAGATAATAAATATTCTTTTCGTCAAGCCAACGTAAGTCTTCTGTGACTTGCTGCCCCAAACATGTTAATGTATGAACACGACAACCACAATTCTCTCTTCTTTGAAAAGCCCAGGGAATTACTTGACCTTCACAAAGTCAGTGCCCATTTTATAGATGAGGACACTGAGACTCAAGAGTTTAGGAACTACCTACCATTTTGCAGAAGCCTTGGCTCAGCCAGGGAGGGTATCCCACCCCCCAGGATAGGACTGGCTCAGGCATGACATGTGACCCACGTCCATCCAAACCGAATGGCTCTTGAGACCTCCATTAAGAATGCCGGGGGCTTCTCTGGTGGCTCAGTGGTAAAGAATCCGCCTGCCAATGCCGGAGACACGGGTTCCATTCCAGTCTGGGAGGATCCCACATGCTGCAGAGCAACTAAGCCCATGTGCCACAGCTACCGGGCCTGTGCTCCAGGGCCCGCGTGCCACAACCACTAAAGCCCGTGCTCAAGCCCATGCTCCGCAAGCAGAGAAGCCACCACTAACCACAACTTGAGAAAAGCCTGTGCAGCGACAAAACCCAGCACAGCCGAAGATAAATAAATAAAATTATTTAAAAAAAGAAAAAAAGAATGCTGGAATGAGGAAGCAAGTAGCCTTGGGAGAAGCTGGGTCATCCGTGGCCCGCAAGGGCAGCCCATCAGCCCCTGGAGCCAACATAAAGGGAGACGGAAAGAACGGGTCTGTGGAAAGGTTGGCGCCACCCACCCCCAGCCACCCTCACTGGTAATACCAGTCTCCCCTTCATTCCCCGCTTCATTCCGATAGCTGAAGAGACGCCCATCCTTCAAGTAATTGACATCTTTCTAACAGACAGAGAACATGGAGGCCCAGAGAAGTGACCTATTCCAATGTTTGGGCAGAGGCTGCAAAGCCGGGTCTTCAGACCCCACGCCCTGTGTGTCTCCCACTGCAGCTGTCCTTGGCCAGGTCGTCCAGAGTCCCAAGCTCTTCTCAACTGAAGCTTCAGATGGGACCTAAGACTGGGGCCAAGCCAGGACCGGGGACCTGGGAGGGCAGAGGGAAACCGGCTGGCTGCGGATTCATCCAGGGTGGAGCAGCAGGATCGGGCATTTGGAGCTGCCCCGGGGCTGGATCGGCAGTGGGGTGTGGCCAGGGGAGAATGGCGGTCCTCGGAAGGGAAGCTCCGGCTCTTGTTCACGGCTCCGCTGGTGCGTGGTCTCAACCGAAGGTTCTCTCTCGACTCTAGTGGGCCCCGCTGTCCTTATTAGGGCTGTTCTCCCCTCACCATCACCCCACTGGACACCGGACGGCTCACCCACCTCGTGGCTGTCGTCTCCGCCTCTGCTCTGCCGCTCCCAGCTGCTTGCCTACTCTCCCCGAACCCGCATCACTTTGCCATGATGAGCTTTACCATCTCTCCACTGGCATCATTTTTCCCCACCAACGTCATCAATTCTCCCAGCACCTCTGGAGACTTGGAGAATGGCGGCCCTCGGAAGGGAAGCTCCGGCTCTTGTTCACGGCTCTGCTGGTGCGTGGTCTCAACCGAAGGTTCTCTCTCGACTCTAGTGGGCCCCGCTGTCCTTATTAGGGCTGTTCTCCCCTCACCATCACCCCACTGGACACCGGACGGCTCACCCACCTCGTGGCTGTCGTCTCCGCCTCTGCTCTGCCGCTCCCAGCTGCTTGCCTACTCTCCCCGAACCCGCATCACTTTGCCATGATGAGCTTTACCATCTCTCCACTGGCATCATTTTTCCCCACCAACGTCATCAATTCTCCCAGCACCTCTGGAGACTTAACTGTCTCCCTTCATCTCCACCTGCCCATCACACCCTCCCCCCCATCTCTCAGTCACCACCGCCCCCCGAGTCCAGCCCCTCCAACCATCACCCTGAACACTGCCTTGGATGTGACTCCTGCCTGGCCTTCTTATCCCCACCCTACCCCCAACCACAGAGGTATCTCTGCTCACTGGTCTCTGTGCTGTCTTCCCC
>SJXQ01006048.1:558200-569121 GCA_006408695.1 Aepyceros melampus
AGTCCGCCTTGCGTCCAGCTACCCTGGACATCAGCTGGAGAAGGAAGGGCCTCAGAATCACACCAGGGCCCCAAACATAGAGCCTGGGGCTTACTCCTGGCCAACCAAACCAGCTTTGGAGCACCCAGAGCAGGGTTTGAATCCAAGTTCCGCATTTAGCCACCATGTGACAGGAAAGCCGATGGTTCACAGCCTCGGTTTCCTCATCTGTGAAATGGGGACGAAGCAGAGCACATGCGATCCAGTGGCCTGTGCTGTGCCTGCCACACAGAAAGCACCTACTAAAACATAACCATTGAATGCGTGCTGCAGGCACACTAGGTGCTCAGCAAATACACATGAACTCATTGTGGGAGTCAGTCACCCTCAACTTCCCAGCGCCATCATTATGACCCCATTTCACAGAACAGGAAACTGAGGTTCTGAGGGTTTAGTTAGCCATGCAAACTCTGCTCCCCAGTGCCAAGCGCTGACCCCTTCCCTCCCTTCTTTGCCCGGTTAGCTCCTGCCCACCTGTGTTCCCAGCTCGTGCCGCTTCCTCTGGGAAGCTCCCCCAACTATTTGCTCGTGGGATTAGTTAATCCCAGGCTGTGAGTAAGAGGGCAGGGAAGGCCTCTGCCTTGTTCACGCCTGCACCCCCACACCTTGAGGGGTGCCACACGGACACATGATCTGACGACAAAGGTGTTATTTATTCTCATTTGTCAGGTGAGGAAAATGGAGCTTGAAGAGGGCCAGTCACACAGCTTGCAAGGAGAAGAGCTGGACTTGAACCCAGGTCTCTCTGGCTCCCAGGCCCAATGTTTAGCCAGAAGGGCAAGGGAGGGACAAGGGCTTGCTGGCTGTCAGCCCCCTGCCCTCTGCAGCATGCACGGGGTGGGCTGGACACCAAGGGCGAGTTCCCAGGAACTCCTCACATCCCGCCCGGGCTGCAGAGAAATGTCTGAAAAGCTCTCTTTTCTACATCTCTCCACGCACATTAGCAGAAGAACAAATAAAGATTGGTCCCCACCTTGTTTGTTTTGGTTGCCAGGAGAGAAGGCGAAGGCCCCTGCAAGAGGCCTCTCTTGGCGGGCACAGCAGGGCACATAGAGAGTCAGAGCTCCTGCCTCGGATGGGCCCCACTCTGGGCACAAATGGGGAGGCAGAGCCTGGACTTTAGACTCTTCCAGGCCTGGGTTCTAATCCCAGCTAAGCTATTTCCATGTAGCATGACCTTGAGAGAGTGTCCCAAGCCTCAGTCTCCTTATCTATAAAATGGGTACAATAGTAGTAGCTTTCTCATACATTTGCAGGAAGAATTAAATGAGACCAGGCATGTCCAGTGTTGACCCTGGGATTAACCTGGGGGCTGTCGATGAGCACAATCAGAGAAGGAAGGAAGGGCTTGGTGCACAGGTGCTGAAATCGGTTTTACCCGCTTCCCCTCTGGGCCCTGGTTAATCAGCAGCTGTGAGATCTTGGGCAAATCGCTTCTTCTCTCTGGCCCTCAGCTCACCACCTGTAAAACCAGGGTAACCACAACACCTCCTAAAGCTTGGGAGATGCCAAGTGCCTTCAAGAATTTGAAGCACCCACTGGGTGCCAGCACCTAGCTTGAGTCAGGAGACATGAGTTCCAATCCATCTGCCAGGCGGGTAATGGAGAACCCCTAGGGGCTGCCCCGAGTCCCGGCTCTGTGACGCAGGAATGGGGGTATGTTGAGGCAGGGAGGGCTGTCCACCGGGGTGCAGGCACTGAGGGGAAGATTAGACTTTCAGTCCTGCTCACCTCAGTGGGGACTCCAGGGTCAGGGGAAGAGAAGGAGTTTAGGCACATACTTCTTAATTACCACACCCCCTCCCAGGTCCCCACGGGGTTCCAGACACCCTCCACCCAAGGTGGGGGCCAGATGAGGCAGCCCCTCCAGCCCCCACCATGCCTGTACCCCCTCCTCTAAGAAATCTCAGCTCAGACAGCATCCAGGGTTTCTGGGGCTCCACAATAGGGGGTCTGGAGTCAGCCAGTCCCAGGTTCAAATCCTTGCCCAGTCACTCACTCACTCCCGCCAGCAGCCTTGATAAGGCAAACAGGGATCAATGTCAGCGTATTAATTAAGGTGACGTGATAATTATGAACTAAACCCCCATCATCACCGTGATCATGGGGCTCTTGGGGGCCCAAGTGCTTCACACACACGCTTTCACCTGGTCCTCCCTGGAACCCCAGACCCGTGGTTCCCAGCCAGGGGCGCCTCAGCTCCCCAGGGGCACCAGGCATTATCCAGAAACATGCTTGGCTGTCACACTGTGCAGAGGAGAGAGGGCTAATGGTATCTAGTGAGTCTAGGCCAGGGGTAGCGCCAGACACCCTACAAGGCATAGGATCGCGCCCGCCACAAGGAGCCACCCAGCCGGAAACCAGTGCTGAGGTTGAGAGATCCCCCTCTGGAGGCAGGTAGGTACTGCTGTAATTCTCCTTTCACAGATGAGGAAAACTGAGGCTCTGAGAGATTGAGTGACTTGCCTGAGGGCACATCGCAGGTGAGTAACAGAAAAAGTGAAAGTGAGAAGTGAAAGTGTCAGTCGCTCAGTCGTGTCTGACTCTGTGACCCCATGGACTGTAGCCCGCCAGGCTCCTCTGTCCATGGAACTCTCCCGGCAAGAACACTGCAGTGGGTAGCCATTTACTTGTCCAAGGGAATCTTCCAGCTCAAGGACTGAACCTGGATCTCCCACATTGCAAGGCTTCTCTGGTAGCTCAGCCGGTAAAGAATCTGCCTGCAACGCAGGAGACCCCAGTTCGATTCCTGGGTTAGGAAGTTCCCCTGGAGAAGGGATAGGCTACCTACTCCAGTATTCTTGGGCTTCCCTAGTGGCTCAGATGGTAAAGAATCCGCCTGCAATGTGGGAGACCTGGGTTCGATCCCTGGGTTGGGAAGATCCCCTACAGGAGGGCATGGCAACCCACTGCAGTATTCTCCAGTATTCTCGCCTGGAGAATCCCCATGGATAGAGGAGCCTGGAGGGCCCCAAACCATGGGGTCACAAAGAGGTCACAAAGAGTTGGACATGAGAGCTACTAAGCCAGCATAGCACTCCTGCATTGCAGGCAACTTCTTTACTGTCTGAGCCAGCAGGGAAGCCCTTAGTGACAAAACCAGGACTCAAACCCAGGCAGCTGGCTGTGGAGGCTGGGCGATCCTAACCCCTCAGTTGACAGCATGGCCTGGCGCCGGGGGCCACACCAAACCCTTAGAGTATCTTGTTCAAGGTGCACAACGGCCCCTCGAGAGGATTATTACCATCAGTCCATGCTAACCTCTCTGAGCCTCAGTTTCCCTGCATACAAAATGAGGGTTGCAAAGCAGCTTCTATCCCATAGGGCTGTTAATGGGCAGGTCAGGTGTCTCTTGGGCCCCTAATAAGCACTTGACAAATGTTTTTTTTTTTTTTTGTCTGTTTTCTGGCCACACTGTGCAGCATGTAGGATCTTAGTTCCCTGACCAGGGATCGAACCTCTGCCCACTGCAGTGGAAGCACCAGGTTAAGCATCTTAACCAGCGAGGCCCCTTGACAAATATCTGAACCATCATCGCCATTATGATACAGTCCTAGCATACCCACCCTCCCCAGGTACACGCACGGGGTGGTCCTACAGCCGTGCATTCACAGTCCTTATTAACATTCACCAAGTCCTCCCAGCCTCTCCCTCAGTTAATCCGCCGGGGCCTGGTGAGCAAAGTTGCAGGGCCTCTGAAATGATGCCACACAGAGTGAGTGACCTTAGAACTGGACTCTGGACTCCCAATCTTGGACTCCCTCCACAGTGCACAACCCAAGTGTGTACAGACACCAGCGTGCATGTACATGCCTGTTCACAGCGCGCATGTACATGCGGACACACACAGCCTGCTCTGTGGCGATCCCCTCCCCAAACACTGCCGTTCTCAGTGGTTGCGGATTGCGATCACTCCCTGTTCTCATTTGCCCTGGAGGCTGTTATTACACATTCCAAATCCATGCCAGACTTAGGGGGAAGGAGGGGTGCCGGCCAGGAAGGGAGGCTGAGATTCCTCCTGCCTCCTCTGTGTGTAAATATCGTGTATGTCCCTCCTCTCTTCCCCCTGTGCTCATACACGTGTGTGCCCACTGTGAGCCCCTGGGAATGCCTCTGCAGGGGGCAGTGCCCAGCTGGCACCAGGAGCATATCGGGGGCTCAACAAAGAACATTTACACCAAGTGTGGACGTCCCCATAGGCTGTGTGACCACTGCATTCATTTAACGTGGCGGATTTCAAACGTTTTTAAGCATCCAAACCCTACACACACACACACACACACACACACACACACACACACACAGAGGCTTCCCAGGAGTCTCAGATGGTAAAGAATCCACCTGCAAGCCAAGAGACCTGGGTTCAATCCCTGGGTCGGGAAGATCTCCTGGAGAAGGAAATGGCAACCCACTCCAGCATTCTTGCCTGGGAAATCCCATGGACAGAGGAGCTTGATGGGCTACTGTCCATGGGGTCACAAAGAGTTGAACACAACTGAGTCACTAACACACACACCCACATCATAATATATACTAGGCAGTAGGCCACACACAGATAGTAATTGTGGCAGGACGGACGGGTCTGAATCCCAGGGCCCAAAGAACAGGACTGGAAGCCATTCACCCATGTATTTACTCAACAAATGTTTCCTGAGCATCTATCGTATGCCAGGTCTTGGGGACACAGATGTGAGCAAGATAAAGAACTCCTGCCCTCCTGGGGCTGACCTGTTGAGAAAACAGAGCAAATAACCAGACAGAGCAAGAAGCTGAGGCATGTCTGGGGATGAGAGCTGGTTAGACAGGAAGGGCTTGGGAGCGGTCAATTCACGGATGCAGGGCGAGGAGATCAGGAGACCAGCGTCCCCCGGGTCTTCCTCTCTGCCTGAGTCAGACCCCAAGCTCTCCAGAAACATATATGGCTGAAGTTCATGCACTTGGCTCTGATAGCCCTGGGGACTCATTTAGGGCAGCTAAACCCACACTCCCTGGCCCGACCAAGGAGGGGGCACCTGGTGGGAGCTGGTGGGTCTGGGAAAGAACGTGCATGTTGATGTTAGACCGATCGAGGTGGTGCCCAAACCCTACTGCTCATTAACCAAGTGAGCCTGAGCAAGTCACTTGGCTTCTCTGAGCCTCACAGGCCTCACCTGCCCCTGGGGGACTTAACTGGGTCACCCTGAGGATTATAGGAATTGAGTCAAGCACCTAGCACAGAGTAAGCCCTCAACAAACAGCAAACCGCAAGACCGCATGAACGGCAGGTGCCTTCTCCCTGGCAATCCCGGGTTCAGCACGGGTGGGCTGGAGGTCTCTGGCTCCATACCCCGCATCCTTCTTCTGGCAGAAGAAGAGGCCCACCCTCGCCGTTACCCCGGGGCTTTGCCTGATCTCATGGAAACCCTGGCACGTCCTTGTCAAATCCCATCCTCCTGATTACGTGAGCGAGGAAAGCTGCTTAGATCTGGGGGCAAGTTCAGGCGTGCAGGGGCTGCTCCACCCCAGGGGGAGGAATTCCAGGGAGCTGGGACCGATGCACGCCAACAGGCATCTGCTGAGTGCCAACTGTGTGCAGGGCACCGGGGAAGCAGAGAAAAGTGGAAACTCGGCGAACTAAGTCTAGGAGGGGACCAGATGGCTGACCCCCTCTGGGCCTTTGCCTGGGCTGGTCTTCCTCCACTGGCTCCCTTTCTCTGGGTGTCATCAGCACTTCCTCTGAGAGGCCTTCCTCGCCACCCCACCCCACCCCATTCTAAACCAGCTCCTTGTGCTCACTCTTACAGCAAACTGGGCCTCCCTTTACGCACTTCTCATGATTAAACTTTGACCTTTACTTATATCATCCTTTCATTCATTTTCTCTCTTCTCCTCTAGAGTGTGAGCTCCATGAAGGAGGGACTATTCTGTGCTGGCTGTCTCCTCGGCATTCAGCGTTATGCCAAGGCATCAGTAAACCTCTGCTTGCTTAAACAGTCAGGCAAGGTCCGCGGACATTCTGGAAGGAGACAGGCTGGAGGAAGCAGCATTGATTGATCCTGACCGGCCCAGGAAGAGGCAGCGAGGAGGAGGGCTTGACACGCGGGACAGACAGAAAGCAGAGGAGACAGCAAGGTCCGGCTGTGGGGCTGGGAAACAGCAGGGGGCACTAAGGAAAGGGCGGCCTGAGGCATCGGGAGAAGACAGGAATGAAGAGAAAAGAGATGGGTGAGCGGGCGGGCAGGGAGGTGGGGGAGGCAGGCAGGCCAGGCGGAGGTTCTGGGCTCCCAGACAGACTAGCCTCCATCCTGTGGCTCTCTGCCCCATCTGAGGGGTCCCCCACTTCCTGGAGTAACCTGGCCAGCCTATCATTCTAGCTCAGTCCTGGAGGGGTGGCGTGGGCCGGGAAGGGCCTAGGAGGATGATCCCAAGGCTTGCTGGCGCTGCGAGGGAAAACCCCAGCTCTATCCAACCCCCCACCTGCCAGGTAAGGAAACAGAGGCTCAGAGAGGTAGAGTCACTCTTCCCGGGCTGCCCAGCTCCTTAGATGTGGAACCAGGTGCAGGACTCACGTGGCCCCAGGACCTGCGCCTTTAGTGGATACTTTATTATTTTTTTATTTGAGCCACACCGTGGGGTATGTGGGATCTTAGTTCCTTGACCAGGGATCAAGCACACGCCCTGCACACTGCCAGCGTGGAGTCCTGACCACTGGACTGCCAGGGAAGTCCCCTCAGTGAATACTTTACCAGGACCAGGGGACTTGAGAAGAAAAGGATGATGGGGGTGGAGGGAGAGTGGTTCAGGGTGGGTGGTGGGGACCACAGGCCCCAGAGGCAAACTGCCTACTCACCAGCTGTGCAACCCTGGGCAAGTCACCCGGCCTTCCTGTGCCTCTGTTTTCTCACCTGTAATTGGTGATGACCGCAGCGCCTGCCCTGGGGTGGCTGAGAGGGTCAAATAAGACAGTGTGTAAAGCACTGAGCCTAGCACCAGGCAGGGAGCACTGTGCTGCGCTCAGCTGCGTCCGACTCTTGGCGACCCCACAGACTGCAGCCCGCCAGGCTCCTCTGTCCGTGGGGATTCTCCAGGCAAGAATATCGGAGTGGGTTGCCATGTCCTCCTCCAGGGGATCTTCCCACCCAGGAATCAAACCCAGGTCTCCTGCATTACAGGCAGATTCTTGAACAATCTGAGCCACCAGGGAAGCCCAAGAATACTGGAGTGGGTAGCCTATCCTTTCTCCAGGGGATCTTCCCCACCCAGGGATCGAACTCAGGTCTCCTGCATTGCAGGCAGATTCTTGAACCGTCTGAGGCACTAGGGAAGCCCAAGAATACAGGAGTGGGTAGCCTCGCCCTTCTCCAGGGGATTTTCCCGACCCAGGACAGGTGGATTCTTTACCCGCTGAGCTACCAGGGAAGGCAAGGAGCACACACCCAGCAGGAGATGGTTGTTGTCGGCATCATCAGTGTCACTGTAGCATCTTTACCAGAAGATGGACAAACAGACAAACTGAGGATCAAGGAAGGTGTGACAGCCAGGGAGGGCCAAGCAGTTGGGCCCAGAGCCTGGGACACTGGCAGGCACCTCAGAGCAGCCGCCACTGGGAGCTTGGCTCCCTGGCCAGGCTGCCAAGGCTCCCCTGGCCCAGTGGGTGGGAGCAGCAGGGGGCATCACGCCACGCAGGGCACCTTCCCCAGCCAGCCCGTATTTACCCAGCAGGTCTCAGCCCTGCCTGCTTCCTGTCTGCTGCACAGTGGCTGCTTGTCCAGGGTGGACAGAGCCCCACTGTCCCGTCGGGTCCCCCCCACCCAGAAGGGGCAGGGCTGGGGTGACTCACCGGGCCCCACAGAGGGCAAGGCTGATGTGACCATGACCTCACTCAGTCTTTCTGCAAGTCCTTAGCCAGAGGGATTCCGACAGGACACACAAGGATCCCTCCGAGCTCTCAGGGCTGCCCATTCGCTTCCAAGGTCCCTGGCCCCAGGGTGGGACGCACCGGGAGGCGGTGCGGCTGAATGGGTTAAGAGCACACTCCAAGCAAGACAGAAGGTGACGTATGATAGGATCCCATGTACATGAAATGTCCAGAACAGGCACGTCCATAGAAAAGAAGCAGAGGGATGGCTGCCAGGAGCTGGGGGGAATTGGGGGGGACGTGACTGCTAGGGGGGATGGGGTTCATTTTGGGGATGATGAAATGTGCTGGGATTAGACAGTGGTGATGTCTCTATAACCCTGAACATTCTACAAGAGCACCAAATTGCACACACTGAAAGGGTGAGTTGCATGTGAGTCACATCTCAGAAACCCTTTGCAGCTGGCTGACCTCGGGAAAGTCACGTCCCCTCCCCAGCCTCAGTTTCCTTGCTGTGACAAGGAGACGTCGTGAGCTTAGATGCTCACAGAGGGGGCAGCACAGGGACTGGTGCACAGCAGGGGGGCTCGAGGACATGGAGGTCCTGTCCCAGGAGGCTCTGGCTCCTTCTCCCGAGGCCTCACCCCCTCCCATCCCTCTAACTCAGCCCTGCTCAGAGCGCGATGCTACCCAGCCCAGGAAGATGGAAGCCCCTTCTCTCTAGCCCAGCCCCTCTACCAGAGGACAGTCACAGCCACAGAGACTACACCCCCCACCTCCAGCCCAGGGAGAATTCTGCAGCCTTAGAAACCACCCCACCGGTGTTCTCTTCCCCACCTGCCACTTCCTGACAGGGCGGCCAGGAGCAAGTTACTTCTCTTTGGGCCTCAGCTTCCTCATCTGTAAAATGGGGGAAATGATCACTGCAACGTGGGAAGGATAAACTCACATATTTGTTTTATAGTTACTGGTTGGACTCTACGTTCATGCTTTGAATGAAAAAATAAAATGATAGCTCTTACACCAAAAGGCTGCCATGAGGACTGAATGACCATGGAAGACAATGTATTGAATTGATAATTCACGAATTTAAGCCAGTGCCTGGTGCATGGTAAGTGTTAACAACAGCAGCTGCCTTTTCATTGTTAATATTCCTTCAATTAAGAGCTAGGGAGACAGAGCCCAGAGAGGGCAGGGCCAAGGCAGCGCTGGGACCCAGACATCCCAGGTCCAAAGCCAAAACTTGTGATTCTGTTTGGAGACCTCGCCTTCTGAAAGTCTTTTCTCCCCCTCCTCGTCTCCATCTCTCCTGCATCACTGCCCGTTACCCAGCTGGGAGACTGAGGCCCCGAGGAGGCAGGACACCCACCCATGCAGACCAACACCCACCCCTCCATCTCACACCCATGGGCAAAAGTCAGAGAAGAGAGCAGACACCATGGAATGAATGGGCAAGGCAGGAGCCAGGGAAGGGTGCCCCAGGCAGCAGAAAACCAGTTCAAGATCCTCCTTCTGCCCCGGCCTGCCTCACCTGCAGCCTACGCCAACAGGAGGCTGTGTCTCTGGCTAACTGCTTGAATGCCCACGTTAGCAGTGCCCACACCCCTCTGGTACACGTCACATACACCTTCTGTTTTAATCCAAAAAATAACTCTAGAGCTTATTATCATTTCCATTTTCAAAGGAATAAACTATGACTGGGGAGAATGGAGGGGAGGGGCCGACACTTATCTAACACCTATGTGTGCTGAGCACACTTGCACTGACCTCTCGGCCCCATTTCACAGATGAGCAAACTGAGGCTTGGACAGACCAGGAGACCCAGCTGAGGTCACAACTCAACAGGAGGGGAATGTGGTTGGGATTCCAACCACCTGCTTTTAAGCCCATTTTAAGCCTTTAGAGTGTATGAAGCCCTCTCCTTGGGGTCACCTTTCTAAATGCCATGCCCCTTGGAAGTCTCGGGGTGGGCCAGAACAGACTTGTAGTTTCCATTGTGCCTTTGCTGCTTAGTAGCTATGTGACCCCAGGCAGATTATGTCACCTTTCTGAGCCTCAGTTTCCTTATTTCTAATTTTTTTTTTTTTTTTTTGGCTGCACGGCACAGCATGAGGGAATCTTAGTTCCCCAACCAGGGATCGAATCCATGACCCCCCTGCATTGGAAGGGCAGAGTCTTAGCCACTGGACCAGCAGGGAAGTCTCCTTACTTTTAAGAGGGAGCTAATCACAGCACCCACGCTGGGTTGCCTGGGACTGTGGGTGTCAAGAGGGAGGCTCATAAAACGCTGTCCTAGATGTTGGGAACTTGGACGCCAGCTCCAGGAGGCCGGGGGCCTCTTCTGTTACAGGCACAAGAGTTCCCAGGGCCTAGAACAGGGCCTGGCACATCGCAGCTGCCCAAGACATACTTGCCGAATGATGACAAAATGGATGAACGCAGAGATATAAATGAAAGGGATCGCAGCCAAGTCCTTCTCCACAGGACAGACAGCCCTTCACAGCTGCACCTCTGCCCAACTAACCAGCTGGACAACCCCTCCTCCTCATCCTTGAACAGATAACGTACTGAGCACCTGCTGCGTGCTGGGCTCTCTGACCTGCGATGTTCAACATCCTCCTGTGACAGCAACAGCTACCATGTGTCCATTTTGCAGATGAGGAGACTGAGGCTCAGGCAGGCCAGGACTCTTGTCCACGTCCCTGTCTGAATCTGAGCAGGCGGGTTTTTCTGATGCTCCCACCTGGCTGACTGTCTGTTGGGTCACTCAGTCCTTCCTTGCTTCATCCGTCTGCTCTGTCCACAGGTATCCTGAGTCCCTCCTCTCTGCCAGGGGGCACAGGGACAGGAGTGAACCAGGCCAGCTGGTGCCCGTCCAAGATCTGTGGGCCCTTTGGCCGCCGGGGTCTCCCCTGAACCTCGGGGGGGGCCCATCGGCGACACGCACTGGAAGTGCCTGCTCCATACACACCCTTGACGAGTCGTCCCAGAAGGTGGTCAGCTTTCCTGGTCAGTCGGGTGGAAGCCAGGCCACTCCACCCTCGG
>SJXQ01006048.1:589690-608641 GCA_006408695.1 Aepyceros melampus
CACCGCGCAGCAAAGGCCTCTCATCGCACCAGCCTCACCCCAGAGAGACGGAGGAGAGCCCTTCCTGAGCCCGGGGTGGGCAGTGCAAACACGGACACGGGGCAGGGGGCCACAGCGACAGAGCGTGGGGCGGAGGGCGAACCCCACAAGCCAGGGGTCCCTCTGCGCCCGCGAGCTGGCTCACCTGGAAGATCTTCTGCACAATCCAGCCGTGGTACTTCTTGAGGGCCATCTCATAGGCCTTGGTGGCGTTGACGCGGATGAGGTTGGGGTGGTTCTCGTCTCGCTCGCCGTCGCAGATGCTCTGCAGGAAGACCTGGATGAAGCGCAGGCCTCTGCAGCCAGAAAGGAAAGGGTGCGTCAGGGGCAGCAAGCTCCTGCCGGCCCCGCCCACCCACGGCACAGAAACCCGGATATACCCTGAACAAAGTACTTCCCGTGACCCCGGAATACCAGAGCGGGCAGTCACTGAGCTGTCATGTCTACACGAGCTTCTGTGTAACGTGACCCTCGCCCCCGCCAGGGGATCACCTCACGTGTCCCAAGTACCTCGTCTACACCAGGCCTGGGGCTGACCCCGGCCATGGCCTCTGCTGGGCTGTGAAGTCTACAGAGGGCAGGGTCTGGACGCGCTCTGCCCATTTCTATGGCCACGTGGCCATCTGTGCTTGAGGGACGAAGCCAGTCAATATAGGGTTGAAGCCCCAGCTCTGGTCCTCAAAGAGCTCAGGGACCACAGACCAGGGCCATGCTGAGAACACGAGCGAGTCTGATCCCGTGGGCTCCCCGCTCCCATCCCTGCCTGTGCCGTTGTCCGCATCCTTCAGCTGCCACTTGAGCCCTTTCTGAGGTAGGATGATGCTCCAAGAGCCAGGAGCAGGGTGTGGGTCATGGAGAGGCCAAGTTTAGAATCAGATCAGCGCCAGCCCTTGATTCCACATCATCTCATCTGCTCCCCTTGGTCCGTCTGGTGAGACCGAGCTCAGCACAATCTGCCCACTTCACGGAGGGGAATACAGAGGACTCTAAAAGCCTCAGTCTCGTATCTTAGACAGTGAGAGCCTGTCTCGCTCCCTAACTGGGCTCCTCTGCTACCTCCCTGCCAGGGGGTGGGGATTAGTTTGGGGGCTTTTGGGAGCAGAAACGCTTGGTCCAAGAACTGAAAGGATAAACTTCAGCTTTATCGCCTGTGAAGTGAAGGAACTCCTCCATGCTTGGATCACAGCTCTCAATCATTGGGGATCAGCCTGGAGCGTGAACCACGCTCAGGGTCTAGTCCCAGCCCTGCCCGGACTGGCCACCTCTCCTGAGCCCCTGCTTCTCCCAGCCTTTATGATTCCCCCGCTGTCCGGAGCTGGAGTGAGTCTTTGTCAAGCCCCATTTTACCCCGTTGCCGATGCCCCTCCGTGGCTTCCCAAGACCCCCAAGGGGGCTGGAATTCATCCTTGCCCAATTCCACCTCATCTTTCCCTGCTCCCACCTTGCATCCAGGGCCCTGGCTGGACCAGATCCTCCTGGAAGGGTGGATACTCTGTACCTCTCCTGCCCTCCCACCTCTGCAAGGCCTCTTCCTGTGACCCTGCTGCTCAGTCTTGGAGATGCTAATTGGTAACCCTCCTCCAGGAAGCTCCCTCCCTGATTTCTCTCTGCTCCAGGTTCTGATATCCTGCTGTCATGACCTGCCCCACAGCCTGGGCTCGACTGTCATAGCCTAAGAGGGACCCTGCCTCTTCAAGCAGCATCCCACGCATCCGGCACCAGGCACAGCACACAGCAGGTGCTCATTATGTGCTCGATTTGTTGACATCCACCAGGATCTTCTTTCCTAGTCACTGGGCTCTGCCCATGTCTCCTCTGGACACAAACAACCTACTTCCTGACCTGAACGTCACTCTCTGCCTGGCTCTTCCTGAGAAACCTACAGAACCTGCCCCTGGACCCAGGGGCATTCCTCATTCCAGGTGTGTGACTCTCCGGCTGACAGACAAGAGTAGGGCAGCTCAGTGTGGACCAGTCATAAAACAGGCCATAAGGGTGTTAGTTAAGCCCACCTACCCCCTGATGCCCACACTGGCCATATCCTCCAGGGAGCAGACTCTTCCTGTTCCATTTCACCAAAGAAATGCACAGTGTGGGTGAGGATTAGCTTCTGGGGATGGGGATCCAGGGAAAGTGCGAACTTCCCTGGCTCCTGACTCCAGGCCCCAGAGAAGGGGCAATGTTGGGAACATCAATGGGGCAGAGAATGGGTCCCTGGCTTCGTAGCTGCTGCCAGGGATTCTGGAGTCTGCATAGCTGAGGGAATCCAGGAGCTGGCAGAGAGTAGCATGAGCTCAGCAAGCGAGCTGCCTGGCCTCTCTGAGCCTCAGTGGCTTCATCCGTAAGATGGAATGACTATATGTGGTTCCAAGTATGTGCCACGAGGACAGTATGTAACATGGTCACAAGCACTGTCAACTAACTCTAGGGTGAGACTGAGTTCAAATCCCATATCGGGGTGCCCTGCCCCCAGCCCACAGGTCGAATTTATGTGAATTAGAGTTCTTTTTCCTCTAGATGCCGTGGTTCTGTCAATAAGCTGTCATAATATACAAATCTGCCATGTGCATGATGTGGCTGGCTGGCTGCAGACAGGATGTCTTTGTGCAGTGCGCAACCTGTACAACTGCAGAGCTCAGCCACTGTCCCAGCCCTGGCCCTGTGCCCTGAGCCCATGAATTGGCCCCCAGACGCCACCAGCATCCTCCTCTAGGACATGGGGATATATGGGGATGATCATACCTAACTCACAGCCCATAAAATATGATCAGGTGTCTAAAGAGCTTAGCACAGTGGCCGGAGTATCCGTGGGTTTGTTACGCCTCTGGTGAAACTGGAACCAGCAAGGAAGTGTCACCATCAGGCAGAACTTGGCCCCCAGGGTGCTTTTTCTCTGTCTCTAAGTAGCGCTGCACATGAAGAGCGCCTATGTGGAAAATGAAGTGCCCATCCACCCCGTCAGAGCAGACGCCCTGGGGCAGTGGCAGGGTTGGCTGTCCGTCCTCTGCAGGGCAGGTCCCCTGGCCCTCGGTCACGCAAACACCCCACCACCCAAGCCCATCACCTCTTCAGCCACATCAGTGCCAGTGTGGCTCCCACTTTGGGCCACTCGGCCCCGTACATCTCCTTCTCCACCTCCAGGATGTTCTGCAGGGTCCGGAACTTGGTCGGGTTGGTGTCATAGACAGCTTTGATTTTCTGGAACAGAGCACACAGGGTTTCCCCCTGGGGAAGGCTGCCTCCACAGATGCCACCCCACCAGAGCCTCACTGTCCTGCCCACAGGTGCCAGGACCGGCAGTGGGGGCTGGTCGTGACAGTAATCATCCCCAGGGCCGTCCGCATTCACTCGATGCACACGGTGCTTTACAGCCACAGCCTTCTCTAATCCCCACAGCGACCCTGACGTGCCTGCTGTCGTGCCAATTTACAGATGAGGAAGCAGGCTCAGAGAGGCGAAGTGATGTGCTTAGGGTCACACAGCTGGTGCAGGTGGGAACGGGTTCCAGCCCTGACCAGACCCCAGAGTCCACGTTCTCCAACCACTACCGACAGCACCTTGAACCCCAAGTATCTGAAGTTTCGCTTCTGCGGACAAACACAAGTAGGTTCTTAGGATTCAGAGATGTCCAACAGGAAGGCTCCCGAGTCAGATGCAGGAAGTTTGGATGTGAATCCCACCTCTGCCACTTCCTTGCTGTGAGTCCCTCAACAGCTCTGGGCCTCAGTTTCCCTGTCTGTAAAATGGGGACAATGACACAGCACCGGCCTCATGGTGGGTCCTTGCTGGGGGAGGGTCAGTGGTTGGGGGATGCCATCAGGAGCTCTAAGGATTGAGGAAGGAAAGGGCTGGGTCAGTGCAACTGTGGACCTTGGAGTTTATTTTTGTTTGGTGGAGTGAATCCAAGCACCAGCCAGTTCCTTCTCAGGTCAACCCTCCAGACTGTGAATCATAGTTTGGCTGTGACTGGATGGCATGACTGCAAGGAGAACCAAGAACCTGGAGCCTTGAGTCAGAGGAAATGGGGGCCAGGCCTGTTTTCCACGTCTCTTCTGTTCCTTAGCCTGGGGAGCTTGCAGAGGGTAGCAGGGCAGTGGTAACCAGGGTGGGATTAGAGTACCGATCTGGGTACTGGGGCTGCCAGGCCAAGTACATACGGTGATGTTGCCACTTATGTCCGCCTTGATGGGAGTAAACACTGGGGAGCCGAGGCAATCTGGGGACAAAACAAGAAGAGAGATGTTAGAATCCCAACAAGGGTGATATTCAGGACTGCCACAGGACAGGAGGAAAGGTCATTTGATGTGTTTAAGGAAAGAACTGTTTGTAGGTGTTAAAACGGTTCGTGGGCAAGTAAATTTGGAGTCCTGGGCTCCAAGTGAGACCGGTTTCTTACTGTGGGACTTGTCAGAGCCTTTAATATACAACCAGATTCTCTAAGGGGCAAATGTTTTTTCCACAGCACCCTCTCATCCTAGGATAAAAAGTTCTGTATCTGCACCATCTAATATGGGCCACATGTGACTACTGAGCACTTCAAATGTGGTGTGATCGAGGCACTCAATTTGTAATTTTATTAACTTTCATTCATTTAAATGTAATAGCCACATGTGGCCAGTGGCTACCCTATTGGACAGTACAGTGCAGAGCATCTCGCAAAACTAACACTCTGAGAAACCATCTCGGCCGACAAGGCAGATGGCCGCTAACAAACCAGCTGGCCAGGAAGCAGCTCGAGAAATCTTAGTCCATGGGAGAAGAGGGGCCAGATTTATGGAAGATAACCTTCTCATTCACCAGCTTCTAAGGCAGAAGTGAGCTGGCGAGACCCAGAGCCACCCCCCCACCCCTGTCCTGAGACTGCGTAGGGGCCTGGGAGAACCCACCAGCAGGGGGACCCTCGTCACTTAACAGAGCTAAATGAACTGAGGCTACACACCTGCTCTGCAGACACTGGCAGTTGGGGCTTGGGAGTGTCCCTTCTGCTCCCCGAGCCTCAGTTTTCCCATCTAGCAAGTGGGCCAACAGAAGCGGTGGGAGCTGAAACGAGGATGAGTTGAAACCACCCACTCCGAGACACACACTTTGTTCATCTCTGACATCCGAATGCTCTCCCTTGGAGGCAGTGTTCCTTCCTTGGTGGTTCCCAAAACAACAGAGCACCTTAAAATAGGTGGCGCCTTGGAGGTGATGAAATGTGGACCAAGAAACTGGCAGTGCCTGGAACTCAGGGCTCCCGGGGAAATATAAGCAGCCTATGGCCTGTTTCTCCTCCTTTCCCACCTCTGTGACCCCCCGCAGCAGCCCATCACAGGGATCAGAGACAGCCCACGGGTCAGAGCTCCCTGCTGAGGGCTGGGCACGGAGGGAACAGACAGGGAAGGGCCGGGTCTCTCCTGAGCAGACTCAACAAAGACTTCAGCCTCAGAGCCTGAATTCAGCTGTGCTTCTCTGCCACCTCTGAGCACCCTCGATACAGAGCCCAGGGGGCAAAAAGACACCTGAGCAGGCCACAAGTGGGTACCAAAACCCATGGCGGGGAAACACCCCCCCGCCAGCTTCCCCTTGTCCACAGGCCAGGCAGGGGCTTCGGGCACGCACCAGCCGGCTGCACAGGGCCAGAGGACTGGAGGAGGGCCACCTGTGGGCTGAATTCCACCCAAGGTGACCCGCACATCTGGCCAGCCATCTGGAACATTCTAACTGCATCTGTTAAGAGAGGTGCATTGAGGAAACAGCAGTGGACATTTTACATGAAGAAGCCCCAAACCCCATAGAAAGGAGGTCAGGTAGGAACCCAGACAGACCGGGTTTGAATCCAGGTGAGCAAGTCTCCTGCCTGGGCGCCATGTAACTTAGTTTCCTCACATGGCAAATGGGGCAGCGTGCGTACGTACTAAGTCGCTTCAGTCATGTCTGACTCTTTGCCACCCCATGGGCTGTAGCCCGGCAGGTGCCTCTGTCCCTGGGGTTCTCCAGGCAAGAATTCTCCTGGAGTGAGTTGCCATGCCCTCCTCCAGGGGATCTTCCTGACCCAGGGATCGAACCTGCGTCTCTTACATCTCCTGCACTGGCAGGCGGGCTCTTTACCACCGTGCCACCTGTACTTATTTCACAGGGCTGTGGTGGGGATTGAAACTCACACACTGAACCCATTTAGCAGAGTGCCCGGTGCAGCAGCCCTCAGTAAATGAACTCTGACCGTCTTTATGACTTTGTGACACGACCAGGCTCTGCGCTCCAGCAAACGTCACCCAGGCTTGGAAGTCGCCAGGCCCTCCGGGGCCTCTGCTGAGTGGGACACACGGCCTGTGCCCCTGGCCGCCTCTACTCTCCTGATCCCAATTGAGGCCCCCTTGGGGCCCGAGCAGCCGCGTGGCCCACCTGCAGGCTCCCAGGTACAAGATCCTCAGGCTGAATGGGAAAACCCTCCTCTCAGCTTGCCAGCCTCTCTCCCACTCCTGTGGGGTCACATCTCCCTTCCCAGATGGCTGCAGGAGCTGCTCTGAGGTGCCAGGCGGGGGTGCAGACATCCCGTCCCACCAGATCCTGCCAAGGGTGTTAATGAGGTAATGCCTCCAGCCACCGTTTCATCCTCCCTGATGTATCGCTGGCCTCATCCTGCGAGGCCAACCTGGGAAGCCTGTGCAATTTGCTAGTCCTGCACCGTGTTCTCCGCGGGGACGCTTACCACGACTCCCCCAAAGCATGACGACGCACAGTAATAATGCAGAGAACTTCCTGTGGTCCAGTGGTTAGGGCTCAGTGCTTTCACTGCCCAGGACGCGGGTTCAATCCCTGGTCAGGGAACAGAGATCCCACATGCCAAGCGGAGTGGCCGAAAAATAAAAAGAAACCTCCTTAAGAAAAAAAAATAGTAATGCAAGACAGTCAAGACTCGCCACCCCTAGTGACTCTCTCCCTCTTGACTGTGTAGCCAAGGGTCGCCAGTTCCGAGTCTCACAGGGGCCAGGCAGGTGCAAGGGATGGGCTTTCTGGGGACTGGCAAAACTCTTCTAAAGGCATGACCATGGCTTCACCTCCTTGTCTTTCAAAAATATATGCTGTCCAAAGACACGAGGCGGGTTGACAGATGGACAGAGAGGTGGACAGACGGTACAGTCAGTTATAAATGGTAGAATCTAGATGGTGGGTACGTGGATAGCTGCTGTGAAATTGTTTCAATTCCGTTACGTTTGAAATTTTCCATATAAAATATTGGGAGAGAATGTCAGGCGCTTTTTTTTTCCTGCTCATGAAAGTCGGGCTTCTTCCTTCCACTTTTCCTCCAAGTTCACTGCGCTGCTACCGTCACTGTGGTCCCACGCGTAAGTCTGTTTTCCGTCCACCTCCCCCTGAGCTCTGAGAGGGCAGAGACCGGGTGCTCTTTGTCCCCTGCTCTGCTCCCCACCCCCGCAGCTGGCACAAAGCCGGACCCCAGCAAGGGGCATGAACAAGGGGGCAGAGAGTGGGAAAAATGAATCTAGAGGCACCCCACCCTTCTTTTTCTAGCCACATTCTTGTAGGGCAGACTGACCCAACGCACAGGTCTGAGGACCCGGACGGCTAAGATGGCAGAGGCTACTGGAAGGGGCTTAGCCTCGGTTTCCCCGTCTGTAAAGGGGCCGTCCCTGTGCGGCTGCTGTGACGGGGGGTGGGGATGGTGGAGGCAGTGTGCATGCCAAGTCAGGGCTCAGAGCCTGGCTGAGATTTGATTACCACTGCGGGCTGATTTTCGAGTAACACCATCCCGTGTGGAGATGCGGAACCAGGGTTTGGCGATCATCAGCCACGTGTGGGTGGCTTACCAGCTTCTCACAGTGACTCAGGTCAGTCAACAGGCATTTTACAGACACAGAGAGCAACATCTGGCTTCCCTGGCTCTGGAAATGGCTTCTGTGTGGTTCTGAGTGTCCCCCCTACCCCCGGATGGCGGGGAGAAAGGCTTCTGTCTCATCTTCTGACACCGTGCCATGTGGGGCCCGAGGTCATCGTGGTCAGCAGGAGCCGGCCCCAAGGCAGCTGTTCTTGTAGGTCGTGGACCCTGCAGAGACCAGGCTTCTGCTCAATGAGGGGTGGGATGTGGGGCCTGGATGGACTTCTGGAGCCGGAAAGGGAGCAGAAGGAGAGAGAGGCAAGCAGGGCTGGGAGATGGCCACCAGGAGGGGGGTGGTGGTGTGTACATATAGAAGCACACACAGGAGTCAGGTTGGCAGCCTCTGGACCACCTGTGATCAGAGGAACAGGGTAGAGCTACGCAGCCTTGGTCCTGAGTCCAGATCTCAGCTCTGGTGTCACTCTGGACAAGTGACTTAACCGCTCTGGGCTCAGGCCCCTCCCTTTCCAGAGCCCCAAGGTGCTGGGCAAACAGGAGGCACTCCAGGTGACCTGAAGCCGGCCTCCACACGCTTTGTGGAAGGCTCTGGGCTTCTGTTTGCTTTGGCTTAGCCTGACGCCACCAGGCTCTGAAAAGCCTCGTGACTGGTGTGGGGTCACCCGGTGAGAGTCAGGCATTCACACACAATTCCAGACCCAAGGCTGGTATCACCATCCCCTCTAGCCTTTCTTTCTAGAACGTTTCCATCTGTGTGTGTGTGAGCTCGGCAAAAGTGAGAGGACTCTGACCGGAAAACCGAAGATGATTTTGACTCCTGAGCACTCAGTGGCCTAACAGCTGAAACTCACGCCGGCCCCTGCTCTGGACACGAGGCATTTCTTGTCAGGTTACCCAGTTTTACCTTTCATACAGAAAACAGTCCTGCCTCAAAATTACCTTTCTAGTTATACCTGTTTTGCAGTTATCCCAAACTTGTTTTTCATTATTGTCAGCCAATGGGCTCTTTAGAACAGCACCCGGAACCTGCCAGAAGGGAGGGAGGGGGCTTGGGTGGCTTTCTAGTTTATCGTCTCACATCCAGAGTAAAAAGAAGTGGTCTCAAAAACAAGAGAAAAAAATCAAGTACAATCCCACCATCTTACTTCATAAAGGGTCACAAATTCTAGACGCAGTCAAGCCTTGGTCACCTGGAACACATGGCAAATGGCCCCTTCTCTAGACTTTTCCTAAGCATGCCGCTCGGAGGAGGCCATGGCAGCCCACTCCAGTGCTCTTGCCTGGAGAATCCCAGGGACGGGGGAGCCTGGTGGGCTGCCATCTATGGGTCACACAGAGTCGGACAAGACTGAAGTGACTTAGCAGCAGCAGCAAACATGCCACTAAACCCAAAAGGCATAACGAAAAGGCCAATAAGTCTGATTACAAACCCCAAAACCTTCTATATGGGATGGGGTGAGGCATGGGAGGAAATCCCATCATCAATCAAAGCCAAACAGCAAACTGATTGGGAGAGGGGGTGACCCATGTAACAAGTATCATAGACCAAAGACTATTATCCCTAATATGTAAAGAGCTCTAACAAATTAATAAGAAATAACCTCTTTATAGAAGATGGACAATTAAGAGACATTTAATCTCAATAATGAAAAAAAACAGTGAAATATTTTCCATCTACCAAATTTGATGAATGCACCAACTTTCTCTCTAGTTCAGCTATCCTGGGTGGAACTTATCCAAACATAAGACAAATGTCCCTGCGTTTGTACAGCAAGCCATTTGCAGTGTACTAAACAGGGCCATCATCAAAACTAGGAATTATGATAAAGGTGTGACCCAGTGATATCAGAGGCCCCCTCAACTGTTCCCTAAATGGGTCTACATGGTATGTTTCCAGGGTTTTAGGACAGCGTTATGTAGTTTTGTGGGGTTTTTGTTTGGCTGTACCCTGTGGCATGTGAGGTCTTAGTTCCCTAACCAGGGATGGAACCTATGACCGCTGCAGTGGCAGTGGGGAGTCCTAGCCATAGGGCTGCCAGGAAAGTCCCCAGCTTTGTGTAGTTTTAAAAAATTCCTCTTGCTTTCTCGGCAGTGCTTTGATTCTGCAAGATACTGGGAGAACAAACAGCCAACTCTGTCAGCATCACCAACAAAATAAGAGGAAGCAGACACCCAGCAACATTCTGTGACCTCTGTGACAGTTCTGCCCAGGTCTCTGCCATAGTTCAGATGGTTGAGGTCGTCCGGAGAGCAGAGCTCCCCATAAGCCAGCAGTCCCCACGTGCCGCCCAGAATCACATTCGTTTCCTGTGTTTCTGGCCTGCATGTAGTTGGAAAGCACCTGCTGTGTGCTCCGAGCAAGCCCCCAGCACATATTTGGAAATTTCCATCCAGGCTGCCCCCTCTACGCTGCCTCTCCAGGCAAGCATCTCTTCCAGGAGGCGATGCTCCCAACGCTGGGCCACAAGGTGACCGAATCGCCCCCGCCCTCTCACTTCATCTCAGGAAAAATTTTCCCTCAAGAACAAAAAGCATTCTGCTTTTCAGATGCACACCTTCACTTTCAGCCTGTGTGGTTCAGTGTGGGAAATCCGGGCCCAACCCGTAAATATTCATTTGAAAAAGGAAGAACACGGTGCCTGTGCCAGGATGCTAGGGGCCTGGTTTGGGGAGGTTCTATTTCAAATTCAAGTTTTTTTTTTTTTAATAGCTGGATAGTAAGGTTTCACTGTTAATCACATGGGGCAGATTAACTTTACAGATCCTAGGTTACAAGGATCATAATGGGAGGCACTCAAGTTACAGCTGATGGAGATGAATCATTTATTAACCTACGGTATGTGGGCTGTGCGTGTGTGACGGCTCAGTCTGCACTCAGGCCTGTTCTGAAGCCTAAGAGCCCGAGAATGCCCACCTTTCAAAAACTAGTTCCCACTCTAAATTCTATCTAAGAGGAAAGAATGTTTCCCAAATGGTACTTTAAAAAATCACCTGGGACTTCCCTGGTGGTCCAATGGGTAAGACTCTGTGCTCCCAATACAGGGGGCCCAGGTTCGATCCCTGGTCAGGGAACTAGATCCTGCATGCTGCAACTAAGACCGAGTGCAGCCAAATAAATAAAAGAAATTTTAGAATAATTTTTTAAATTAAAAAAATTAAAAATAATTAAAAATCATCCCCGTGACATGCCAACTCTTTTTATCCACAATCGTCCCTTTCGGCAAAAACCAGCCAGCAATTGGGAATGCAAAAGGGAAAATGAGTTCTCTTACTTGCTGTGTGGCCTGGGAGAAATCAGTTACCCTCTATGAGCGCAGTTTCCACATTTGTAAAATGAGGTTAATAATAGACCCCACCTTATAGAGCTGTGCAAGGCTTAAATGAGGTTGTAGAAATAAAGGGGTTAGCATAATTTCTGGCTCAATTTTTTAAAAGTTATTCTTTATGATTATAATAGTTATTATCATACATTATAGCATCATTCTTTAGGAAAGAAATCCAGGAAAGAATGATTCCAATGATTAAGAGGTCAAAAAGGGAATTCCCTCATGGTCCAGTGGTTGGGATTCTGTGCTTTCACTGCTGAGGGCCTGGGTTTGATCCTTAGCTGAGGAACTAATATCCTTCAGGCACGACAAAAAAAAAAAAAAGAGAGAGAGAGAGAGAGAAAGAGATGAAGACAGGGAGGAGAGAGAGGTAGAGAAAGGTGTAGATATCGGTAAAATCAGCAGGAACTCCAGCTATAAACTAAGGACCCCGCACTCCTGACCATTACAGTCTGAGATCTCAGCAGGGAGTGGTGAGAGGAAGGTGGCATAACAGCAGTGCAGAAAATGAATCATTTCTGAGCCAGAGGAAGTGAGCTGGCCACAGAACTGCAGAGAGAAGAGGTTTTATAGGACCCTGGGGCGCGCTGATCCATTGTAAGGACTTGTAAAGGCTCAGATACAGTTAACACAATAACAGTTTGGAGGGGGGGCGGGTGAAAAAGCCCTGATACAAGTAACTCGGTAAGAATGTAACACAAGCAGTTAATATCCATCCAGGCCCTTTTAAAACTGAAACAATGCAACCTAAGACCAGAACTCAACATTGCTATTCTAACAAGCTCACTGAAATAAGCACACTGTCAATGCCAGATGGGAACTTCCAGCATTTCCCCTCCCCCACAACAGCTCTAAAAGGTCCTTCCAGCTCTGAAAGACTCCTTTGCAGGGCTGGCCCCTACAAAGCCATTCCTCAGTGACTTGGTCAGATGCCTTCACCACTCTGAACCTCAGTCTTCTCTTCTGTAGTGTGGTGCCCATTCCTCCTAACTCATAAGGTCGTGAGGAGGAGGATTGGAAAT
Source organism: Aepyceros melampus (assembly GCA_006408695.1). NCBI lineage: Eukaryota > Metazoa > Chordata > Mammalia > Artiodactyla > Bovidae > Aepyceros > Aepyceros melampus. Next base: position 601,912 of record SJXQ01006048.1, read on the forward strand.
GAGAGATCGGCTTGTTCAATGCTGAAGCACATGGAAGTCACTCAAACATGGGTTACGCTAGCTATGGATCAGGTATTATACCTTACAAAGCCGCTGTCGTGCATTCTTTCCATTCCCTTTCAAGTTACCCATTGGCTGGACACCGATGCTTTGCCAGGCACGTTGCTGGGGCCTGGGACACGATTCACAATAGGGCACTGTTCCTGCAACCAGCCCTACGCAGCGGACACCCCACAGATGAGGAACGATGTGGGGGCTGGACAAGCTCGCAGGGACAGAGCGGATGTCTGGGTCTTTCCCTCCGGCTTCTCCATCTTCTTCTCTCCAGGAGCAGAGGCCAGACCTCCATCCTTGACCTCAGGGCCGGACTTTTCTGAACCCAGAAGATCAAGAAGCTCTCCTTCTCACTAGAGGAGCAAAGGTGGTGGACACCACTGGTCCATGCTCTGCGCTGGCCTTTGGATGTTATAAATGAGAGTTGCTTTAGCAGCCAGGCTGCTCAGCTGGCCCCTAGCCTTGGCAGCTGGTCACCAAGAGCCCGAGGCAGCTTCTTTTTGCAAGAACTTTGTTGCCCAAGGGCAGTGTGGCAAGAGGTGCAGATTCTCAGGCTTTTGGAGGCTGTCTGCCCCACCTGTGCAAAAAGGTGGAGAGATTCTTGCAATGGACGCCAACATCATCTGGGGAAGTTAGCCTCCACCGGCCCCCCTGGGAGGCCTAGCTTCCCCCTTTTACAGTCGGGGCTACAGGCTCAGAGAGGGGAAGCTCCTGAGTGAGGACATACAGCTGGGACGCCGTGGAACTGGCATTCAAGCTCAGGCTGGCTCTGCTGAAACCAATTTTCATCTATCTAGAGACTCCAATTCAGGGACTTCAGCCAACAATAAACCTGGGTTCAAAGCAACTTCTCTCTGAGCCTCCCAAGCAGCCAACAGATGAACAGGTTAACACAATGGGGCCAGAGGCAGCCCTCTGCTTAGGGGTTGCTTGGCTCTAATCATGAGAAACGCTGGACTGGAAGAAACACAAGCTGGAATCAAGATTGCCAGGAGAAATATCAATAACCTCGATATGCAGATGACACCACCCTTATGGCAGAAAGTGAGGAGGAGCTAAAAAGCCTCTTGTTGAAAGTGAAAGAGGAGAGTGGAAAAAGTTGGCTTAAAGCTCAGCATTCAGAAAATGAAGATCATGGCACCCGGTCCCATCACTTCATGGGAAATAGATGGGGAAACAGTAGAAACAGTGTCAGACTTTATTTTTTGGGCTCCAAAATCACTGCAGATGACTTCAGCCATGAAATTAAAAGGCACTTACTCCTTGGAAGAAAAGTTATGACCAACCTAGATAGTATATCCAAAAGCAGAGACATTACTTTGCCGACTAAGGTCCGTCTAGTCAAGGCTATGGTTTTTCCTGTGGTCATGTATGGATGTGAGAGTTGGACTGTGAAGAAGGCTGAGTGCAGAAGAATTGATGCTTTTGAACTGTGGTGTTGGAGAAGACTCTTGAGAGTCCCTTGGACTGCAAGGAGATCCAACCAGTCCATTCTGAAGGAGATCAACCCTGGGATTTCTTTGGAAGGAATGATGCTAAAACTGAAGCTCCAGTACTTTGGCCACCTTATGCGAAGAGTTGACTCATTGGAAAAGACCCTGATGCTGGGAGGGATTGGGGGCAGGAGGAGAAAGGGACGACCGAGGATGAGATGGCTGGATGGCATCATCGCTTACTCCTTGGAAGAAAAGTTATGACCAACCTAGATAGTATATTCAAAAGCAGAGACATTACTTTGCCGACTAAGGTCCGTCTAGTCAAGGCTATGGTTTTTCCTGTGGTCATGTATGGATGTGAGAGTTGGACTGTGAAGAAGGCTGAGCGCAGAAGAATTGATGCTTTTGAACTGTGGTGTTGGAGAAGACTCTTTAGAGTCCCTTGGACTGCAAGGAGATCCAACCAGTCCATTCTGAAGGAGATCAACCCTGGGATTTCTTTGGAAGGAATGATGCTAAAACTGAAGCTCCAGTACTTTGGCCACCTTATGCGAAGAGTTGACTCATTGGAAAAGACCCTGATGCTGGGAGGGATTGGGGGCAGGAGGAGAAGGGGACGACCGAGGATGAGATGGCTGGATGGCATCACAGACTCAATGGACGTGAGTCTGAGTGAACTCCAGGAGTTGGTGATGGACAGGGAGGCCTGGCGTACTGCAATTCATGGGGTCGCAAAGAGTCGGACACGACTGAGCGAATGAACTGAACTGAACTGAACTGGCTCTAATCTGGGTCAGGTGAACTCACGAGTGGGTCTTACCAACACACAGGAGATGCTTCTCAAGGTTAACAAGACTTCACTCCCTACTTGCAAATACACCTCCAATGGATGAGAGGAGTCGCAGGCTGGTTCACTTCAAAGTTGCAAAACCGGGGTTGGGGTGAGTGGGGGAAGTGGGGGAGTGAGAGGGAGGTCCAAGAGAGAGAGGATATGTCTACACACATAGCTGATTCACTTAGTTACACAGCAGAAACTAACACAACATCGTAAAGCAACTATGTTGTAGTTCAGTGGCTCAGTTACATCCGACTCTTTTGCAACCCTATGGACCCTGCCAGGCTCCTCTGTCCATGGCATTTCTCAGGCAAGAAATACTGGAGTGGAGTATTTTCTGGGGTCTTCCTGATCCACGGATGGAACCTGTGTCTCCTGTATTATAAGCAGATTCCTTACCATTGAACCACCTGGGAAGCAACTATACCTCAATAAAAAAAAATTTTTTTTTAATTGCAAAACCCATTGCCTTAAGTGGCTTTAGCATAAGTGGAACCCATCCAGGTGAAAAGAAGGTGATGGGCTAGACAGCAGTGGTACCCCAGGCAGTGAGACTCTGATGCAGGTATAGAGCCAGAAGCAAGTGATGTCATGGTACCATCTTGGGGCTGCAAGCCATTCAGAAAGGCTACAGCATGGATGTCAAGGTGGGGTAATAGGGAGCCACTGCAGCTTCCAGACAGAGAGTGACAAAACTAAATGATAATAGGTCTCTCCCTTCGCCTCTCTCTCCCCCTCCATTCCCCACCCTTCAATTGCAAATGCTCTGGAACCGTAAAAGCTGAGAGAGGAGGGCCTCCCAGAAATCAACTGCAAACTGATCAGAGGTGAGATCCAATTACTGGGTCAAGGTGGAGAAAGAAGACGGACAAAGGGTGGTTGACCTCTAGGTGGACACAGCAAAACCTATCCGGCTTGGGAGACTCAGACCAGAGATAGGGAAGAATGAGCCCAGGATACAGGTGCTCTGAAACCACACATGACCTGCAGCCCAAAAGAATCAGCATTCATCAAGCCCAACCAATTCTGTCCCAAACCACACCCAACATATGTAAACAAAGCGCTAAACATATGTAAAGCCTTCACCTGCTTCGACCCAGCAATCTCCCTTCAAAAAACTAGAAATAACCAAAGAGGTATGCAAAGAAATATACATAAGAATGTTCACTGTAGCATGGTTTACTAGAGAAAAAAAAAAAAAAACAATGTAAATATCCAACACCAGAGGCTCGGTTAAATAGTTTATGGCTACATTCAAACAACAAAATTCTAAGTATCTCTGGAAAATGATGTCTGACATGGAAAGCTGGTTATACTGTTAGGTAAAACAGGGAAAAGGAGCCCAAAATGGCGGTGACTACAAGACAAGGAAGGGAAAAGCCCGCGAAAATGAAACAAAGGAAGGTCCGAGGACCTGAGTGAGGACCTCAGGTAAAACAAACAACACTCCTGGCTGGCCCAATTTACATAGGACAGGCCCAGGGAGAGAGAAACATATAAATGGAGGAGCCAGAGCCAGCCCCGCACCCCGCACCCCCCACCCCCGATGCGCGCTGGGGCGCTCTTCTTGAGTCTTTAGATCGACGTGCCCTCATGCCTTGAAGATGGATTTTCCTGCTATCTTCTAAATAAAATAGAGCTGTAACACTGATTTGTCTAAGAGCTATAACATGGTCCATTTGAGACCTGAGAGCTGCAGACCAAGGGGGCTTTAATGTCCGTCACTCCAAGAACATACACTTGAGTGACAATACTATATAGTAGGGTTAAAAATGGAGAAGGCAGTGGCACCCCACTCCAGTACTCTTGCCTGGAGACTCCCATGGACAGAGGAGCCTGATGGGCTGCAGTCCATGGGGTTGCTAAGGGTTAGGCACGACTGAGATACTTTCACTTTCACTTTTCACTCTCATGNAAAAAAAAAAAAAAACAATGTAAATATCCAACACCAGAGGCTCGGTTAAATAGTTTATGGCTACATTCAAACAACAAAATTCTAAGTATCTCTGGAAAATGATGTCTGACATGGAAAGCTGGTTATACTGTTAGGTAAAACAGGGAAAAGGAGCCCAAAATGGCGGTGACTACAAGACAAGGAAGGGAAAAGCCCGCGAAAATGAAACAAAGGAAGGTCCGAGGACCTGAGTGAGGACCTCAGGTAAAACAAACAACACTCCTGGCTGGCCCAATTTACATAGGACAGGCCCAGGGAGAGAGAAACATATAAATGGAGGAGCCAGAGCCAGCCCCGCACCCCGCACCCCCCACCCCCGATGCGCGCTGGGGCGCTCTTCTTGAGTCTTTAGATCGACGTGCCCTCATGCCTTGAAGATGGATTTTCCTGCTATCTTCTAAATAAAATAGAGCTGTAACACTGATTTGTCTAAGAGCTATAACATGGTCCATTTGAGACCTGAGAGCTGCAGACCAAGGGGGCTTTAATGTCCGTCACTCCAAGAACATACACTTGAGTGACAATACTATATAGTAGGGTTAAAAATGGAGAAGGCAGTGGCACCCCACTCCAGTACTCTTGCCTGGAGACTCCCATGGACAGAGGAGCCTGATGGGCTGCAGTCCATGGGGTTGCTAAGGGTTAGGCACGACTGAGATACTTTCACTTTCACTTTTCACTCTCATGCATTGGAGAAGGAAATGGCAACCCACTCCAGTGTTCTTGCCTGGAGAATCCCACGGATGGAACAGCCTAATAGGCTGCCGTCTACGGGGTCGCACAGAGTCGGACACGACTGAAGCGACTTAGCAGCAGCAGCAGCAGGGTTTAAAAAAAAAAAGCAGTTTATCCTGTTTCCCTTAAAGATAGATAAAGAGACAAATGGATCTGTAAGGAAAATAGTCTGAAATGTCACCACTGATTTCTCTTAAAAAAAAAACAAAAAAAACACACAACAACGGGACTTTCCTGGTGGTCCGGTGGATAAGAATCCTGTGGCTCAGCTGGTAAAGAACCCGCCTGCAATGCGGGAGACCTGGGTTTGATCCCTGGGTTGGGAAGACCCCCTGGAGGAGGGCATGGCAACCCACTCCAGGATTCTGGCCTGGAGAGTCCCATGGACCGTACAGTCCATGGGGCTGCAAAGAGTCAACGCAACGGAGTGACTCTGACTATATGTTGAATGCAGAAGACGCAGATTCAATCCCGGGCCTGGAACTAAAGTCCCCTAGGCCGAGAAGCAACTAAGCCCACTTGCCCAATGCAGCCAAATAAATGAAGGCTTTTTAAAATAACAACAAAAAAGTCTGCCTCAAAAAGCCGTGAAAGGATTAAGTGGTCTCATCTACATAGTCTACTTAGCACGGAGTAAATGCTCAATAAAAAATGGCAGGGATATTTTTATCATTTCTTCTTGATCAATTTTTCCTCTGAGAAACAGATCTTCCTTGAAGAAATAAATACTTTTTAAAAACACTGTTCGCCTTCTGCTCTATTCGTACCAAGAGCGGAAGCTCTCAACTGGGGGTGACTCTGTTTCTCTGCAGGTATTTTTGGTTGTTACAACTTGGAGAAACGGGATGCTGCTGGCATCTGGCAGAGAGAGGCCAGGGATGCCACTGAACATCTTACAAAGCACAGGACAGCCCCTCCCCCCACTCCAAAGAATGGCCCAGCCCTGAATGTCAGCAGTGTCATGGTGGAGAAACTCTGCTTTGGAAGGAACTGCCACAATGCCATTCAGACTTCTTGAGTTCAAACTTCAGACCTCTCCATGCCAGAGACACACATGGCACCCAGATCTCAGATCACCCAAGGGACCAGACATTCCCAAGACCTGGACAAAGCCCATGTTTCAGAGCAGATGGACCCATCTCCATCAACCCCCATGTGCCAGGGGAAAGCCCCTGGTGGGAGCATCCTCCCCAAACTTTAACCCTCGGGAGGAACCCTCGCCCGAGAAAAGTCTTAATGCTTCAGAACGGATCATCACGTTTTTCAAACAGCGCTAAGAATTGTCCTCTGTGGGCCGACCCACTGAGGCTTCTGTATAAATGGCGGTTCTGTCAACAGATGTGATGGCCCACAGTACCCAGTTCGCAGCAAAGACAAGGGTCTTTTGAGATCAGAGAAGGGGGAGGGGACGTTCTCCTACCCAGGCACCAGCTCGCCGCCAGCTCCAGCCACCACCACCCCTTTTCCCGTAAAACTGGCTCGATCCTTGCATCAAGTGAAGGCGGCCCCGAACGCAGAACTGATGAACAACCTTGCCGAAGATGCAGGAGGAAAAGGCCACAGAACTTACCTTGGGGGTTTCTCCACCTTGAGAGACAGCTAACATTTGGGGCTGGCTCAGTTCTTTGTGGCTGGGGTCTGTGTGGTGCCCTGGAGGGTGTTTACCAGCATCCCTGACTTCCAGCTGCCAGTACCATCTCCCCGTGCCCCTCCCCC
>SJXQ01006048.1:609345-720781 GCA_006408695.1 Aepyceros melampus
TCCCCCCCACCCCCGCCCCCAGAGTGTGACAACCAAAAATGTCTCCAGATACTGCCCGTTGTCCCCTGAGGGGGCAAAACTGTTTGAGTTGAGAAGGACTAGCTTAAACAGATTCTGAATCCTTATTCAGAGCAAACGTTCGTAGAACTAAAAGAGGAGGGGAAAAACCCATCACAAAAACCAACAGTTCCTCAATGCTAAAATCAGACAGTTTCCAAGCTCCTGCCTGGAGATTTAGTATTATCTCAACATGGAGATACCAATATTAAGAATATTCTGTACATTTAAGTGCTGACTGAGCACCTACTGTGCACCAGACATTGTTTTGAGTATCAGGGATGCAACAGTAAAAGACCCAGGTCTGAGAATCGCACAAACCAGGCAAAGGCCCTCACTCAAACACTCATTAATCAATCATCTACGCTGTGAAGGAACCAAAACTGAACTCAGAACTTGTATAACAACCACGCCCCCAACAGCTAAGATGTGTTAGGCATTTCAAGCCCTCGGAACCTTCCACACTCCACCCCCATTTAGTCCTTGCCGCTAGTCTCGGAGATCAGCATGCATTTCACAGATGGGGACACTGAGGCTCAAAGGGTGGAGGAAGAGAACAGGGATGTGACTTCATGTAGCCACAACCACCCCAGAGCACACGGCACTGTAGCAACTATTGCCCACTGGGAGCCCTGATCACCCTCCGGGGGAAAGGGAGTGACTGCCCTGGGTGCCACCATCCCTTTAGTCCAAGTTAGTGTCAGGTTCTGTCAGTCTGCAGGTTTCTGCTGGACTCTGCCCTGGGGACTGGTCTCTTCCAGCCAGGCCACCAAGTAAACCAGCAGGGCAGGGTTTCGGGGAAAGCCCACATGGAAGAGAAGAAAGCAGGGCTCAGGTTGCATTCTTTACTGGAGACCAGCAAGGCAAAGGGCAGGGCCCTACTGTCTTCTGTTTCCCATTTTCCATCCAGGGTGTGGGCTGGGTTGGAGGACGGGAGAAATGAGGGTCTGCAACTGGCTTAGGGCCGCCTCCCGTATTCCTGCGACCTCCCAGGGCATGACAAATGGGGCAGGGAACTTTTTCTTTTGGACCCGCCCCCCAGCACCCAGTGTCTGATGTCACCCCACAAAGCAGGTCCCCTGGTCCCGACCCCTGCTCCAAACGGAGGGGAACGTTTAGGTGGTTCTCTGCAGGAAGGGGGCCCGAGAGTTTTGTGACTCCATCTCCAAAAACCCCCTCCTCACTTTGCCAGGCTTTCTGTCCCTGGAGTGGGGGGTGGGGGGTGGGGGTCTTGGATTTGGAATTATGAGGAAAAGAAGGGTTCACACCGTCCCACGAGGGAGAGGATGGGAGAATTTACAGAAAAGAGGGAGTTTATCAAATGAGGGGTTCATTTTAAAGGGAGAGAGTTGGGAGCCATTCAGAAGGGGAAGAACGGGAGGATGGGTGAGGGATAAAAGACCTGGACGGTGGGGGACGGTGGGACGCTTCGGGGGAGACGGAGGACTGCAGAGCTGGGGATCTGGTAGTCTAGGGGTGTTCGTGGGGAGACGGACGTTTGCGGCGCACAAGCGGGTGATCTGCGGGCATCTGACGGACGAAGTGTCTGGGAAGACAGAGGATTTGGGGATGTCCAGGAAAAAATGAGGATGTGACACGTTCTGGGGAGAGAGGATCTGGGAGCAGTCTGGGATAGGGGAAATCTGGGGTGCCTGCAGAAAAGGGGGATCTTTGGTGCCTGGGGAAGTAGGACTTGGGGTGTCCACGGAAGGTCTGGTTTGGGGATGTTTGAGAGAAGAAGGAAGCGGGTGCATCTGGGAGCGCCCTGGGGCAGGGCTCCCGGCCAGTTCCCCCTTTCACCCCGGCTCACCGAAGAAGGGCGGCAGGTGGGACACCGCCTCCAGGAAGGGCCCCGTCTCGATCTGCTTGTCCGCAGGCAGGGGCCTCAGCAGGTGCTCCGCCAGCAGCGCCATTTCGGGGTCGAGGCCCGCGGTGATGCCCCAGCCGGCGCCGCGGGCGTCCACGCCGCCCCCCGGGCCGCCGCCGTCAGCGCCGGGCCGTCACTGCCGCCCTCCGCAGCCTCCGGGGACGCCAGCGTCGCCACTTCCGCCCGCGCTGCGCCCGCGTAGCCGAGCGCTCAGCGCCGCCCGCAGGCCGAGCGCCTGAACTGCTTGCCGCGCCGCCCCGCCCCCGCCCGCCCGCGCCCAATCCGCGTCCGCCGCCGCGCCGGCCAGCCCAATCCCCGCCCACGGCCGCGGACCTCCGCGCCGCCATTGGTCGGGGGGTGGGGCCAGCCCGCCCGGCGCGGAAGCGCGCCGACTCCAACATCCAGGTACGCCCAGGTGAGCCGCTCCCAGGTGACCGGTCCCCACGTGTTTCCTGCCACCCCCGGCGTGGCACCCCGCAACCAGGCGAGCTGGCTCGGGCCGCGTCCTCGCCTGAAGGGCAAGGTCACAACTCACAACCCATCCACCAGCCCAGGTTACGGCCCAGTCCTGCCAGCATCCTTCAGGACATTTGCTACACCACAAACAGGAACTAACCTTTAACAGTCCCAAGAGACTTTTTGGACACTGCTGTGATCAAAGTTCTCTTTGGCTACAACAGTGGGGATCCTTGATGCTTTTTTAGTGATCTTCTGCTTGTTGGACACTGGCCAATCACAAGTTAACTCAGCCATGCCTAACTAGGACTCTTGTCACCTGAAATCTAGGGTCCAGTCTGACCTGTACAGTCTGATATTACCTGATGGACTCAGCCTAGTGTACAATCCAACTCAATCACCACCTGACTGGTGCATGTTTCCTCAAACTTGACTTCACCCCAGTGGCCCAGAGTACATGCTTGCCACAACCTGGAGCACAGTTCATCTCAGTCACAACCCACCTTGATGCTTGTATCCTAAAATCTAGCACATGGCTGTTGAGAGCTTCCAATTCATTCTCAGAATAAGCAGTTCACTATGCTCCCACCATGCACCATGCACTGTGCTAGGCACTGAGGATAAAGTGATGAACAGTTCAGTTCAGTTCTGTCGCTCAGTCATTGTCCGACTCTTTGTGACCCCATGAATCGCACACACCAGGCCTCCCTGTCCATCACCAACTCCCAGAGTTCACTCAGTCGCGTCCATTGAGTCCGTGATGCCATCCAGCCATCTCATCCTCGGTCGTCCCCTTCTCCTCCTGCCCCCAATCCCTCCCAGCATCAAAGTCTTTTCAAATGAGTCAACACTTCGCATGAGGTGGCCAAAGTACTGGAGTTTCAGCTTTAGCATCATTCTTCCTTCCAAAGAAATCCCAGGGTTGATCTCCTTCAGAATGGACTGGTTGGCTCTCCTTGCAGTCCAAGGAACTCTCAAGAGTCTTCTCCAACACCACAGTTCAAAAGCATCAATTCTTCTGCACTCAGCCTTCTTCACAGTCCAACACTCTCATCCATACATGACTACTGGAAAAACCATAGCCTTGACTAGACGGACCTTAGTTGGCAAAGTAATGTCTCTGCTTTTGAATATGCTATCTAGGTTGGTCATAACTTTTCTTCCAAGGAGTAAGCGTCTTTTAATTTCATGGCTGCAGTCACCATCTGCAGTGATGTTGGAGCCCCCCCAAAATAAAGTCTGACACTGTTTCCACTGTTTCCCCATCTATTTCCCATGAAGTGATGGGACCGGGTGCCATGATCTTCGTTTTCTGAATGTTGAGCTTTAAGCCAACTTTTTCACTCTCCTCTTTCTCTTTCATCAACAGGATTTTTAGTTCCTCTTCACTTTCTGCCATAAGGGTGGTGTCATCTGCATATCTGAGGTTATTGGTATTTCTCCCAGCAATCTTGATTCCAGCTTTTGCTTCTTCCAGTCCAGCATTTCTCATGATGTACTTTGCATATAAGTTAAATAAGCAGGGTGACAATATACAGCCTTGACATACTCCTTTTCCTATTTGGAACCAGTCTGTTGTTCCATGTCCAGTTCTAACTGTTGCTTCCTGACCTGCATACAGATTTCTCAAGAGGCAGGTCAGGTGGTCTGGTATTCCCATCTCTTTCAGAATTTTCCACAGTTTATTGTGATCCACACAAAGGCTTTGGCATAGTCAATAAAGCAGAAATAGATGTTTTTCTGGAACTCTCTTGCTTTTTCCATGATCCAGCGGATGTTGGCAATTTGATCTCTGGTTCCTCTGCCTTTTCTAAAACCAGCTTGAACATCAGCGAGTTCACGGTTCACGTATTGCTGAAGTCTGGCTTGGAGAATTTTGAGCATTACTTTACTAGCATGTGAGATGAGTGCAATTGTGCGGTAGTTTGAGCATTCTTTGGCATTGCCTTTCTTTGGAATTGGGATGAAAACTGACATTTTCCAGTCCTGTGGCCACTGCTGAGTTTTCCAGATTTGCTGGCATATGGAGTGCAGCACTTTCACAGCATCATCTTTCAGGATTTGAAAGAGCTCCACTGGAATTCCATCACCTCCACTAGCTTTGTTCGTAGTGATGCTTTCTAAGGCCCACTTGACTTCACATTCCAAGATGTCTGGCTCTAGATTAGTCATCACATCATCATGATTACACAGCCAGACCCAATCAGGAGACCCAGCTCTGCACCTCACCTGGAAAGCTGACAGATGCCCGAGGGGCTCCTTCAGAGACCCCGGGAGCGAGGCTGGATGTCAATGGCACAGGCCAGAGATCCTGGGGACTCAGGGCTACTTAACTGTGTGCAGTTATCTCTCTCGTTACATTTTCCCTTTCTTTTTTCTTCTGATCTTTAGTGGTCTCTCTACTATGTTAGCTTTCTCTGAATGAAAAAACATGTTAAATATCTCCAAGTCAACCTCCTTCACAACACAACATATCTTCCTTCCAGTCACTCATTCACTTACCAGACCTTTAAAAGATGTTCTTTATGCACCGAAGTCACAGGCATGAGAGGACAGGATTTGAAAAATGAAGATGTGGAACTAATCATAATAGTAAAGTTAACTCTTCACATATCTCTACTGGGTTGGCCAAAAAAGTTCATTTGGGGTTTTTCCATAAGATGTTATGTTATATTATAGAAAACCCCCAAATGAACTTTTTGGTTAATGTAATATATCGTCTCCCCTATAACTTCAAAGAGGTCAAAATATCCTCCTTCTCAAACTGTGTAATCAATCTCAGGCATCAGTGAGAAAATGGATGGTATATTAGAGGAAGAAAATTCTAAACGAAAAAAATCTCACATTTCAAAATTAATGTCTAACTAGTTTTACTCAGTCATTACATTCTAATTCAGTTAAACAGCTTTACAGTTAGTCTTGAACAATAAGCTAAGTTTGGTAACTTCTGAGTAACATGATCATTTAATAAGCTGAAACCTATTTGTTTGCTCATTTGGTTACCAGAAAAATGAAACTTTTATAAAACATTAAATATCATTCCCATACCTTTGTTCTTTCCTCTTCCCACGTCTTATATTTCTTGATTAATAATACCGAGTAAATACTGAGTCAGTAGAGGAACCTCACCAGGCTGCTCCCCTCTGGCTTGCTGGAAACGAAGCAAGCACGTTTCTCCCGGGATCTGCTTGACTGACACACTGCAGTGGGGAGCACTGAAGCCCGCTGGTTTGGATTAGCGGATTACAGGAATCAATTGAAAAAGAAATATTTAGGGAAAAGTAAGTCTCTTTGCTTCCATGATGGTAGTGTTTTTGGAGCTATAGTGAAACCGGTGTGTCCCTGTAGCCGTTCACTCTACAGGTAATGATGCTGAGCTATACTGTGAAATGGGAGACTGAACGCAGAAATTCTATTAGATGCCTCATTTATGTTCCTAACAATAATATGCACACGTGCAAAGGGAAAGATACCCAATTTCATTTAATAAATCTCCCGTACACATACACTAAAATTTTTCAAAACAATTTCCCTTGTTCTCTCTCTACAGTAATTTCCCAGGTTGATGGGTGGCATCATTATATGGCATATGTGGAAAGTTGGCAAAGATCACACGGGAGGTGCTGGTAAGACTGGATGTAAAATATCAATCTGCTGGGCTCTCCTGCCCAGAGGCTTTCATTTGCACCATGGATCCTCTTGCAGTCTGGTCAAGTCTATGGACCCCCTTCTCAGAATAATGGACTTTTTTGGTTGTTGTTGAGTGTATAACTAGATTACATAAAAAACCAAAAAGATTGAGTTACCAAAATACTTTAAAATGTGAAAGTAATGTATTGCTTTATCAATTTATTAAATAACAAGGGTGGCTCTAATATGCAATTGTGAAGTAGCAACAAGCTATTTTGATATATCTTCAACAACTATAATGTGATATGAAACTATCTGTGACTTCTTTCAGTGGCAAAGTCACTGGCTGTCAATATAACTATGGTTTATTGCTTGTGTTCATAATTAATGGAAATGCTCAACTTCGGTTAGCTATTAATGAAAATGAAAGCATAATTATTTTCCCTCACCCAAGCTCACAAACTCTTGGTAAGTCTACCCACTTGATGCCACTGGGACCCTTGACAACTGTCACAACAAAGTTCCCCAACTTATAATATGACCATAGGCATTTCAAAGCATTTCAATACATGACGGAAAAGTTGTACAAACAAACAAACAAAAAAAAAGCCAGAAAATTCTGTTTTTCATAAATTCAAAGTTGTCTTTTTTAACCCTCACCAATCTTGATTTTCTGAACCTTTACATAAATCTCTAAAACAAATTTCAAGAAATATGGAATTTCAGCATACCTAGTGTGCTGAAAACCTAGTTGGATAAATGTACTTGAGTTTCCAAATCAAAGAAAAAGTTAACAGAGCAAGTGTATCTAAACACAAGGACGTTAAATATATGAAGCAGGATGTATTTGTGTCTGTGCCTTTTTCCCAGGTCCCCTCCACTGGTGACCCTCCCACATTGTCTGTACCTTTCCCCAAGACTTCTGTTACACATTGCTTACTCGCTGATTTCAATATCATCCTGTACAACTCTACCAAGATATCCATGGAGAGAGACCTCACCATAGCCCAAATTCATCCCTTGTAGATACAGAGACCACAGCTTCTAAACTCAAAATAAGCAGCAGAAGTGTAATTGTGGGGACAACTAGACAAAACACTTGCTAGCAGAAGGCTCCTGGAAAACCCCTAAGGGATGATTCAATGCACACACAAGCAGGTTCTCTTCCCCCCTAAGGAGAATGGGTGACCTTCCTGTACATACACCTGCAAACACACCTGTTCTACATGCTGTACAGTTCAAACCAAAGGAACGTCTCTGTTCTTCATCAGTTCACAAGCCCCCTCACCCAGAATGCAAAGATAAGACCTATCAAACCATCAGAAAAATTCTGATTTCCTCTTTCTCCCACATAACTTAAATCCAGAATGATCATGATCTACCCTAATATCAAAAGCTAAAATTACAACAACAAAACTCTCCAAGAAATATAATAGAAATGGAATCTTCTAGAATAGCAAATCAGTGAAATGATCATTCTTGGATTTTATTAATAAAACAATAGCTAGATGTACAATTACACCGGCAAAGTAATTTAATGATGCCAATCTACCAAAAAAAATTTCACTCTAATCTCCTGCATTGCAGGCAGATTTCTCTGCCAGCTGAGCCACAAGGGAAGCCCAAGAATACTGGAGTGGGTAGCCTATCACTTCTCCAGTGGATGTTCCCAACCCAGGAACTGAACCAGGGTCTCCTGCATTGCAGGTGGATTTTTTACCAACTGAACTTTCAGGGAAGTCCTAATATTTTATGTAAGGTGATTTATTCTCTACAATGCTATGATAACACTGACTTTCCAAGTGGCGCAAGTGCTAAGGCACCCACCTGCCAATGAAGAAGGCAAAAGAGATGTGGGTTCTATCCCTGGGTTGCAAAGAACTCTGGGAGGTGGGCATGGCAATCCACTCTAGTGTTCTTGCCTGGAGAATCCCATGGACAGAGGAGCCTGGTGGGCGTTAGTCCTTTGGGTCACAAAGAGTCAGACAGGACTGAAGTGACCTAGCACACACGTGCTAATATTGCCTGACTGTTAGTAAGAAAAAATAGTCCTTAAAAAGTTCATAATGCTATATTCCATGAACCCAGTCTTGAATTTTAAGTGTTCAGTACAGTCGCTCAGTTGTGTCCAACTCTTTGTGATCCCATAGACTGCAGCATGCTAGGCTTCCCTGTCCATCACCAAATCCTGGAGCTTACTCAAACTCATGTCCATCAAGTCAATGATGCCATCCAACCATCTCATCTTCTGTCGTCCCCTTCTCCTCCTGCCTTCAATCTTTCCCAGCATCAGGGTCTTTTCCAATGAGCCCGTTCTTTGCATCAGGTGGCCAAACTTCAGCTTCAGTATGAGTCCTTCCAATGAATATTCAGGAATGATTTCCTTTCGGATGGACTGGTTTGATCTCCTTGCAGTCCAAGGGACTCTCAACAGTCTTCATCAACAAAACAGTTTGAAAGCATCAATTCTTCGGTGCTCAGCTTTCATGCACTGAAGAAGGAAATGTCAACCCACTCCAGTGTTCTTGCCTGGAGAATCCCAGGGACCAGGGAGCCTGGTGGGCTGCCGTCTATGGGGTCACACAGAGTTGGACACCCCTGAAGTGACTTAGCAGTAGCAGCAACTTTCTTTACAATATAACTCTCACATCCATACATGACTGCTGGAAAAAACATAGCGTTGACTAGACAGGCCTTTGTAGGAAAAACAATGTCTTTGCTTTTTAATATGCTGTCTAGGTTGGTCATAGCTTTTCTTCCAAGGAGCAAGTGCCTTTTAATTTCATGGATGCAATCTTCAGTGATTTTGGAGCCCAAGAAAATAAAGTGTGTCACCATTTCCATTGTTTCCCCATCTATTTGCTGTGAAGTGATGGGACTGGATGCCATGATCTTCGTTTTCTGAATGTTGAGTTTTAAGCCAACTTTTTCATTCTCCTCTTTCACCAAGAGGCTCTTCAGTTCTTCTTCGCTTTCTGCCATAAGGGTGGTGTCATCCTCATATCTGAGATTATTGATATTTCTCCCGGCAATCTTGATTCAAGCTTGTGCTCACCCTGCCCATCATTTCTCATGATGTACTCTGCATATAAGTTAAATAAGTAGGGTGAAAATATACAGCCTTGATGTACTCTTTTCCCAATTTTCAACCAGTCCACTTTCCATGTCCAGTTCTAAACACTACTTCTTGACCTGCACACAGATTTCTCAGGAAGTAGGTAAGGTGGTCTGGTATTCCCATCTCTTAAAGAATTTTCCAGTTTGTTGTGATCCACACAAAGGCTTTGGCATAGTCAATAAAGCAGAAATAGATGTTTTTCTAGAATGCTGTTTTTTCAATAATCCAAGATCCAAAATTTGATCTCTGGTTCCTCTGCTTCTTCCAAATCCATCTTGAATATCTGGAAGTTCATGATTCATGTACTATTGAAGCCTGGCTTGGAGAATTTTGAGCATTATTTAGCTAGCGTGTGAGATGAGTGCAATTGTGCAGTAGTCTAAACATTCTTTGGCATTGCCTTTCTTTGGGATTGGAATGAAAACTGACCTTTTCCAGTCCTGTAGCCACTGCTGAATTTTCCAAATTTGCTGGTATATTGAGTGCAGCACTTTCCCAATCATCTTTTAAGATTTGAAACAGCTCAACTGAATTCTATCACCTCCACTAGCTTTGTTCGTAGTGATGCTTCCTATGGCCCACTTGGCTTCACATTCCAGGATGTCTGGCTCTAAGTGAGGGATCACACCATTGTGGTTATCTGAGTCATGAAGATCTTTTTTGTATAGCTCTTCTTTGAATTCCTGCTTCCTCTTAAAAGTATCTTCTGCTCCTGTTAGGTCCATACCATTTCTGTCCTTCATTGTGATCATCTTTGCATGAAATGTTCCCTTAGTATCTCTAATTTTCTTGAGGAGCTCTCTAGTCTTTCCCATTATACAGTTTTTCTCTATTCTTGGCCCATGGCATGTGGAATCTTCCCAGACCAAGGTGTGGAACCCACATCCTCTGCACTGGCAGGAGATACTTAATCTCTGGACTGCTAGAGATTCTATTAGTTTCCTCTATTTCTTTGATCAATCACTGAGGAAGGCTTTCTTAATTCTCCTTGCTTTTCTTTGGAACTCTGCATTCAAGTCAGTATATCTTTCCTTTTCTCCTTTGCCTTTAGCCTCTCTTCCTTACTCAGCTATTTGTAAGGCCTCCTGAGACAACCATTTTGCCTTTTTGCATTTCTTTTTCTTGGGGATGGTCTTGATCCCTGCCTCCTGTACAGTATCATGAACCTCAGTCCATAGTTCTTCAGGCACTCTGTATATCAGATCTAATCAGTTGAATCTATTGTCACTTCTACTGTATAATTGTAAGGGATTTAGGTCATACCTGAATGGTCTAGTGGTTTTCCCTACTTTCCTCAATTTAACTCTGAATTTTGCAATAAGGAGTTCATGATCTGAGCCACAGTCAGCTCCTGGTCTTGTTTTTTACTGACTGTATAAAGCTTTCCCATCTTTGACTGCAAAGAATATAATCAATCTGATTTTGGTATTGACCATCTGGTGATGTCCATGTGTAGAGCCTTCTCTTGTTGGAAATGGCTGTTTGCTACAACCAGAGCATTCTCTTGGAAAAACTGTTAGCCTTTGGCCTGCTTCATTTTGTACCTCAAGGCCAAATTTGCCTGTTCCAGGTATCTCTTGACTCCTACTTTTGCATTCCAGTTCCCTATAATGAAAAAGATATCATTTTTAAGCTGTTAATTCTAGAAAGTCTTGTAGGTACTCATGGAACTGTTCAACTTCAGCTTCTTCAGCATTAGTGGTCGGGGCATATAGACTTGGGTTACTATGATACTGAACGGTTTGCCTTGGAAACGAACAGAGATCATTCTGTCGTTTTCGAGACTGCATCCAAGTACTGCATTTCAGACCCTTTTGTTGACTATGATGGCTACTCCATTTCTTCTAAGGCATCCCTGCCCACGGTAGTAGATGTAATGGTCATCTGAGTTAAATTCGCCCATTGTGGTCCATTTTAGTTCACTGAGTCCTACAATGTCAATGTTCACTCTTGCCATCTCCTTTTTGACCACTTCCATTTGCCTTGATTCGAGGACCTAAAATTCCAGGTTCCTATGCAGTGTTGCTCTTTACAGCATCAGACTTTACTTCCATCACATCCATGCTGGGAGTTATGTTCACTTTGTCTCCATCTCTTCATTCTTTCTTAGTTATTTCTCCACTCTTCTCCCGCAGCATATTAGGCACCTTCCGACATGGGCAAGCCATCTTTCAGTGTCATATCTTTTTGCCTGTTCATGGGGTTCTCAAGACATGAATACTGAAGTGGTTTGCCATTCCCTTCTCCAGTGGACCACGTTTTGTCAGAACTCTCCACCGTGACCCATCTATCTTGGATGGCCCTACACAACATGGTTCATAGTTTCATTGAGTTAGAGAAGGCTGTGGTCCATGTGATCAGATTGGTTAGTTTTCTGTGATTGTGGTTTTCAGTCTGTCTGCCCTCTGATGGAGAAGGATAAGAGGCTCATGGAAGCTTCCTGATGGGAGAGACTGACTATGGGGGAAACTGGGCCTTATTCTGATGGGCAGGGTCATGTTCAGTAAATCTTTAATTCAATTTTCTGTTGATGGGTGAGGCCTTGTTCCTTCCCTCTTGTTTGACCTGAGACCAAACTATGGTGGAGGTGATGAAGATAACGGTGACCTCCTCACAAGGTCCCTGCACGCACTGCCACACTCAGTGGCCTCGACCCTGCAGCAGGCCACCGCCGACCCATGCCTCTGCTGGAGACTCCTGGACACTCACTGGCAAGTCTGGGCATCACCTTTTGAAAAGGGTAAAAAGGTTCCAGCTCCTCTACATTTGAGAGTCACTCTGCTATATATATATATATATATATATATACACACACACACACACACACACACACACTTCAAAAGCTACCTAAAAATTAAAAAGTGATTTTCAATGACTGCAACTGTTTGAGCTGATATGGCAATCCAAATATTAGGCAAACACTTTCAACATACTGTAATTGTTCTGTTGGTCTAGATCATATTACATACATACTATCACAATATTAAATCAACAATGCTTCATTTAACTGGAACCTATAAAATATTAAAAAGTTTAAATGTACTCTCCAACTGAAAAAAAGTTTATTAAAATTCAACTGGGGTTTAATATGAAAAATGTTAGTGTTCCAAAAGAATGCTAGCTAAGCAATCATGGATAGATAGATATTAGTCTGAAATTTAAGACATGTTGCTGGATTGAATGATGAGACTATCAGCCTGAGTTCTTCAGTTCATTAGCTTAACTGCAATCCCAACCTAATATCCATAAAGGCACAAAGGCAGATGTAACGTACCTCTTACGTGTAGAGAACTACACAAATTTTTCATTATCTACATCACAAGGATTTATGTTCAGTATTACCTTAGTGACAGTGAAAAGAAACCCAGAAAAGCCTTTGAGGAAGAAGCTAACTTAAAAAAAAACAACAACATTAAAACCTGTTTTTCTTATGTTCAGTGCCAACATACTGGAAAACAGAAATACACCCTTCTTTAAAAAAACAGAACCAAAAAAAAACCAAAAAACAAAAAACTGAAAATGACCCAGTAGGTATCCACCCAGTGACACACCAAAGCACCTGGCCATCTCTGTCCCAAACCTGCTCTCCTCCTGTATTTCCTGAGCCATCTACCCAAGTACAAAACCAGCGCGAGTGTCATCTAACCTCCGCGATCAACCACTCACCAAGCCCAGCTGACTCCACGTCACTGGCCCCCAGACCCACCACCTCTCCTGGGGCCCTGCCAGGGGGCAGCCATGCCTCTGCCCAGGTGAGCCTGGGCGCCTCTTCTCCACTCTCCCTCATCACCACCCTCCTTGCTCAGGGCGGCAGCTTCTCTCACCCCCGAGCCTCCGCACACACCAGTTTCCCCTTAAAGTCACTCACTGTGGATGGCGGAAGAGCTCTAACTTCTCAGGTGGGGATGTGCTTTTAATATGAAGAAAGGCTTTCAATGGAATTACTACCTCCTCAAAGAGGGGAACCCCAGGAGAGGGAGCGGAACCCTGGACTGCGCAGTCACACTTTGAAGGGCAGTGGGGTTTTGCTCCCCGTGTGCCCCCACATCATCTCTGCTATGGCTGTTACATCGTTATTCTTACATCATCATTATTTTTTATGATAATCATAAGTAACCAATGGTGGCGTATTTTTATTATTCGTAAAATTAACATGGTACTTTAACACACACAGTCACAAAGCGCCTCTTTCCCCGGTCCTGGTTACACCAAGGACAATCAGAATCCTATACATTCTATCAGTGATAATGGTTCATTAACCGTGGGTGAGGGAGGAAGCAGCAGAAGAGATCGGCAGACTTGAATGGGTGTGCTAACTGGCGTCGGAAAAAAGAGTGTGAGGGAAAGAAAAGATAGGTTTGTTCTCTCCCTCTGTGTTTCTATTTCTGTTCTGCAAATAAGATCATCTATACCACGCTTCCCTGGTGGCTCAGTGGTAGAGAATCTGCCTGCAATATGGGAGACCCAGGTTCGGTCCTTGGGTTGGGAAGATCCCCTGGAGGAGGGCATGGGAACCCACTACAGTATTCTTGCCTAGAGAATCCCATGGACTGAGGAGCCTGGAACGCTGAAGGCCTTAGGGTCACACAGAGTCAGACACACCTGAAGTGACTTAGCAGGAGCAGCAGTAGCATACCACACCAAATGGCGAGGGGGGGAGTGGCATGAATTGGGAGGTTGGCATTGACATATATATACTACTGATACTAAGTATCAGTTCAGTTCAGTCCAGTTGCTCAGTCTTGTCTTGACTTTTTGCAACCCCATGGACTGTGGCTTACCAGGCCTTCCTGTCCATCACTAACTCCCAGATTCTACTCAAACTCATGTCCATTGAGCTGGTGATGACATCCAACCATCTCATCCTCTGTTGACCCCTTCTCCCGCTTTCCATCTTTCCCAGCATCAGGGTCTTTTCCAATGAGTCAGTTATTCCCATCAGGTGGCCAAAGTATTGGAGCTTCAGCTTCAGCATCAGTCCTCCCAAGGAATATTAAGGACTCATTTCCTTTAAGATGTACTGAACTTGGCTTTCTTTATAGTCAACTCTCACTTCCATACATGACCACTGGTAAAACCATAGCCTTGACTAGATGGACCTTTGTTGGCAAAGTAATGTCTCTACTTTTTAATATGCTATCTAGGTTGGTCATAATTTTCTTGCAAGGAGCAAGCGTCTTTTAATTTCATGGCTGCAGTCACCACCTGCAGTGATTTTGGGCCCCCCAAAATGAAGTCTCTGTTTCCACTGTTTCCCCATTTATTTGCCATGAAGTGATGGGACCAGGTGCCATGATCTGAATGTTGAGCTTTAAGCCAACTTTTTCACTCTTCTCTTTCACTTTCATCAAGAGACTCTTTAGTTCTTCTTTGCTTTCTGCCATAAAGGTGGTGTCATCTGCATATCTGAGGTTATTGATATTTCTCCTGGCCATCTTGATTCCAGCTTGTGCTTCATCCATCCCAGCATTTCTCATGATGTACTCTGCATACAAGTTAAATAAGCAGGCTGATAATATACAGCTTTGACAGACTCCTTTCCTGATTTGGAACCAGTCTGTTGTTTCATGTCCAGTTCTAACTGCCCAATATGCTACTAGAGAAATAAGTCCAGAAGGAATGAAGAAACAGAGCCAAAGCAAAAACAACACACAGCCTTGGATGTGACTGGTGATGGAAGTAAAGTCCATCACTTTACTGTAAACAACAATACTGTATAGGAACCTGGAATGTTAGGTCTGTGAATCAAGGCAAATTAGAGTGGTCAAACAGGAGATGGCAATAGTGAACATCAGCATTTTAGGAATCAGAGAACTAAAATGGACTGCAATGGGTGAATTTAACTCAGATGACCATTATATCTACTACTGTGGGCAGGAATCCCTTAGAAGAAATGGAGTAGCCATCATAGTCAACAAAAGGGTCTGAAATGCAGTACTTGGATGCAATCTCAGAAATTACAGAATGATCTGTGTTCGTTTCCAAGGCAAACCATTCAATATCAGAGTAATCCAAGTCTACGCCCTGACCAGTAATGCTGAAGCTGAAGTTGAACTGTTCTATGGGACCTATAAGACCTTCTATAACTAATACCCAAGAAAGATACTAAATATAAAACAGGCAATTAATGAGCACCTACTGTATAGTTCAGGGAACTCTACTCAGTGCTCTGTGATGACCTAAATGGGAAGGAAATCCAAAAAAAAAGAGGGGATATAGGTATACTCACAGCTGACTCACTTTACTGTGCACTAGAAATTAACACAAATTGTAAAGTAACTATACTCCAATAAAAATTAATAAAGAAAAACAAATTAAAGCAGTCATCACCAGAAAAAAATATAAAGAAAACATAGGACAATAGAAAAAGATGTGCTGTGCTTAGTTGCTCAGTTGTGTCCCATTCTTTGCGACCTCATGGACTGTAGCCTACCAGGCTTCTCTGTCCATGGGGATTCTCTAGGCAACAATACTGAAGTGGGTTTCCCTGCCCTCCTCCAGGCAACCTTCCCAACCCAGGGATCAAACTCAGATCTCTCGCACTGCAGGCAGATTCTTTACCGTATGAGTGACTAGGGAATCCCAAGAATACTGGAGTGGGTAGCCTATATGTCCTCCAGGGAATCTTCCCAACCCAGGAATCAAACTGGGATCCCTGCATTGCAGACTGATTTTTTACTAGCTGAGCTACCAGGGGAGCCATATAGAAAATACAAACGGCTATTTAGGAGGTATGTCTCCTTTTCCCAGGAGACCTGGGGAAGCGGGCATCTCAACTCACAAGTCTCCAGCTCCACTCTGTCTGGGGTGATTTAAGACACAGCCCTGTGCAGACAGTTTTCCCCCCCACCATACTTGGGATATCTTCTGGGTATTTCCTTCTCTGCCTTTTCTCAGCTTGTTACACTCAGCTTCTCTCTGGGTCTACGTCTCCTTCACTGCTTGCTGCCATTAACCCTTTTCTATAAAAATGGAGTCAGCACTTTAGAGTTCCTTGCAAGTCATGGAACTGTTCACATTTGGCAATTACCTGTTATTCAGGGGAAAAAAATAGTTCCCTTAACAGAGTTTGTACAAAAATGATCCAAATGGATTACAAAAGGAAGTACTGAAATTGTGATTCCGTATGTGGCATTGCATTCCTGAGTTTATGTGGTTTAAAAGTGTTGGCTATAAATGGACAGAATCTAGAGTTATTTTGCAATTTTGTTCAAGGTACCCATGATGTGAATTAAAAATAAGTTACAATTTCACACTGAGATTTACAAGCCACCGTCTAATGCTCCTCATTTGTATTCGTGCTCTATGTTTCATGACTGTAGCATTTGCCCATAGAAATTTAAATGTCCCAAATGGCAGCATTATCAGAAACATACACTAGACTTGAAGCATGAAAAATTAAGAGTTGGACTGAAAAAAAAACAAGATCGACAGACAGAACCTAACTGGTAACAGATCTGAAAACTGAGAATTATTTGCTCAGCACAAGTATAATCACCATGATCACCATTCCTCTTAAGTCCTTCAGCTTCTCTAAATGTTAAAGCGTAAACTGCCATTTCTCTACCGCAAATGGTTTGTGCCCACTTGAATGTCAGTAAAGAAATTCTTATCCAGAGACATCTTTTCCCCGCCTTGGCAGGATCTTACTGAGGAGAACAAGACAAAACAAGCACAGCAACGTCGCAGGAGGAAAGGCGTGGTGAGTTCCAGTGCAAAGAGCAACGGGGCGTGCCTCTGAGCTCCGGGTTAGCCGTGCTGGCTGGCGGTGTCTCCACGTGCCACACAGAATCAGACGCGACTGATGGCAGGGCAGGATTGGAATCCAGCAGAAGCTTTCTAAATCAGTCACAGCCCACTTTCCCAGAGTCTGAGATGGTGCGGCCAGTCTGTCTGCAGGGAGGCATGCGCTGTGAAGTGTTTTGCTAGCATTGGTGATGGATGGGAAGATCTGTCCCGCGGGGATGGATGGTCAGGGGCAGGTGCAAGACAACTGGGCGGACTGGGCCATGCAGTCTGACCAGAGAGCAAAGCAGAGTTCCTGCCCCTTCTGGAAGGAAAACCTGGACCCCACGCACTCCAGAACTGACCTGCTCAAGCAGGCCAGGCGGAAGCACAGAAACGGGCCTGAGAGTTCAGAAGACAGTTTTTCCATCTACTCAATACTTATTTTCCGATGGCTCAACATATACTTCAGTCAAACCAATAATTCAACAGTTAAAAGCAAAAAACAACAACGAACTCTACTAAGCAATGCCAAGGTTGCTACTCAATTTATTTTGCTCAAATTTTTCATGTGAAGGTAATCCTGAAGGCGGTACCCTTAGAAGAGTCAAATAATTAGCCTTGTTATGTAACTTTGTTTCAACATGTATGTACGAGTGTAAGCCTACATGTGAAAGAAAAAGATGTGTATGACTTTGGGTAAAATTACATGGCATGTTTTCAAAAATCAGGAAGTCTAGGTAAGAGTCTCCCTAACTATGCAGTTTTTAAGAAATATAAATGAATGAAGGGAAGCGGGTGCTGAAATCTGGGAAAAAACAGACACACTCACAGCCAGGTTTACTTTAAAATAAAACACAAAGATCAACCCTACCAATAAGTTATTATTTAGAAAATAAGTTATGAATGTTAAGTTCCCTTCATTACCTTTATTCTTATATTCGTAAGAGGAAAAGGACAGCTGGTAAGAACTTCTCTGGACCTGTCTGCAGAGGGAACTAGATAAATGCCCAAGGACCCACTAGTTTGACAACTTTATAATTCTACAGTTTTATAAATAATATAGAGACAAAAGAGGCTCTCAAAGACACTATTACAGAACAGAATTAAATCCATATAGGCATATAACCTGCCTTATAGCAAGTGAAAATTTTATTGCAATGATCTTGTGTATTAACAGTCCCTTTAAATGCAGTCGCCAACTCACTAGACAGAAAAAAAAAAAAAAAAAAAGAAGGCAAAAAACATTCAAAGGCACTTAGAACTTCGGAGGGTGCCAAACAAATTTATATGGAACATTTTCCTTAAAATTTTGCTAAAATGAAAACATGATCTAACTTAACCCTCACACACCTGAGAGACAGGTACTATGACAGAGAGAACACAAACGGAGAAACTAAAGCTTAATACATTAATAAGATCATTGCTTATGGTCATAAGTTAGTGAGGGACAGCACCCAAAAAGGACAAGATTAAAAGAGCAAGGTGGAGAAAGTCAACTTTTCGACTCTTTCCATGAAAATCATTATTTCTATGCCCTTGATTTTTCATTTATTCATTCTGTAAACATTCTACTACTGTTGGTGCCTTGGACAGAAAAGAAATAAGGGGTGAGTACTGCTCAGGTACCAAAAATTCATGGTCACAATTTTAATACATTGTATCTAAACCTAGAAGCGAATATACCTGCATCACGCTTTAGCAAATGAAGACTCATCTTTCAGCCATAAGGCATATCAATTAAGATCTAGCCTCTGATAAAACATGACATTAATACCATACTCCACATTAAAAGGTGTTCTATGGATAAATAAACCAAAGAAATGTCTCATTTTCTGAAAATATCCTAGTGAGTTAATGACAATGGCAGAAATAGAATTCTAGACACGACACTGTGATCTCTTTTAAAAATATGCATATGCTATATTCCCTTTATTTTTTTTGTCCTGTTAATATATTCCTCAAACAAAAGACCTGGCCTTGACCACTTCTTCTCAGTAATTCTACTCATATCCTTTAAGATGATGTGACTGATAATCTCAGCATTCCCAAAAGCTGAACAGATGTAATCAAACAGTAAAGAAAATTTCTTAACATGTAAGAAAATAACCTAACTCAAGGTTTCAGAAAAACATTTCCTATGGGCAATTAGTAATACAATGTATCTACAATCTAGAGTATCTTATTTTAAAGAATATATTTTATAATATGTTTATTATATATTTTATAATATTAAGAATGGTTTGTTACCAAAAGAAAGTATACAGAAGGAAAAAGCTGATAACTTTTTAATTCTTTAAAATTAGTAACATGTAAACTCAGACACTGACTAGATCAATTCCAATGGAAGTGATTCAGCTATAGCTGAAGTGATAATAACCAAGATTAAATACTCCAATCCCGCCTCTGATTTCTGAATATGCTTTAGTGGTTTAATCCCTTTAAAGCACTTTTTTCATCCTAATTAGTCAAAAAATATCAGGAGTATAACACTCTTCTGCTACAAGAAGAATTTATATACCACTTGTAGTTGAAAGATTTTTCAGCAATACCCAATTATATCTGGTTATATATATATACACACATACACTTGTTACATAATTGGCAAAACTATCCAGAGAAGGTAAATATCTTTCATAAGATATTAGAGTAAACCAGCACTTTATATAAGTTTCCAGTTCCTAAGGAGATTATGTTTTCCTACATACAGTAACGATTACATAAAGTAAAGATCATGTTTTCCCACATAAAGTAATGCTACTGTTGATTTCCTCCTGAACCAACTTCTATTTGGCCGAAATCGACCTTCTCACGCAGTGCCGCACAATCTTACTAGCTGAAACTACTGTACTCTACACTACTTTACTCTCACTCACCATTTTACAACAAACTTTTCCATATTTTTATCTAGGCACAAACACACTTCCCCCTGAGCATGGTAACTTAGATAGTCAACAAAAATTTGCTGACTTAAACTGAAACATGATATTTCAAAAACGTTAGAATTGAAGTTAAGGGTAGTCACACACACAATCTAATTTAAGACCAGTTAATATAATGTATCTACGGAAATGTCAGTGATATCCTCATACTGCAGACAAGGAGATCTCAGAGTTGCAGTATTTTAATAAATTATGCCAGGGCCTCAAATTTCAAATATCAAAACCAGGATTCAAAGGCAGGGTCTAGACTCAAAAGTCTCATGGCTTGGTGCTCTGAGCCTGCTGCTCAAGATAAGAAATCATATGCCCCATCTGGGAGTATTAACATGCACTAGAGCTCTTCAGAACTACCAGATACCCCCCATCTGTAAGGCATTTTGCTCACATTCTCTCTATAAATGACATCAAATGACAAAGGGTTATCATAAACAAAAGGGATTCTAAAATCAGTAGGAACTAAGGAGATAAGAAAATTTTCTTCAGATTATACATTACAAAATTATACACCACATTTTATGAATGTGAATTAAATTTTCCCTACATTAGAATACTATGTTCTCATTATTCACAAATTCCAGTCTATAAAGAAGGCAAAATGATCACAGAGAGTTATCTAGACTCTTCATGTCAGAAGACACATCTAAGATCAACTAGTTCTCCTGATTATTTCTCAGATGATGAAACCAGACCCAGAATGAGTCAACTGCCTCAGGGTCATATTATTATTAATAAAGGCCCAGAGAAGACCTGGACCCTTTGAACACCAACCTAATTACTCTGTCCACTGGTTATACTATAATTACACTGGCTGGTATAATTATATACTGCATTTCTAGAGGAACACTGAAAGTAAGAATTACTCATTATATATGTCAATAGCTCAAATAAACTGGATCCTTATACTTTAGTATAATGATCTAAATTTTCATATGAGAGAGCTGATGCACAAATAAACTGATATATTTTGCCTAAATTTTAAATTTATTTTTAAACATTCCAATGAAGATCTCCCTCAAACAGTGATATACTGGGGTATACAGAAACTTCATCACAGTAACTGAGAGTCTCTTTATAGAAACAGTTTCCCTCTCTCTATCGTTTATACTCTCTCGGGTCTTCCACAGATTCTAAAAAGATGTCATAAAATCTGATTATCAACATAATATCCTCCACTGTGAATTGTATCTAGAAATAAGACAAATAGCCTCCAATTACATCCTAGTGAAATTTCTCTTTAAGGAACAAAGACTAATGAACAAAATGAAAAAAGTAAACATGTTGAGTATTTTTATTGTCAGTGAAGTAGGCAAGGATGGTACATTTACTCTTAGCTTGACTTTTTTCAAAAAAAAAAATCACAATATACATTTAATTTTTACTTAGGTGTAGAAGTTTCTATGTGAAAAATCAAGAAAGCTGCAAAATTTTCATTTGACAAGATGACATATCAAAAAAAAAAAGATATCCACTTCTTTCTGGCACCTTGATTTTAATATCATAGCAAATAATCCTTTCAAAAATACATTCCCAGCTTTTACTTATATTAAAAACAAAGTTTCAAAAGGGGCACACCCTGTAGTTGAAAGGCAGAACTCCCCACCCTTCACTTCCCTCCACCTCGTTTCAATTCAGCTGCAGCCACACAAATTCCAACACAAGGGAAGGCGACTCGGTAACGTCAGAAATATAGCAGGCCCTTGAAAACGAGAATCGTAAACCAAAAACACTCCAGGACAACAACAACTGAAGCCAAGATGCCAAGGAAGCAGGGAAACAGCGACGCAGGATCCATTTTTAAAGCAGTGTGATGTTCAGCAGTGGTCTGCCTTCAACTCAGCTCACCCCGCTCCACACTTTCCATGTGTCATCAGAGGACACTGTTCTTTTCAAAGTTAAGAGCAATGAAAGGATTCTACTTGTTTCATCAGAAATCCACCCGACATGAGGAGGAGGAAGGCAAGAGAGAGGAAAAAAAAAAAAAAAGGACTGTTTGGGCATTTCCACCGCACACCCGCCCCCTGCCCCCACCCAAGACCTGACCACAACAAGTATTTTTCTATCTCCCGATAGATGAAACTCTTCAGTAAAGAAGGAGAAAGTAAATAAGAGGAAGAACTGTAATTCTTGACCTGGTGCCAGTTTACAGTATTTAAAAAAAAGAATCTGCGCCACAGCTTGGCAGCCAGCCATATTTACAGTAAGCTATCTAGTGTTTTGCCCAACGGGAAGAACAAAGGGCTCAGTGTACTGCTGCTGGGTTCGTGTGTTTCAAATATTGTGGAGAGAAGGAATGTCTCCCCACATGCAATAGACCCTCTCCTCTTTACAGCTCTCTCTCCTCAATGACTCTCAAATTATAGTCACAAGAGCCTCTAAAAGGGCAAGAGAAAGCTTCCTGGGCTAAGAGTTTTTGCTGAAACTTTAAAGAACCAATTATTTTATTTGCCGAGATAGTGTATCTATTAAATAAATAGGTTGAACTTTCAAATTTCCAAAGCTTACAAGCACATGATGTTTAACAAGACAGGTGGGCTCTTGTCTTTTGAGAACAGTAAACATGAAACTTAACTATGATTTTCTTGGTGAGATTGAGTATCTATATTTTCCATTATATTATGACACATATTTAACTGATACAATGAATGGAATGACACCAGGAAAATTACATTTAGGGACTCAACATCTATTTTAATAGAGGGCTTTCCTACTTTGTTTCCAGAAGTAAGTAAAAATTTAAAGTGACAGTTTTATGACCAGCATAAAAATCAACCACAACAAAAACTCTTCTCCCCCGAAGTGACACTTCTTTTGAAACTATGCCTGAATACAATGTAAGTAAATGAAGATGAAGCCAATTTCTATTTCTTTATGTCTCTGGTTACATATTTGCTTGAGCCAAAAA
Organism: Aepyceros melampus; assembly: GCA_006408695.1. NCBI lineage: Eukaryota > Metazoa > Chordata > Mammalia > Artiodactyla > Bovidae > Aepyceros > Aepyceros melampus. The sequence goes on from SJXQ01006048.1 coordinate 632,043, forward strand.
AATTTATTTTAAATATCAGTGTAATGGGACTACATGTCTGATATAACTTTTAGTTTCCTTACTGACATTCTAAGTGGAAAAGGAAGACAAGAGAAAGCTGAATAAGTATAATAGACAGACTTAGGTAATGCAAACTGCTGAAGAGAAAACACAAAGAAGGAATGGGAGCCATGAGTCGGTGGAGCAGGAGAAGAGGAGTACAATTTTAGGGACGGTGTTTGGGAGTTGTAAGAGGGAATCAACCCTCTGGGTATCACCAGCACACAACGAGGTTTCCAAAAGAATCAGCCAAGTCTTCTGGAAGACTGTGAAGCTAGCTCTTCCCAAGAGGAGGAGGGAGAACAGTAGAGAGCCTCTTCTTTAAACACAGTGCTGTTCCCAAAATGAGACAAAGGAGCTCGTGCAGGGACCAAAGCAATTTAGAGGAAAAGAAAGCAGATGAAAAAGGGAGAGGAAAAGCCGTGGACAGCTGCGAATGATGTGGAGAGAAAGGTTTAGAGGCAGTGGCCTAAATATCAATGGTAATAATCAGTAGAATAGCTGGACATTAGACATTTGGAAAGAGAGTCTGTATAAACTCTTGCAGCCTGGAAGAGGCTTCTCAGGAGAGTCTGAGTAGCTACGAAGAGGAATCACCAGGATACGTCTACAGCAGGGTCGTTTACTGAGATTTATTTTTGTTCTGTTTCCAGTGTTTTGTTTTGTTTCCTTCCTTGTGGGGACAGATGGTGGAAGGAAATTCTCTGGGACACAGGCTGTCAGGCTTCCCGGGGCCCAGGAAAATAGCAGGCCCCAAGAGATAAATGGGTGTGTGCTGCGATGCAGACTGTGCTGACCTGGCACGGAAATCCTCACGTCACCTTTAAGGGGTGATGTGGATCTGGACAAGACAGACCAGATACGTGAGGGGAAAGCATAGACTGACAGCTGGAGGACCTCTCCATAGGTCCTAATCGGTAAAACCTCCGGGTCTTTCACATCAGCCATGGAGGAAGTTACAGGAATAATAGTGAGTATGAACAAGGAGGATCCAACTTCCTTCCAATCTGGTTGTTTAGGAGCTTTTGGGAAAGAGAAATGTAACTTTAAGGCAACACTAAGAAAACATTCATACCCAGCATTGTAGCAAAAAATTTAAACTCATTAATAACAGTGTGGGCAAGAATGTGAAACTGGGAGGACCCTCATACACAGCTGGTAGGGCTATACATTGTAAAAGACCTTGGCAACAACTAGAATGAAGACAGGCAGAGTCCATGCCCTGTCAATTTCCTTTACAGGAACAGATGCAGAAAAATGGTTGTGTCTCTGTACACAGAAACGCATAAAAGTATTCATTGCATCATGGTTTACAGAAAACTTACAAGGCATTTTCATCAAAAGGAAACAAAAGAAACAAATTATGTTTACATAATAGGATATGAAAGAGCAATGAAAATGAATTTATGGGATCAATCTGCACCAGCAAAATCTGAAAAAAAAAAGAAGAAGAAAGGAAAAGATGAACAAACAGTGCAAGTTAGGAAAAAAAAAAAAAACTAAAAAAAATATATGGACTTCCCTGGTGGTCCAGAGGTTAAGAATCCACACCTTCATTGCAGGGGCCTTGGGTTTAGTCCCTGGTAGCAGATCTAAGACCCTGTATGACCTGAGGTGCAGCCAAAAAAATAATAATACATAGTATAATACAAAGATAAAAGCTGGAAAAACGACACTAGTGGGAGAGTAAGTATCTAATGAAAAAGGATTGGGAATTAAATTTTATCTCATAATTTAATTATATGTCTAAATTTAACTGTAGAAATCTAGATTTCTCTTTTGGAATATGCATATTATTATTTTTATATAATTTCTATTTAGGAATTCGATGTAAATCAAGTTTTCTTTATGCCAGTCTCAGATAGGAGTGGCCAAGAATTCATCAGGGAATCCAGGCAAGTTTACAGGGTCTCTCCATGTTTGCATGAGGAAGGGAAGGAGTCAACCCTGGTAGTGCAAATGGGCAGAGCAGATCCTCCTGCATAAAAGCAACATGCGCGGGAAGCTCACCCTCCCACCGGAGACAGGCTGTCTCTACTCTGCAAAACAAGGTCCTATACCAGCAAAGTACCAGCAGAATGCCTAGGTGCAATTTGTAAAAAGATCTAAGAAACCATCCCTTTGGAACAACTATCTGGGCTTCTATTCAGAAACAAGAGTTGACAAGAGATGACAGGCCAATTCTGAAATAAAAGAAAAACAGAATTGTATAGCATTCTCCCATATTATCTACTAGACAAGCGACTTCAATTTTCTCTGGATGCCAATGATAAAGAGAAAGATGAGATGCCATGAAGGGCTCAAAGAATAATTGGAAAAATCTATTTCAAAAGCTTGAGGATATTCGGTAGCAAGATAACATTAAGCTGGGCTTCTGTACTTAAGTCTTGCACACTTATTAAGTCCATATTTCAGGATGAATACACTTTAATACCAACTAATCCTCTCCTTTCACCTAATTTAGAAAACAAAAATTAAAGATTATAAGAAAAAGTTCATAAAAATAGATTTAGATGATTTTTATATTATTCGAAAAGGCACATGGGAAATTTAGATATCTTTTTAACACACAGTGATTTAGGGTAAATATAGCACCAATGCTACTCAGTATACACAAACTTTTTCCTTTGTTATTATTGAGATATAATTCATATGCCATACAGCTTGTGTTTTTATATATGCAATTCAGTGATTTTGAGTATATTCATGAAGTGATATAATCACTGCCTCTAATTAATTCCAAAATATTTTTAACACCCTCCAAACATCTCTACACATTAGCAGTCCCTCCCACACAGCCTTCCCCACCCTTCCACTCGCTCTCTGCCATCCATCTGTAGCCCCTGACAACCACTAACCTGTTCTACGTCTGTGGAACTGACTACTCTGAACACTTCAAATAAATGGAATCACACAATATGCAGCCTTTGTGCCTGGCTTCTTTCATTTGGCATAAAGACTTCAAATTTCACACATGTTGTAGCAGTATTAGTACTTCCATTCCTCTTTATGATTCTATAATATTCCACGGTATCACTATACAACAGGTGTTTGTTCATTTCTCAGCCAATGGGCTTCTTGATTATTATGAAATAACACTGCTAGGAACACTCACCTGTAAGTTTTTGTGTTAACATAAATATTTTGTTTTCTTGGAATTGCTGGGCCATACAGTAATTCAAACTTTAACCTTTTGAGGACTGCCAGATTTTTTTCAAGAGTTTCACTATTTTCCATTCCTACCAGCAAAGCATGAGAGTTCCAATTTACCACATCCTCAGCAACACTTGTTATCCTCTGTTTAATTGTAGCTGTCTTAGTGGCCATGAACTGGCAATTACTAATAATATTGAGCATCTTTCAGCACGAAGATTCTTGAAAGAATGGTATAGCTTATATTGATTTAACAAGTGCTGTTAACAATAATAAATTAGTTAACTCTTACATAATAGTTTCCTTTCACAATTCAGTTCAGTTGCTCAGTTGTATCTGACTCTTTGTGACCCCATGTACCTCAGCACGCCAGGAGTCCCTGTCCATCACCAATTCCCAGAGCCCACCCAAACTCATGTCCATCGAGTCAGTGATGCCATCCAGCCATCTCATCCTCTGTCATCCCCTTCTCCTTCTGCCCTCAATCTTTCCCAGCATCAGGGTCTTTTCCAATGAGTCAGCACTTTGCATCAGGTGGCCAAAGTATGGAGTTTCAGCTTCAACATCAGTCCTTCCAATGAATACCCAGCACTGATCTCCTTTAGGATGGACTGGTTGGATGTCCTTGCAGTCCAAGGGACTCTCAAGAGTCTGCTCCAACACCACAAACCAAAAGCATCAATTCTTTGGTGCTCAGGTTTCTTTACAGTCCAACTCTCACATCCATACATGACCATTGCAAAAACCATAGCCTTGACTAGATGGACCTTTGTTGACAAAGTAATGTCTCTGCTTTTTAATATGCTATCTAGGTTCGTCGTAACTTTCCTTCCAAGGAGCAAGTGTCTTTTAATTTCATGGCTGCAATCACCATCTACAGTGATTTTGGAGCCCCCCAAAATAAAGCCAGCCACTGTTTCCTTTCATAATTAGACCTCACTAATATTTATATAGTCAATGAGTATTTTTTATGAGTAAGGAAACTGTTAGAAGATCAAAAAGTAAATCTTTAAAAAGTACATATACTGATATAAGACTTTAAACATTTATATACTTATGAAATGTATATATGTATACACTGTAACATGCATACACTTTGTTATTCTTTAGCAAAAACGGTTGATCAAAGGAACACTAATGTAAGAATAAAGTTTGAAAAAAACAGTTTAATATGTTGTATCGCAAAGTAGCAAATGGTTATAAGTAGCTAGCCTAGTTGCTCAAATGCCATTTATTATTTCTCTAGAAAAATTATGATTCTAAACAATCATGAAAAGTTTCTTTCACCAGTGTTTTCTAGTTTTCTATATATAGGTCTTTTGTTTCTTTAGGTAGATATATTCCTAAGTATTTTATTCTTTTCATTGCAATGGTGAATGGAATTGTTTCCTTAATTTCTCTTTCTAGTTTCTCATTGTTAGTGTATAGGAATGCAAGGGATTTCTGTGTGTTGATTTTATATCCTGCAACTTTACTATATTCATTGATTAGCTCTAGTAATTTTCTGGTGGAGTCTTTAAATACTTAGGAATATATCTACCTAAAGAAACTAAAGACCTATATATAGAAACTATAAAACACTGGTCAAAGAAATCAAAGAGGACACTAATAGATGGAGAAACATACCATGTTCATGGATCGGAAGAATCAATATAGTGAAAATGAGTATACTACCCAAAGCAATCTACAGATTCAATGCAATCCCTATCAAGCTGCCAGCGGTATTTTTCACAGAGCTAGAACAAATAATTTCACAATTTGTATGGAAATACAAAACACCTTGAAGAGCCAAAGCAATCTTGAGAAAGAAGAATGGAACTGGAGGAATCAACCTGCCTGACTTCAGGCTCTACTACAAAGCCACAGTCATCAAGACAGTATAGTACTGGCACAAAGACAGAAATATAGATCAGTGGAACAAAACAGAAAGCCCAGAGATAAGTCCACGCACCTATGGACACCTTATCTTTGACAAAGGAGGCAAGAATATACAATGGAGAAAAGATAATCTCTTTAACAAGTGGTGCTGGGAAAACTGGTCAACCACTTGTAAAAGAATGAAACTAGATCACTTTCTAACACCATACACAAAAATAAACTCAAAATGGATTAATGATTTAAACATAAGACCAGAAAGTATAAAATTCCTAGAGGAGAACATAGGAAAAACACTCTCTGACATAAATCACAGCAGGATCCTCTATGACCTATCACCCAGAATATTGGAAATAAAAGCAAAAATAAACAAATGGGACCTAATTAAAATTAAAAGCTTCTGCACAACAAAGGAAACTATAAGCAAGGTGAAAAGACAGCCTTCAGGATGGGAGAAAATAATAGCAAATGAAGCAACTGACAACTAATCTCAAAAATGTACAAGCAACTCCTACAACTCAATTCCAGAAAAATAAATGAGCCAATCAAAAACTGGGCCAAAAAACTAAACAGACATTTCTCCAAAGAAGACATACGGATGGCTAACAAACACATGAAAAGATGCTCAACATCACTCATTATCAGAGAAATGCAAATCAAAACCACAATGAGGTACCATTTCACACCAGTCAGTATGGCTGTGATCCAAAAGTCTCAAGCAATAAATGCTGGAGAGGGTGTGGAGAGAAGGGAACCCTCTTACACTGTTGGTGGGAATGCAAAATAGTACAGCCACAATGGAGAACAGTGTGGAGATTCCTTCAAAAATTCTAAATAGAACTGCCTTTATCCCATTGCTGGGCATACATACCAAGGAAACCAGAATTGAAAGGGACACGTGTAGCCCAATGTTCATTGCAACACTGTTTATAATAGCCAGGACATGGAAGCAACCTAGATGTCCATCAGCAGACGAATGGATAAGAAAGCTGTGGTATATATACACAATGGAGTATTACTCAGCCATTACAAAGAATACATTTGAATCAGTTCTAATGAGGTGGATGAAGCTGGAGCCGATTATACAGAGTGAAGTAAGCCAGAGAGAAAAATACCAATGCAGTATACTAATGCACATATATGGAATTTAGAAAGATGGTAATGATAACCCTATATGCGAGACAGCAAAAGAGACACAGATGTATAGAACAGTCTTTTGGACTCTGTGGGAGAGGGAGAGGGTGGGTTGATTTGGGAGAATGGCATTGAAATGTATAATATCATATATGAAATGAATCATCAGTCCAGGTTCGATGCAGGATACAGGATGCTTGGGGCTGGTGCACTGGGATGACCTAGAGGGATGGTACAGGGAAAGAGGAGGGAAGGGGGTTCAGGACGGGGAACACATGTATACCCATGGCCGATTCATGCTGATGTATGGCAAAACCAATACATTGTAAATTTAAAAAAAAAAAAAAAGAGAGAGAGAAAAGTTTCATTACTTGCAACAGTTTTAAAATCGCTTTGAAATCACTTCTCTGACCTACGTGCTAGACCAAAATAAAACATTAATGTAAACTGTATTCAGAAACATTCAGTATGAATTTTAAGTACTAGAAGGTATACTTCCTCATATGACACAATACATTACTGGCCACACTCATGACATTTAAGACCTCTGTACAATAAAAGCTAGGATGGAGACTGATGAAACTAAAATAAAAATGTTGTGATTTTCAAAATCTAAAATGAGAAGTTGAAAGCTCAAAGTACCGCTGATGGTCACAAGTAACTCATTCAAGCTATGATATTTAACTCATTCAGGGTATGCTCTCTTGATCATTCAGCAAATGATGCCATAATTTTTCCCAGTGAAAGTACCAAACCCATTCAGTGAATGCTGCTAGTATTCCTTGTGTATGTTTCAGGTGTTCAGGTCTAATCACTACATCCCCCTAATATACCTTGTGTTTCTAGCCTTAATACATCGGTCCACGTAAGTTTCTCTGTCTGGAATTTTCTTTTCTCCAGTCTTCTTTTTCCACACCGTTGCCATCTAACTGCATCCAATATAAACTCCATAAAGTTTACATAAAGCTGTTGGTGTAACTATTTCCTCCACTGAACAGTTAGCTCTACCAAATATCAGTTGGGGCAATTAAATTCACAGGTAGGTAATGGGAGCTGGGTTTTGAAGACCCAAGGCTGACTCCTACATTTCTCATTTGTTTGACTATGTAGGACACATCCCTTTTTCCATAAACATTTATGAAGCTGGAAGCAAGACAAAGAGAACAGCCTCCAAATTAGAGGGCACAAAGGTAGCTGCACAAAGGACCTGGGAAAGGTCCTTTTCCAGACCTCTGAATGAATTAGCTATTATGTATTCATTCATTTACTCAACACTTTTTCCACCTCTTCCTAAATTGACCCTAAGGATAAAAATGGGGCTTTCCCGATGGTCAGCAATTAAAGAATCCACCTACAATGCAGGAGACACAGGAGATGTGGGTTCCATCCCTGGGCTGGGAAAATTCCCTGGAGGAGGAAATGGCAACCCATTCCAGTATTCTTGCCTGGAAAATCCCACGGACAGAGGAGCCTGGTAGGGTACAGTCCATGGGGTCGCAAAGAGTCAGACACGACTGAGTGAGCGTGCATACATGCAAGCATAATGATAGGAAGATGGAACATATATCTAATAAATATTTAATATTAGCCCCAAACTTACCATATAACAGTTGCTCCACATCTCCCTATTACAGTTGTACCTTGGAGATACTGTGGGTTCAGTTCAGATAACCCAATAAGTGAGTCATATGAATTTCTGGGTGTCCCAGGACATATAAAAATTACGTTTAAGTTTATAAGTGTGCAATAGCATTTTGTCTAAAAATATGTACATTTCTTAATTTTAAAATATTTTACTGCTAAAAAATGCTAACCACCATCTGAGGTTTCAGAGAGCCATAATCTTTTTGTTAGTGGCAGATTTTGCCTCAATGTCAATGGCTGCTGATTGAACAGTATTGCGGCTGCTCAAGGTTGGGATAGCTGTGACAATTTCTTAAAATAATACAACAATGAAGTCTGCTGCCTCAAATTGACTTTTCCTTTCATGAATGATTTCTTGGTAGCATGCAATGTAGTTTGATAGCATTTATTCACAGTAGAACTTCTTTCAAAACTGGAATCAAGCCAACACAGTATGTCTGCTATATTTCAGTTAAGAAATGAAATCAATCCTTTCAAACGCTACCACTGTTTTATCAACTAAGTTTATGTAATATTCTAAATTCAGTGTTCTCATTTCAACAATCGTCACAGCATCTTCACCAAGAATAGACTCCCATCGCAAGAAACCATTTTCTTTACTCATGAATGAGGCAATTCCTCATCCATTAAAGTTTTATCATGAGAATTCAGTCAACTCTTCAGGCTCCATTTCTATTTCTCCTGCTATTCCTACAACATTGGCAGTTTCTTCCTTCACTGAAGTCTTGAACCTCTCAAAGTCATCCATGAGGATTCGGGATCGACTTCTTCCCAACTCCTGTTAATGTTGATATTCTGAATTCTTCACACAGATCACAAACATTCTTAATGGCATTTAGAATGGTGAATTATTTCCAAAAGGTTTTCAACTGACTTTGCCCAGATTCATGAAGGAATCATTATCTATGGCAACAAAACTGCTCCTTGATCCATGGGCTGCAGAACAAAAATGTGTTCAGCCGCTCAGTCGTGTCTGACTCTTTGCTACCCTATGGATTGCAGCCACCAGGCCTCCCTGTTCATCACCAACTCCCAGAGCTTACTCAAACTCATGTCCATTGAGTCGCTGATGCCATCCAACCATCTCATTCTCTGTTGTTTCCTTCTCCTCCTGCCTTCAATCTTTCCCAGCATCAGGGTCTTTTCAAGTGAGTCAGTTCTTCACATTAGGTGGCCAAAGTATTGGAGATTCAGCTGCAACATCAGTCCTTCCAATGAATATTCAAGGACTGATTTCCTTTAGGATTGACTGGTTGGATCTCCCTGAAGTCCAAGGGACTCTCAAGAGTCTTCTCCAACACCACAGTTCATCAGCAGATGAATGGATAAAGCTGTGGTACATATACACAATGGAGTATTACTCAGCCATTAAAAAGAATACGTTTGAATCAAGTCTAATGAGGTGGATGAAACTGGAGCCAATTATACAGAGTGAAGTAAGCGCCAGAAAGAAAAACACCAATACAGTATACTAACGCATATATATGGAATTTAGAAAGATGGTAACAATAACCCTGTATGAGAGACAGCAAAAGAGACACAGAAGTGTAGAACAGTGTTTTGGACTCTGTGGGAGAGGGCGAGGGTGGGATGATTTCGGAGAATGGCACTAAAACATGTATAATATCATATAAGAAATGAATCACCACTCCAGGTTCGATGCATGATACAGGATGCTTGGGGCTGGTGCACTGGGACGACCCAGAGAGATGGTACGGGGAGGGAGGAGGGAGGGGGCTTCAGGATGGGGAACACGTGGACATCTGTCGCAGATTCATGTTGATGTATGGCAAAATCAATATAATATTGTAAAATAATTAGCCTCCAATTAAAATAAATAAATTTAAAAATTTTTAAAAAGCATCAATTCTTCAGCGCTCAGCTTTCTTTATAGTCCAACTCTCACATCCATGCATGACTACTGGAAAAACCAAAGCTTTGGCTAGACAGACCTTTGTTGGCAAAGTAATGTCTCTGCTTTTTAATATGCTGTCTAAGTTGGTCAGAACTTTTCTTCCAAGGAGAGGCACCTTTTAATTTCATGGCTGCAATCACTATCTGCAGTGATTTTGGAGCCCCCAAAAATAAAGTCTCTTACTGTTTTCACTGTTTCTCCATTTATTTGCCATGAAGTGATGGGACCAGATGCCATGATCTCAGTTTTCTGAATGTTGAGTTTTAAGCCAACTTTTTCACTCTCCTCTTTCACTTTTGTCAAGAGGCTCTTTAGTTCTTTGCTTTCTGCCATAAGTGTGGGGTCATCTGCACATCTGAGGTTATTGACATTTCTCCTGGCAATCTTGATTCCAGTTTGTGCTTTATCCAGCCGGGCATTTCTCATGATGTACTCTGTATATAAGTTAAATAAGCAGGGTAAAAATATACAGCCTTGATGGACTCCTTTCCCAAATTGGAACCAGTCTGTTCCATGTCCAGTTCTAACTGTTGCTTCCTGACCTGTGTACAGATTCCTCAGGAGGCAGGTCAGGTGGTCTGGTATTCCCATCTTTTTCAGAATTTTCCACAGTTTGTTGCAGTCCACACAGTCAAAGGCTTTGGCGTAGTCAACAAAGCAGAAGTAGATGTTTTCTGGAACTCTCTTGCCTTTTTGATGATCCAATGGATGTTGGCAACTTGATCTCGGGTTCCTCTGCCTTTTCTAAATGTGTTAGCAGATGTGAAAGCATTAATCTTTCCTTACATCTCATCTTCATCAGAGTTCCTGGGTGACCAGGAACGTTGTAAGTGAGCAGTTATATTGTGAAAACAATCTCTTCCTCCCAGCATTAGGTCTCAACAGTGGGATGAAACTGCTCAGTAAACCATGCTGCAAACAGATGTGCTGTCATTCAGACTTTGCTGTTCTATGTATAGAGCAAAGGCAGAATAGATTTAGCATCATTCTTAAGGGCTCTAGGATTTTTAGAATGGTCAGTGAACACTGGTTTCAACTACAGTCACCAGCTGCATTAGCTCCTAACAAGAGTCAATATACACTTTGAGGCTTTAAAGCCAGGCACTGACTTCTCCTCTCTAGCTATGACAGTCCAGATGGCATCTTCTTCCAAAAGAAGACTGTTTCATCTCCCCCAAATCTGATGTCTAGTGTAACTACTTTCATTACTTATCTTCCTTAGATCTTCCAGATAACTTGCTGCAGCTTCTCTATCAGTGCCTCTTGCTTCATCTTGCACTTTTATATTAGAGAAGTGCCTTCCTTCTTTCCTTGAACTTCACAAACCAACTCTGCTGGCCTTCAAACGTTTCCTCTGCACTTCCTCACCTCTCTCAGCTTTCAGAAAATGGAAGAGCATTAGGGCCTTGATCTGAACTAGGCTTTGGTTTCAGAGAATATTGCGGCTTGTCTGCTTTTCCAGCCAAACCATTAGAACTTTCTCCGTATCAGCCATAGGGCTGTTTCACTTACTGCATGTGTTCACGTGGAGGAGCAACTTCAATTTCCTTCAAGAACTTTACATTCACAACTTGGCTGTTGGGCACAAGAGGCCTAACTTTTGGCTTGCCTTGGCTTTTAACATGCCTTCTTCACTGTTTCATTATTTGCAGCTTTTGATTTAAAGCGAGAGATGTGACTCTTCCTTTCACTTAAACACTGAGAGGCCACTGCACAATTATTAATTGGCCTGATTTCAATACTGTTGTACCTTGGGGAACAGACAGGCCTGAGGATTTGAGAGAGAGGGGAATGGCTGGTCTGCGGAGTAGTCAGAAGACACACAACATTAAGTTCACCATCTCATATATGTGTGGTAGTATATGCAGATGACACCACCCTTAGGGCAGAAAGTGAAGAGGAGCTAAAAAGCCTCTTGATGACAGTGAAAGAGGAGAGTGAAAAAGTTGGCTTAAACCTCAGCATTCAGAAAATGAAGATCATGGCATCCAGTCCCATCACTTCATGGGAAATAGATGGGGAAACAGTAGAAACAGTGTCAGACTTTATTTTGGGGGGCTCCAAAATCTGCAGATGGTGACTGCAGCCATGAAATTAAAAGACGCTTACTCCTTGGAAGAAAAGTTATGAGCAAACTAGATAGCATATTCAAAACAGAGATATTACTTTGACAACTAAGGTCATCTAATCAAGGCTATGGTTTTTCCTGTGGTCATGCATGGATGTGAGAGTTGGACTGTGAAGAAGGCTGAGCACCAAAGAATTGATGCTTTTGAACTGTGGTGTTGGAGAAGACTCTCGAGAGTCCCTTGGACTGCAAAGGAGATCCAACCAGTCCATTCTGAAGGAGATCAACCCTGGGATTTCTTTGGAAGGAATGATGCTAAAGCTGAAACTTCAGTACTTTGGCCACCTCATGCGAAGAGTTGACTCATTGGAAAAGACTCTGATGCTGGGAGGGATTGGGGGCAGGAGGAGAAGGGGATGACAGTGGATGAGATGGCTGGATGGCATCACTGACTCAATGGACGTGAGTCTGAGTGAACTCCGGGAATTGGTGATGGACAGGGAGGCCTGGCGAGCTGCGATTAATGGGGTCATAAAGAGTCGGACATGACTGAGTGACTGAACTGAACTGAACCCTTAGTTACTAGTGATAACTAAGATCGTTGACCACAGATCACCATAACAAATATAATGATGAAAAAGTTTGAAATGTGAGAATTACCAAAATGTGACCCAGAGACAATAAAGTGAGGAAATGCTGTTGGAAAAATGGTGCTGAAAGACTTCCTCAATGCAGGGGTGCCACAAACCTTCCATTTGTAAAAAAAAAACAGAATAAAAGTGAGCAATAAAAAGAGCTACGCCTATATTTTTAATCTTCACAAAAGACCCTACTGTTTTATCCACTGCAGAGAAAAAACAGCCTTAGAAGTGAAATTGTCCAAACTCATAAAACTAACCAGTACTCAAGCCAAGATCAAAAGACAAATCTGGGGAAAAAACAATCCATCCAACTCCAAAGTTACTCAGTCTCAGTCTGAAGCAACTCAATTAGTGAGGAATGTATTAAAGTATAAAATACATGTTATATAGATGCAATTATATGTATTTTATATCACATAAAATTAGTACCCATAATTAACATATTATACAATAAATATGCTAGAGTTTAATAAGTTATAACCTAATTTCTTTTATAAATACTTTATAAAAATTATCAATCTTTTGAAAAATTATAAAAATATGCTATGAATGGCAGTAATAAAATTTTAAAAACATTTAATTATAGGTTACTAACTTCTTACTGCCAATCAAGAGATCTGTTTTGGAAAAAAACAGACCAATATTAAAATTGAACATCACTCCAATACTAAAATAAGGAGATAGTTAGGATCTTGTAACTGAGGTAGGACCACACATAAAGCAGTGAAACAGTATGACCTCTTCTCTCTCAATGAAAAAGACCTGCTCCCAGCCCATATCCTTAAAAAAAAAAAAAGTAAATGGTAAAATCTCTATTTCCTCAGAGACAATATTTTCAAATCTAGCTTGTTACCACAAGATAAAGACAATTTACCCAAAGTGTAAATAAGAAGGTCTATAAATGAGATAATAAGCAAACAGAATATTCTCAAAATTAATCTGTGCCAAGAGTTAAAATATTCACAACTTGATTACTTTAATGCATGATAACATGGAGAACAGCATGAACTATCACGCTGCATGTTTCATAATACTGTATAAAAAGTGGCTGCATTAATATGGACTAAAGTAGCCCGTTTCAACCATTTTCTTAGCATTCTCCTTTCTGAGTTGAGCAAACCAAGCCTTAGGCGATCCGGGTGGAGATAAATCTGTATTAAGAGGCACTTTACCTTCAGGTAAATCAAGACAGCGTAGCTGTAATTTTGTTATGCTCCAGCATACAGCAGCAGAGAAATCTGGTAGATCTTTGTTTCTTTTAGGATGATTTCATGCTTGAGTCTTTGGTTAACAATTATGGCTTTTCTATATTTTGTATGTGTCTGAAATTAAACATGACAGCTCTGCCGCAATTTTTTGAAGTTTTATAAATGTTAAACAACAGCTGTTTGACTAGGGATTTGCCATACCAAAATGTAAACGAACATCACCAGCGCAAAGGCTCTAAGTTTACGACTTTAACGCCATAATCCAAGGACACAGTTTGACTCACGGGGTCTATAAATAAGCACCTTTTAAAGCTGAATGACAGCAATAAGGAACTACACACTTAGTAAAATGATACGGTTTCTTTTTTTTTTTTTTTTTGTCTTTTAAGAACCACAATTCACTGGCAATTTCTGGGAAGGAAACAAAATAAATTTCATGTAGACTACATTTGTCATCTACTGTTCAACATATTCAAAATAGAATTCAGATGATCACACATGATCATAAATAATACATGTTTTCTATTACCCCAAATATTAAGAATATAAAAACAATTTTTTTTTACCCTGTAATAATTGAAGGTAAATTTTTTCACAGTATCATGAGGAATTTGTTTCAAATTTATTTTTTTCTAAACGTTACTGACAAAAAGACATAACATATGACCCCATCAACTGAGCTTTTTTATTCAAATACCTTACATAAAACCTACTAATACTCTGTCCTCCAACTCCACATGGTTTTGAACTTACTCCTCAAGCCTATACAACTCAGTACACATTCTAAACAAATAAGAAACTATCTGCTAAAGGTAATTCCCCAAACTGCATACAACAGGTTCATCTTATTCTACCTGGTAAAAACTACAGATTTTTGCTATGCGTAAATCAATCCTACAGTCAACTATTACCTGTTCTTCCTAAGACGTCATATAAATGGAGAACTGTGAATTAGTTTAAGAATAAAACATTTAATCACACTGTATCGCTTCTTTTCAAAGATATTTCTGAAAATACTGGCAACTAGGCATATTGGTAAGCCCTTTGCAATCATAGGTCCTATAGTAACTGCAAAGGACGACCCAATAGTGACCAAGAGTCATCAGGGCAAAAGTCTGTACAACCCTATTCCTGGAAGAACGACCTCCCAGGACAACAGGATGCTGAGGGTAGAAAGCAGATCCTACATCTTCCTGTGTCTATTTTATCAAAGTGGAGGGTCATGCCTCCGGTTGCTCACAGGTCCATCAGAGTAGCCAGCAGGCCTCTAAGCTCAGATACGACTTGGCTGCAGTGGAACCACAAGATCCTCCCCCTAGTACAGCAACACAGATGACCAAGGACAGGGGCCCAAGAAAGAAGCTACCACAGAAATGAAAGAACAAATCCTGAGGGAAACAGACTTATCACATCAGCGTTATATAATAGGAAGAATCCCGATGCATCATGCGGCTTGTGCTAAAACGCTTAGTGATCTCATTCTTACCATAACAAATTATCTGCCAGCAAAGACCTTCAAGGTCAAACCCTGGCAACAATTAAAAAATAATGAAAAGCATTTATCCCAAGGCAGAGTTAGAATGTTTTAGTTTGAAGCAATGTGCTGTATATTTTATTAGCCATAACTTGTTTAATTATTCATCGCAACTCTGCTTACATTCCATATAGAAACCTCAGGTTGCTCAGATTTCTAGCTGAAATCCTGTTTTTCTCCCCTCTTATTCAAAGGCAAATGCCTTAAGAGACC
This sequence comes from Aepyceros melampus, assembly GCA_006408695.1. Taxonomy (NCBI): domain Eukaryota; kingdom Metazoa; phylum Chordata; class Mammalia; order Artiodactyla; family Bovidae; genus Aepyceros; species Aepyceros melampus. The sequence goes on from SJXQ01006048.1 coordinate 647,467, forward strand.
AAAATTTCTATGATTTTCAACAGAACACAAAGATCTATTTGTTCAGAATACGATACTAAATTAAAGCCTGAAAGAAAGACATGGAAACAGACAGGGGAAAGAAAGGAGAGAAAAAGAGAAGAGATAGATGCGTCATGTCATCATTGAAAATCACACGAACCTCTTGACCAGACTCTGTCCCAGGGTCCCTCCTTCTGTACCCTGGCTGCGCATGCTCCCAGCCCATCTGCATTCCCCATGCACCCATGCTCTTCTCAGGGTCCAGGGCCCGCTGCAGCCTCCAAGGCAAACTGAAGCACTGCTAGGCACTTTCCAGAAGCTTCCACGTGGCTGCCCATCCATGATAATGCCACTGTCTCCTTGAGTTGCTTCTGGGCATATTTTGTCCCTAAAGACAGAGCTACTGTCACCAGTTTAACCATCTGCCTATTTCTGATACACAGGTGAGCCAAAGGTGTTCTCTGTTGGAGAAGCAGACAGAGGTATGGAGGTACAGGGCAAGGCAGCAAGGCGGGAGGCGGGGTGGGTTCTGCTCTGGTGTCTGCACTCTTGATACCAGTCTGATGCTGCTGCTGCTGTAAGTCGCTTCAGTCGTGTCCAACTCTGTGCTACCCCATAGACGGCAGCCCATCAGGCTCCCCATTCCTGGGATTCTCCAGGCCAAGAACACTGGAGTGGGTTGCCATTTCCTTCTCCAATGCATGAAAATGAAAAGTGAAAGTGAAGTCACTCAGACGAGTCCATTGCCATTTCCTTCTCCAATGCATGAAAATGAAAAGTGAAAGTGAAGTCACTCAGACGAGTCCGACTCTTAGTGACTCCATGGATTGCAGCCCACCAGGCTCCTCCGTCCATGGGATTTTCCAGGCAACAGTACTGGAGTGGAGTGCCACTGCCTTCTCCGACCAGTCTGATGAATGCCTGCGAATTTGGTACCCTCACTCATGTGACATTGAGGTCTCCCCACCTCTCTCTCCATGGCTCTGAACGTGAGCATCTAAGTAGGAAAATTCATGTCTTAACACCAAAACACACAGGGCCACTCCCTGGTGTGGGCCCAGGTCTGAGCTCCAGAGGAGTCTCAAAGGGGTGACAGTCTGGACCACAGCACACCTTGGCTCTCCTTTTCACACAAAGGCCTTAACAAGGAACCTGATGGTAATGTTTCCTGAAAATGGCCACCAGGACTATATACAGTTAATCAACCTCATGTAAGGAGATGTAAAAGCAAGCTAGATTTGGAGTCAAACTGAGTAAGGTATCAGCAACAGACTGAGATAGTCAAAGCATCTTTAACCTTGGAGGGATCACAGTGATTCGTTCCGCTCCCTCATTTTAGAGCCCAGAGGGAGGAAGCCCTCATGCTAAGAATGAAGTAGCTTCCTGAGCAGATCTAAATCAGACACGGGCATTCACACAGTGAGACCCCATGTTCCCCTAATCCTGGGTCTGTAGCATTTTTACTGGGGGCTTCCCAGGTGGCGTAGTGGTAAAACATCCACCTGCCAACACAGGAGAGGCAAGAGACACGGGTTTGACTCCTTGTCCGGGAAGATTCTCCTGAAGGAGGAAATGGCAACCCACTCCAGTGTTCCTGCCTGAGGATCGCATGGACAGAGGGGCCTGTTGGGCTGCAGTCCATGGGGTCACGAAGAGCTGGACACAACTGCACATGAGCACGAGAACTGCTATTACACTACAGATTGCCGGAATTCGAGAACTTCCTGGGGTCAATTTCAAAAGAAAGGACTCCAGAATATTAACTTCTTCTATTCTAGTGTTCTTTAGAGCTTTACCCTGTTTCTAAAGGAAAGATTTTTTTTTTAATGTAGTTCCCTCTTATATGCAGTTTTCTGGGGCTTTGTCTTGACCTCTCTGCTGTGACACTGCTGCACACAGGTGGTGGGGGGCAGTTCTCCCACCTGCCTGTCTAGTTGACTTTTTCTTTAGAGACACAGCCTCTGTTACATTCAAAGCAGCAACTCCCAGATAAGAAATTACATATCCCAACCTTTGGTTCAGCTACAGATGGCAGAGACCTAGCTCTGGCCAATGAGGTACAAGCAGAAGCTGCCAGTGAGAGCTCCCAAGAAAGTTCTTTAAAAGGGAGCAGACTTGACTGGCTTCTGCCTTTTGCACCTTTCAACTTCTTCATTTCTAGGAGGATCCTGGAGGTGTGGCAGCCACTTTGTCACTAAGAGGCAACAAGCATGATGATGAAAGCTGGACGACCAAAAGGAGGGCTGAAAAGAACGTCAGAAAGATCCTCAGATCTGATGGCACTGTAGGGTCATCTAACCTACCCTGGGTTGCCTTTCTCTAAATCACAGAAAAAGACGTCTGCTTGATTAAGCCACTGTGGCCTGAGTTTTCAGTTACACATAGATGAACTGAAAAGATGTCACCATGAACAAAAAAAATCACAATTGTGTATTTTCAATTATATATATAATTTTCAAAAAAAACTTTTTATTTTCGAATGTTTAGACCAACCACTGACTGAGCGCTATCTAACTTACTGGAACTAACATGAAGTTCTCAATGTGTCCCACTGTTAATAATAATAATAATAATAAGTCATCTGAATGCATAAAGTGCTAAATATGGTTTTATCCTGAGAAAGTCAAGGTAAACTGGGTCAGTAACTTACCGCAATCTCAGAATTTTTTACAGTGACACAACATCCGCTATACGAACTGGGGATGCTATTTTCTCAAAAGGATGTGTTTCTATTCTAAACAGCTGATTTCTCAATGTCTAAATTCTGAAATTTAAAGCAAGCAATATATTATACATGGTACAAAGAACATCCAAGCAGCCAGTTGCCCACATCTTATCAAATACTGTGTAGCCAAAAACACAATCAGAATATTAACATACCCCTGAACATCCTGCTTCCTGCACTGCATTTTTAATAAACCATTTTCCGTGTCCAGATCCCTTCTTGAGACCTCCCCAAAATTCTCAGCTGCTACCACCTCTGCATCTGCCAGACGCATTTTAATTCTTGTCTCACTTGCAAATTCTAATAAGCTGAAAGGAGAAGATGGCTTCGGAAAATAACTTATATGCTACAGTAGTTTACTTCTCAGAATATTAGGCAAAAATAAAAGTCCAATACTTTAGGGTAAAATGATAAGGTCCTGCAAGGCTACTTCAGCCGTAGACAGTCACTTCTAACTTTTAAATTATACCAGTTTTACTCCTCAGTGTACTTGTATCACATCATGATTTCACATAAAAACATATCAAGTGTCAGCTCCTTTTTCAATGTATAAAACCATATAGAAAGTGACAAAATGCCCAGCTATATGTAGGAAAACATTAAACATTCATTTATCCGGAAATAAGTAATCCTATTATTTAACAGTGCATATCATTTAGTCACGTGTGTGCTGTGCCAAGTCGCTTCAGTCCTGTCCAACTCTGTGCGACCCTATGAACTGCAGCCCGCCAGGCTCCTCTGTCCATGGGATTCCCCAGGCAAGAACGCTGGAGTGGGTTGCCATGCCCTCCCCCAGGGATCTTGCTGACCCAAGAATGGAACTCACATCTCCTATGTCTCCTGCATTGGCAAGCAGGTTCTTTACCACTGGTGCCACCTGGGAAGCCCTTCATTTAGTTGCTGTCTTGCCTAAATATTGAAGGGGAAGGACCAGGAGGGACAGCTGCAGTCACAGGGCTTGTAGGAGACTCAAAGGAGAAAGGACAGTTTCTCTGACTCTCTTGAAGCCTGGCCATCCTCAGGCAGAGGTCTTGGGTGGCTTATACCTCTGGCAAGCAGGTTGGAAAGGGACATATGGACTCATAGGCATTGCCTTGGCAGGCACTCTACAGCACCCTGGCTTACAGAGGAAGCTTTGCTTGGCTAAGATCATAACTAAGGTATGTTACTGGTCAACAACTTTAAAGACATATGTTATATCTCAACTGATTCAATGTTCAATGTTGAGATCTAGCTTTTATCTAAGAGTTCCACTTTTATCTACCAAAGCATCACATATGGCTCTTCTAAGACATCAGGAAAGCCTCTCTTAGCCACACCCCCAGGTCTCTGAAGCCACCCAACTTCAGAGCACCGAGGGGCCTGGCACCGATCCTACAGAAAGAGGGGAGCTCCGGCGAAAAAGAACTCACTGCAGAGAGAACCTGGCTCACCTATACTTGAAAAGCAATGTGGCAGGGGCTTTGCTGTGATTCTATAATGAACAGCTACAGTGCCTCATATGCAGGATTCAAAAATGGGTGTTTCCACCTTAAATGCACCATTTTCAGGATATTTATTTTGTAAATGTACCTGTATAGTGTATTTTGAAAATATACTTTTTCACAGTTTTAGAAATCTTCTTGCCCTTTGCTTTTTTTTTCCCCATTTATCTCTTTAGTTTTACTTTTGTAAAATATGAGGCTTTCCTCTCTTCCCAATTACAGGAAAAATCCTTCATTTAGACAGAGTGTCAGTTTAACTTTTAATAAGATAATCTATACAAATAAGAATTTTAAAATCTTGACTGCACAAAAAAGTACATTCCTTGGACTGACAGATAAATATCTTGCATCCTTTGTGCATTTTATAGTGATTATATTATATAAATATAATATGAATAATCAAGTCTTAGTTGTATATTATTTCATTTAAATATACAGAAGACATGCTATTGGTTACAACTATACCAGAACTTTAAGAGCAAAAATATTTAAAGAAAAAAGGGTACAGCTGATGCTAAAAACTTACATTCACAAACTATTTTTCATATTTTAAATGAATTAAGAAATTTAAGGGCTTCCCAGGTGGTGTGGTGGTAAAGAATCCGCTTCCCAACACAGGCTACACAGGAGATGTGGGTTCGAACCCTAGATCAGGAAGATGCCCTGGGGGAGGGCATGGCAACCCACTCCAGTATTCTTGCTAGTAAAAACCCACAGACAGAGGAGCCTAGCAGGCTGCAGTCTATAGGGTTGCAAAGAGTTGAACACAACTGAGAGAATGAGCACACACAAGAAATTTAAATGCTAAGCAATAGAATCATATTATTAAAGTTTTTTCACCTGAACATGATACATCATCAGGAAAATGCAAATTAAAAGGAGGAGATAAACTACAGAACTATCAGAAAGGCCAAAATTTAGAACACTGACAACATCAAATGCTGGCAGGAAAGTAGAACAACAGGAACTCTCATCCCCTGCTGATGGTAAATCAAATGGCACAGCAACTCCAGGAGAAAAATCAGGCAGCTTCTTGCAAAACTAAACTACTCTAAGCCTATGATTCAGTAATCATACCCTTTAGTACTGACCCAAATGAAAACTTATGTCCACAGAAAGCCTTTCACAAGAACATTTATAGTATCTTTACTCGTAATTGCCAAAACTTGAAAGCAACCAATATTTCCTTCAGTAGGTGAATGAATAAACAGTGGTACATCCAGACGGAAGAATATTACCCAGCACTAAAAAGAAATGGGGTCACAGAGAGTCAGACTTAACTGAGCAACTGAACTGAAAAAGAAAGGAGCTATCAACCCATGAAAAGACATATAGGGACCTCAGGAATGCATATAACTAAGCGAAAGAAGCCAGTCTTCCAAGGCAACATCCTATACGATTCCAACTATGACATCCTGGGAAAGCCAAGACGATGGAAACAGGAAAAAAGATCAGTGGCTTCTGGGGGTGGGCTGACACGGTGGAACAAAGAGGGTTTTTAGGGCAATTAAAATACTCTGTATGACACTGATGGTCCCAACACATCATTATACATCTGTCCACATTCACAGAACATATAACAACAGGAGCGAACCCTAATGGAAACAACCGTGGGTTGTACAGATGTCTGTGTAGGGCTCCTCCGGTGGGGGATGTTGGTGATAGAGAAGACTACGCGTGTGAAGAGGAGCAGGATGTGTGGGAAAGCACTGTACCTTCCTTTTAACTGCTCTCAATCTAAAATTGCTCTTTTAAAAAGTCTTTAGAAGTTCATTCGTAATGCAATGGCTCCATTTAAAAAATCAGTATCTTTTGCACATGCCAGATTATGAATATGTAAGGCGACAGTTCACATTGTGTATTCATGTTCTCATTTAGTCGCCAAGCTATATCCGACTCTTTTGGGACCCTGTGGACTGTAGCTGCCCGCGAGGCTCTTCTATCCACATAATTTCCCAGGCAAGAATACTGGAGTGGTTGCCATTCCCTTTTCCAGGGGATCCTCATGATCCAGGGACCAAACCCATGTCTCCTGCATTGGCAGGCGGATCCTTTACCACTAAGCCACCTGGGAAGGCCTTGTGGATACACAGGTCTGTGCTAAAGGCATAAACTCTGTGCTAGAAAAAAGGGGGAACATCAGTTGAGTGCTAACATGTGAGAAAAAGGAAAGGAAATGTGATTAGGCATCTTTCAAGTATACATTCCTTTAAAAAAAACTGCAGTAAATATGCAAAATGTTGACAAACTGGAAGGACAATTTTGTGAGTGTGTTTCTAGTTTCTCCAGTATGGAAAAAAATCTTGAGAGTGAATTTGCAATATTCTCAGGTGAAAACATGACCCAATGGCATCTGAGGGTAGGTGAGAAGTGGCAGACTACAGGAAGGATTCAAAGGTTTTAGGAGAGAGGCAGGCAGGTATTTAGAAGGATCGAAGAGCAGGGCCAGTCTCACCTGAAAAGAGGACAGAGCAGGATTGTATTGGGAGACAGGAGACCTCGGCCCAGTGTGAATGGGAAACACAAGGTCCCATTCAAGCAGACGCTGCTCACCTGGTGATGTGTGGCCCCAGAATTTAGAATTGGTTATACCGGCTTACTGTGAACCAAGTAGGAAGATGCCTGATTTGCCACATAAAATGCAGCCTCAAACACAGAGGAAAGCACTAAAATATTGTTAGAAACAATAATCTTGAACTAAGATGTTGACAGCACACAAACAACTGTTAGCAAAGACATGCTTACTTAGAAAAGTAAAAGATTATGCCTGCTCGTAATAGTACTTTTAAGAGTGAAGTCGGGAATTTATTTTATCTGGTACACACAGTAATTTGCTCTAAAGCTTTATGAAATAGCTAAAGTAATGTTACAGCCAGAAACCAATTGTTGCTAAAATGCATTCAGTTAAAATAGAAAATATAGGGAAATAAAACACTGTAATTGTCTCTCAACCCACATTGTATATTATGTTGCTAAATTATATACTATTATATTTTCTACATTTTAATAAGCTTTCCCATAGAGGAATTGATAACATAAGGAAACCATTCTCTGCTTTTATTTCTGAAGACCTAAATAATATCCCACATGTATTTATAAACCAAACAGGGCCCGGGCCTCTCATTAGATCCCAAGGCTCACAAAATCTATCTCACAAAACAATGACATATAACAATACACGAAATAGCTAACACAAATGGTTTTCTTATCCTCCTCCTTACTTTTGATTCACAGTCGGGGAGTTACATATGTAAAGTGAGCTATAATAGTTTGTAAGGAAAAAAATCAAGGTTTTCTTAATTTTAGAAAAAATCTTAATAGCATGTTGTATAATTCATAAAATATTGTCTTTGGCCTTGATAATATTTTACTTATATTTGTCCATCCACCAGTTAGTTGGTGTCAGTAAACATTTAGTGGGTGTAAGTAAAATGGAGACTTCTCCCCAAAGAGATCAGAGTATTTCATGGCCCTGATCCCAATTTAACAGGATCCTGACAAACCATATACTAACAAGTATTATTCCAGTACTTAAATAAAATGTCACACGTCTTCAAGCTATGTGAGAATTTTTTAAATAATAAATTATCATCATTAATAAAATGGTAGAAAACTTTTGGGGAAGTAAGAAATTCGCACGTCTCAGGACAGTGAATAATTTTCTAAATGCAAAGTTGATTATAATATCAGGTGCTTGGGTTAAGCAGAGAATCAAACCTGAAATTTGAAGCAATATTCCTAAGGTCCAAAAGGATCTAGTTAGCCAAATATACTGAATGCACAGAGCTCCAAAGATCTGGACAGGACAAATTAGAATCATTTACCAAATATTAACAGAGAAACTTCAATCAGAAGAGATACACTTTGGTAGAAATTTTAAGGAAAACAATTTATAAGTCTTTTCAGGGCATATTATCAACTCCGATTTTCTATGAACACCTTAAAATGTGAAGTAGGAAACAGTTCTATGCTTACCCCCTTTTAATGCTCAGATTGCACTGAGTTCATTCTAGGGAACTAATGTGTTTGTGAAACGTTTGCTATCAGCAAGAGGTAAATAGTGTTTTTCCTGTTGACCCTCTCTCAGGGTATTTACAACACACTCTAACTTCCTGCTCCCCTTGTTCTTGCAGCATACCTGGCCACTGTCCCTAGAATTTAGCCCAGCACTTGCTTATGACTCCATGGGTATGTATGACACAGAGAAGACGGGGCTGACAAAATGAGAAGGCACGTCAAGGAAAACAAAAGCCGACCTTAAAACCTGGTTCTCTTTGCAGAGAAAATGAAGACAGCCCTTGCACAAGGATAACATGCAAATTCATGAAGTGTTTCATATTGTTTAAAAAATGAAAAGGAAAAAAAAAAAAACAAACACGGTTCTTTTGAAAGAATCTCAAATAAGCACTGACCACATCCAAAACACTGTAAAATTTTATTATAGTAGATGAAAAGTAATTTATGAAAATAAAATGCTGTAGAAGAAGCTGCCTTCTGAGACACAAGAGAAGAGATAAGATAAAGTCTGCATGCCTGCTCATCCCTTAACATAATTTAAGGCTTTACCTTCATTTCAAGGTGAGTGGCACTATCACCACAGCATCTTCTATGGGTAATCAGCATCTATTTAACATTCACAACTCTCTCCCATCTTGTTCTCATCTATATCATTCTCTTGTCCCCTCTTTTTAACAGTAGGTACTTGCCGGGTATATATTTTAAATATAGCAGTGTGTACATGTCAATCCCAAACTCCCTAATTATCCCTTCCCTCCAGGTAACCATAAGCTCATTTTCTTGGTCCGAGTTTATGAAAATATTTCTCAACAGGTAGAGATTCAGGTGCTAATATTAACAGAAAGATCACTACTAAAATTTATTATTTATTTGAATTTCCTATAAGTGGAATATCCCTGAAGCTGCAATAAACACTTTTTTTTTTAATATTGGAGAAGGTAGACAAATTTAAATTTGCCAACAATTCACAAATTAATTTCCCTATCTTATGTTCATCAGAGGAATTATGAGGAAAAATGAAATAAATGTGAAAGCACATGACATTTTTTTTTTAGTAGTTCAGTTCAGTCGCTCAGTCGTGTCTGACTCTTTGCAACCCCATGAATCGCAGCACGCCAGGCCTCCCTGTCCATCACCATCTCCCAGAGTTTACTCAAACTCATGTCCATTGATTCGGTGATGCCATCCGCCATCTCATCCTCGGTCATCCCCTTCTCCTCTTGCCCCCAATCCCTCCCAGCATCAGGGTCTTTTCCAATGAGTCAACTCTTCGCATGAGGTGGCCAAGTCGAGAAGTATGTTAATGTAAAGTACGGTCACTTCTCATTGAATATGATTCAAATAGGTGGGAACCTTATCTTGAGTCAGTGGTTCATAACGATGGGGGGATATTCGGATCCCTAGTGAAGCTGGGTGAGCACAAATATAACTAGGCTCTGCTTCCCAGCACATCTAATCAGAGGGTGTCAGGTTCAGTTCAGTCGCTCAGTCGTGTCCGATTCTCTGTGACCTCATGACCCACAGCACGCCAGGCCTTCCTGTCCATCACCACTCCCGGAGTTTACCCAAATCCATGTCCATTGAGTCGGTGATGCCATCCAACCATCTCATCCTCTGTCGTCCCCTTCTTCTCCTGACCTCAATCTTTCCCAGCATCAGGGTCTTTTCTAATGAGTCAGTTGTTCACATCAGGTGGTCAAAGTACTGGAGTTTCACCTTCAACATCAGTCCTTCCAATGAACACCCAGGACTGATCTCCTTTAGGATGGACTGGATCTCCTTGTAGTCCAAGGGACTCTCAAGCGTCTCCTCCAACACCACAGTTCAAAAGCATCAATTCTGTTAGGTGGTGCCCTGGAATCTGAAGTTTTAAAAGCTGCAAAGGTGGTTCTGACGCAGCCCTGGTTGATGATGAGGTGTCACCGGTTCAGATGCCTTAGCCACTGGGTGGGTCACGTCAACCAGAAGGGTCAGTGGTGGGGATGGTGACAAAGTGCAAAATACCACCTACTGAGCTCTGGCTCCCTGGGAATTTGTAGATGCAAGCCTGTATAATCAGGGCTTCCGTTTTACTAAAGAGAAGACAGACTGCAAGATTTTGGTTGAATAATACAATGGAATTCTATTTTCTCTTCAGCAGAACGGAAGCCCTGGCAGGAACAGAGACATAGAAAGAATGGACAGGTAGACTCAGGGTGGTAAAGGGGAGTGGGGACGAACTGAGAGATTAGCAGTGACACATATACACTACCATGCGTGACACAGAGAGCTAGTGCGAATGCTGTGTGGAACAGGGAGCTCAGCTCAGTGCTCTGTGATGACCTAGAGCAGTGGGATGGGGAAAGAGGTGGGAGGGAGACTCAGCAGGAAGGAGATGTATGTATACGCACAGCTGATTCATTTTGCTGTACAGAAGAAACTAATACAACATTGTAAAGCAATGATACTCCAATAAAAATATTTTTTAAAAGTTAAAGGTTCAGTTGAATGGAAAAATCTCTTGAATTTTAACTGCTGAAACATGCCAATGATCACACTGAGGCCCTGGCAGCCTGATCTCAGGTTCAGAAGACACAGTATTGATTAAGTTTTGCTCCTCAGCTAGAGCACTCTGAAGGGATGTCATGGCAGGCTGTGGAGGGGAGGCGGCTGGAGAAACACGGCCACAGTGCTTTGCAGCTCTTTCCATTAAGCGACAGTGGTCTATTCCCCACCCCTTGAGTCTGGCTGGCTTTGTGACTTATTTTCACCACCACAACACAGCAAAGTGATACTGTGTGTGTTCCAGATATGGGGCCTCAAGAAGCCTTGCAACCTTCCCCTCTCCTGCTTTGAACGCTCCTGTTGCCAGGTAAGGATGCCTGGGACAGGAGACAGTGAATGAGAGACCTCCTGGGTGCTCAGCACCCAGCACCAAGGCCCCCCCACCACATGGGTGCGGCCATCTGAAGCTCTCCAGCCCCAGCCAGGCAAGGCATCCGATGAGCACAGCCTCCTGAAGGGGTCCAGCTATGACCAGAAAACCGCCCAGCCAAGCACACCCAACAGGCAGAAACACGAGCAAGTAGCTACTGCTTTAGCCATGCCACCTTGTGGAGGCTGACTCAGCAGAAATTGAAAACTGATACAGAAGCTGTACTGAGAACAGAGTGCTGCCATAATAAAACGGGATAAGAAAAATCCATGATCAACACTGGAAACATGTGGAGTCAGTTTTCGGACTGGGTGGTAGACAGAAGCCGGGAAACTAATAAAGAGGTAATTAAAGGTTGGAAAAACAGTGGCCTGTTGTGGCAAAACAACCAATGGCATTTTTGCCTGTGATGATGTGGAAGATAAAAACCTACCTAATGAACTGGTTGATACGGTCAAGAAGATCTCTAGAAACAATGCTGAAAACACAGTTTGGTTTCTGTAGCTGATAAAGGCACAGGGGAAAGAAAAGAGGAGCTAAAATAAGGAGTTGTTCAGTTTGCAAGCAGAATGTAAGGGGAAAAGAGTTCGGATTTGGTGGGCTGAAAATAAACCTCTCATCTTCAAAGTTTTCAACGTGGTAGATGACCTCTGTGACTCAGTGTATGTGTGTGTGTGCACGGCATGCACACGTGCTAGGGCAGAGTGGGCATGTAATACTTTAAAAAAATACACACTTAAATGCACACACGTGTATGTAGATGTAAAGGGTTTTTTTTTACTATTTATTTAAAATAGTGCTTTACATTAAACAAATATGAATATACTATATATAGATTCTAAATTGGCATCAACTTTTTAAGATAAAATGTAAGACTGCACACAAATTTTATTCTTGTGGCTGGTGGTTTGGGATACACCATTAAATCTTCCAAGATGGGCATATTCCTCTTCCACATGAGGAGTACCAGACAGAAAAGGGGGGCAGCAACGAGATAAGCCACCCAGGCGAGTCCTCACTTCCCATCTTAGAAACTGGGCATCCGCTTAAAGTTCCCAAGCAACACGGAGCCCTGGGATGACAACTTGGCCCCAAGGGTATACAAAGGATATGACTGTATCCCAACCCTCACAGATCCATTTCTCCAAAGAAAAGGACCCTGGGGCACATGCGTCTTCTTCAGTTATGGCTTTCTCTGGGTATGTGCTCAGTAATAGGATTATTGGGTCATACGGTAGTTTCCTTCCTAGGTTGTAAGGAACCCCCATACTGTTGTCTACAGAGGCTGTACCAATTTACCTTCACACCAACAGTGCAAGAGGGTTCCCTTTTCTCCACATGCTCTCCAGCATTTACTGCCTGTAGTTATTTTTTTTTATGATGGCTGTTCTGATTGTGTGAGGTGATACTGCATTGTAGTTTTGATTTGCATTTCCCTAATGATGAGCAATTAAATCAATGAGAACAAAGAAAAAGATGGAAGCAAATGGCAGAAAAGTTACGAAGAGCAGACCTCCATGATTAAAACTGATGACTGCAAATTTATGTGCCAAAAGCGCTCATGCAGAGTGACAGACACCTACTTGCAGCTTATTTATTCTCACAGTAGCTGAAGGATACTCAGTTAAATTTTTCAGACTCATGCCAAAAGGAAAAGGCATCTAGGATGAGCTAGACTAGATTACAGCCCCCAAACAGGAAGAGCGAGAGCAGCCCGAGGTCTTTTATTTTATGGCGGAGTACCCTAAATGGACCAGTTGGCACTGAGGGCACTGTATTTCGGCATTTGTTTCATTAATTCAACTAAAAGCACTGCCTGTGTGCCGCCCTAGGTGTCCGGCACAATGCTAATCCCACCCTCAGGGACCTACACACACGGACAGGTCCAGCAGACGTGAGGATACGGCATCTCACTACCCCTGCGACAGCCGCTAAGCTCCCAAGGAGCTCAAAATAAACCGTCGTCTGATCGTTCATCAAGGAAAGGTTTTTGCTCAGTGCAATCTATTTAAGAAGACAGGAAAACGGGCAATTTATTTTAGACAGACTTCTATTCCAAATGTCTAAAACAAAACAGTGTTGAATTTTAAGCAAACTCTCAGCTCCCTGGAACAATCCCAACGCCAAAGTTGTACTGAACATATCATATGCAATATTTCACGATACATCATATAAATATAAAGCAGCACATAAAATAAATTACATATATAAACAGAGACTAAATTCGTATGTTAGTACTTATGAGTAATATAACTTGAAATGGTTATGCTTTCCCTGGGGCAGAGTTTCTTCATTTTATCCATTAAGAGTTCAAGGCAATTTGAGAAAAATTTATACCCAGCCATTCTGTATACATTTAAATTACCCTCAACGTCATATAACTAAGCACCTCTAACTAACAAAGGCTTGAGAAAAATAATTGAAGCCTTATTTGAATTTAATTGCACAAAAAGTAAAGAGATCATTTTCCTTCCATAGTTAACGAAGTTGGTAGAAAGTTTCATTAAACTATAAAAAATAAGCACAATTTTCATACCATGAATTTGATATTTTTCAACCTAAATGATAATACAGGGACAGAAAAATCTAAGTCCCTGGAAACAGGTTCGCATAAAATTACCTCCTTAGAAAACACTGTAGGCACTAAAAGATATTTTTTAATTCATTTAGAAAGTACACAATAGCTCATCTGAGCATATTCCATGAAGTAAAACTTGTTCTTGATAGCTGAAAACTTAATATACTCTAATAAACTTTGAATAATTTTAAAGCAATTTTTAATCTTTTCATTAACTTGTTAAACTTTTCCTTACAACATAAATGCATTACAAAAAGGAAGTGATTTTCTCCAAGCCTCATCTCAGCATATAAAGGACAACTCAACGTAGAGAAGGTGATGACTATTTTCTTCTTAGATGTTAGACATTAGTTTCTTTTTGAGGGATTCAAAGTTTTTTACGTATTAAATGTAAACACTCATTTACAAATGTCCTCTGGAAGTTCCAATATAAAAATTTCCCACGTGAACCCTGTTTAGGTTTAGTTTGAACAGCTACTTCGCTATTTTACGTCATGGATTATACACCATGTTACAAAGCCCTGCTTTTCGTGGAACCAACCTCCTGGAAGCCACGGTAGGAAACACCAGAGTGGACCAGCCTCCCCCGGAATCTCAGTCCTTGACGGGCTGTTCCAAGCACGGGGCTGAGCCCTGTATCCCCCAGGTCAGGGAGCCCACTCCCAACGCTGGGGAGTCATGCGCTTTCATCACCATCCCTTTCGAGGCAGGACTGTGCAGTGAAAATGTGGACAGTCCTGGAGCCAGAGTGCCCTGGGTTCTCATCCTGGCTGTGCCACCGAAGAGCCACACAGCCTGGGCCTGTCAGGTGACATCAGGGCCAAGGACACACAGAGCCCCGTTCTCACAGAGGCCACCAAGACACACTGTCACACTGGCAGTCACATGATGTAACCTTTGACACCATGTCATCTCAGACCAGAACCTAAAGTATAAGCGTACTCCAAATCTGTACACAAGAGACTCACAGCAAGCAATAAATGATCTGCAGAGAGACTTGGAACTCCTGATTCATTCATTCAGAAATATTTACCAAATACTCCATATGAAACAGCCATCGATCTATAAATGGAGATAATCTCTGCTCTCATGGGGTTTACATTCTATTAGGGAGATAAGCTGGAGAAGGAAATGGCAACCCACTCCAGTGTTCTTGCCTGGAGAATCCAGGGACAGGGGAGCCTGGTGGGCTGCCGTCTCTGGGGTCACACAGAGTCGGACACGACCAAAGTGACTCAGCAGCAGCAGGGAGATAAGCAGTTAAGAGATTCTCGATGATTTCCAAGTATGATAAGCAAAGAAAGACATACCCACCATGGCAGGAGGGAGAGAGGAAGATTCTGAATGTGTGTATTTGGATGAGGGTGAGGAGTTCAGGGTGTGTCTGGGGAGCCCCTTTATGAAGGGGCCTGTTGAGCCACAGTCTAAAGCAGTCACAGGAGAAGACAGGGGAGAACCTTCTAAGAAGAAAACAAATGTATGTTTAGGATGGCACAGGCAAGACGCATTATCAACCAACTCCTGCTTATCTCTGCAGGGTCATACTTGCCATACTATGCAGCTCAAACTCAATGTTTCAGACTTCCATTCAGAGCCACTTTCAGTCCCTTAGAACAGCCCACCTTCTCTTCCCCTGGCCTTTGTGTACATTTCCTGGTATAACTACTTTTACTCAGAAGACATACAAGATGCTTCCGTGTGATAGACAGTGAACATTCACCACACTTACATGAGCTTCATGACTGTTAAAATGGCACCAGGATATTCCACTGAATGCCAGGCCACCACTGACCATATTATTATTCACTTACATTTTAATACCTAAGATTGCATTTTTCAAGTGTGGAAGTATCCAAAATGGGGCACAGGTGTCAGGCTCCTGCAGGTGTTTAATCATAGACCAGGGCAGCAGTCATTGTTACATGTATAGTCATAAGCTTCATGAACAGCAGACAGATGCAATTACCTTCTGGCCTTTGAATTCTTCACAGTAAACAGCCAGACTAAATTGTGTTTCAGTAATTATTCTGAGAGTTCCAGAATAACATTTACTTCTGCTTTATTGACTATGCCAAAGCCTTTGTGTGGATCACAATAAACTGTGGAAAATTCTTCAAAAGATGGGAATACCAGATCACCTGACCTGCCTCTTGAGATATCTGTATGCAGGTCAGGAAGCAACAGTTAGAATGGACCTGGAACAAATTGGTTCCAAATCGGGAAAGGAGTATGTTAAGCCTGTATATTGTCACCCTGCATATTTAACTTATATGTAGAGTACATCATGAGAAACTCCGGGTTGGCTGAAGCACTGGGAGAAATATCAATAACCTCAGGAATGCAGATGACACCACCCTTATGGCAGAAAGTGAAGAAGAACTAAAGAGCCTCTTGATGAAAGTGAAAGAGAAGAGTGAAAAAGCTGGCTTAAAACTCAACATTCAGAAAATTAAGATCATGGCATCTGGCCCCATCACTTCATGGCAAATAGATGGAGAAGCAATGGAAACATATCATTTTGGGACTCCAAAATCCCTGAAGATACTGACTGCAGTCATGAAATTAAAAGATTCTTGCTCCTTGGAAGAAAAGCTATGACAAACCTAGACAGCATATTAAAAAGCAGAGACATTACTTTGCCAACAAAAGTCCGTCTAGCCAAGGCTATGGTTTTTCCAGTGGTCATGTATGGATGTGAGAGTTGGACTGTGAAGAAAACTTAGCACCCAAGAATTTATGCTTTTGAACTGTGGAGTTGGAGAAGACTCTTGAGAGTCCCCTGGACTGCAAGGAGATCCAACCAGTCCATCCTAAAGGAGATCAGGGTGTTCATTGGAAGGACTGATGCTAAAGCTGAAACTCAATACTTTGGTCACCTGATGTAAAGAACTGACTCATTTGAAAAGACACTGAGGTTGGGAAAGATTGAAGGCGGTAGAAGGGGACAACAGAGGATGAGATGGTTGGATGGCACCACCGACTCAATGGACACGAGTTTGAGTAAATCCTAGGAGTTGGTGATGGATAGGGAGGCCTGGCGTGCTGCAGTCCATGGGGTTGCAAAGAGTCAGACACAACTGAGCAACTGAATTGAACTTGAACTGAATTATTCTGAGCCATGAATAACTTGAGATAGGAGAAAGAGGAGGAGCTAATCAAGGTGACGCTCGTAATAACAAAACTATCTATATGATATGGAAAACATCATCAGTATCTGCATTATAGTAGATGATATATGAACATGAACTATCTCGCCAGGGTATTATTTGCTATATTCAAATCAATAAGCTGTATTCACCAGCTTTCAGGTTTTGTGATAGACATAAATTTCACATGAAGTATCTGGGAAAAAAGCACCTCAGAGACTAATACAGCGGCTTGAGACTCACTGGACGTCTAAGGGTTGTTAAACTTGCAGTTAGAAAGCATTTCAATATTTATGCTATTTACATGCGCAGACACAAAAATTCTCTATGTAAGTCTGTTTTGAGGTCAGGGAGCTTACATCTTCATTCCTATGTCCATAGTACCAGGCAAACAATAGGCAGTCAATAAATATTTATTTTACGAAGAAATAAATGCCTTAAGACTGAGACGTAAAAACAATGGGAAAGAAGTTTATGAGGCTTTCCTGATATGGAAATAAGTCCAAAATTTACTGTTGAATTAAAAACGGTAGTTGCAGAAAAATAAGTGATTGTTAAATGGATCAACAAATCTCTGAAAGGATATAATACCAAATAGGGGCTCTTTTGATTTTGAGGGTATTTTGTTGTTGTTAGTATGGATCAGTAAGGAAGTTTCTACTCTATATAACTCTGCATTATTTTATATATACATATATAGAGGGCTTCCCTGGTGGCTGAGCGGTAAAATATGTGAGAGTTGGACTGTGAAGAAGGCTGAGCGCCGAAGAATTGATGCTTTTGAACTGTGGTGTTGGAGAAGACTCTTGAGAGTCCCTTGGACTGCAAGGAGATCCAGCCAGTCCATTCTGAAGGAGATCAACCCTGGGATTTCTTTGGAAGGAATGATGCTAAAACTGAAGCTCTAGTACTTTGGCCACTTCATGCGAAGAGTTGACTCATTGGAAAAGACTCTGATGCTGGGAGGGATTGGGGGCAGGAGGAGAAGGGGACGACCGAGGATGAGATGGCTGGATGGCATCACGGACTCAATGGACATGAGTCTGAGTGAACTCCGGGAGTTTGTGATGGACAGGGAGGCCTGGCGTCTGCGATTCATGGGGTCGCAAAGAGTCGGACACGACTGAGCGACTGAACGGAACTGAACTGAATGCAGGAGATGTAGGTTTGATCCCTGGGTTGGGAAGACCCCCTGGTGAAGGGAATGACTACTCGCTCCAGCATTCTTGCCTGGGAAATCCAATGGACAGAGGAGCCTGGCTTCAGTCCACAGGATTTCAAAAGAGTCAGACATGACTTAGTGACTAAACACCACCACACCTATATATATGCTCATAAACATATATACATATTTTAAAAATGTATTCTATAATAATGCACTTAAAATAGATTTTTAATCATTTGAGGAATCTAAATGAAAAGATGGGTATTACTCAGTTTAATCACAATATTGAAATAAAAACAAAAAATAAGATGAAATCTTTACATTTCCTCTCTCATACTACCATAAAGCTTCAATTGCACGTTTCAATAAATTACTATTTTAGATCCAAATAAGATACTGGCTGCTGAAAAGGAAATAGAAAGAGGTCCCTCTATTTCACTAGCTCTTAATTTTTTATTCATTGTTACGGTCTGCTTTCCATTTACTGGGTAATAATATCATTATTACAGACTAAATCCCCTCCTGGCTTTAAAAGGAAATCTTCCACTAGAAAGTAGTCAACTGTTGAAAGGAAGGTGATCAGGCCTAAAGGAAAATAGAAATTTAAGGAGACGTTCTATTTTCTCACGACTTGGGAGGAAAATATCTACTTCTAGCAGATTTCAATGTCTGCCCTCTCTACATAATGTTACTCAATTTTATTTAAGAATATTCTTTACAAATTACTCTCACTCTTCAGGAAACACATTTTTTTTCTTTTTTACCGAGCCAGATACTTGTGGGAAAGTGAGGCCATGAAAATAAGATAACCTTTTTACTAGACCTGATCAGGTGTGTGCATGCTCAGTCGTGTCTGACTCTTTGCAACCCCATGGACTGCAGCCTGCCAGGCTCCTCAGTCCATGGAATTTTCCAGGCAAGAATGCTGGAGTGGGTTGTCATTTCTTCTCCAAGGGATCTTCCTGACCCAGGGATCAAACCCACATCTCTTAAGTCTCCTGCATTAGCAGGTATATTTTTTTTATCACTATGCCTCCTGGGAATCCCCTCTAAATAATATAGAATGGAAAATAAATACCAGTAGAAGCTCAAGATTCTAAAAGTTAGGAGCACATTTCATACTTCCTTTGATAACTAGTTTATGTTTCTAATGAAGGTGTATTTTCTGAAGTCTTTTTGGAATCCAAATATTTTTACATACTCCTTCATATACTTTCTATTTCTCATATACCAGGGAACTGTTTACCAAGAAGAGACCAGTGATAATTTGTTAAATTTATAAAGTTTCACATTCTTCAACAAACTTACATATTTATTTATCTACTCTTTTCAGTAAGTAATATCCTCATTTCTTGGATGGACATACAAGAGTGAAAGCAGTTATTTTGCTCAGGCTGGGTCAGAATTTAAAATCAATATATCTGATTTCTAAAATCTTTGCTTCTGATGCTTTTGACTTGCAATAATTTTGTAAAGCATAAATTCATGTCTGATTTGTCTTCATTTTATAGCTCAGGCTTAAAAACCTGGTACACTTGCATAAAATAATGGAAAATGCAAGTTTATAAAAATTTATATAAATCAGTGAATCACAAATGACTCGCTGATTATTTATCTTAGATAACATTTTTCTTTAGCATACATGTCTAAAGAGTTTAAAAATTAAATTCTTCTGAATAAAATTTAAATATGACATATGGAACAAATTCACAAAAAGGAATCAGAACCCATTTATTAAATGGTGTACACTAATATTTAACAGTCAAAATTCTGTTAATGGCCAAAGATTATCTCAAGGCTCCCAGAGTCTTTGTTTTTTTTGTTTGGTACAAGGGTGTGTATGTGTGTCGTGGGGTGGAGGGAAACTTAGGCACACAAAAAAGCAAACAGAAAAGATTTCATATTTCTTGCCACAGCATAAATATGATGCTATCGTAATGCTCTTGTTAATTTCAAGGAATCATTTTTAACACTTATGATCTAGCAGCTCATCTAGAAATTCAAATTCAAACTAATATACATGGATCTTGATGAATTTTTGGAAGGAAAATGATAAAATGATTTAAAAACATAACACCAAAGCATAAAAAAATAATTAAAAAGGAGGAAATATACTTAGGGGCATATTTTCGGTAATGATGGAAGTCTGTGTAATGTTTTTCATTTACATTCACAATTTATTTGTAATATTTGCTTCTCAGAATGTTACCTGAAGGAAAAAATTATAATCAAATTTAGCTGCCTTAAAATAACAAGAAATAAAAGCGTGTATTTAGCAGAAACTCTAAGCTTATAAAACTAAAATGCATGTGAGGAACTAAATGGTTCCAACTTTATATATTGGATCTGTTAGCAAATTATTTCAGTGTACAAAGTCAGTGGACTTTTACATTCCAAGTATTTTATATTCTTGAAGATTAATTTCTAATAAGACAGTAATGTTTTAGAAGCTGTCTTCTGCTCATATAATATCCAAACCCAGACCAAACTTAGTTTTCTTAAAGAAAATTCAGTACATGGAAATAACGAATCATATTTATGACAATCTGATATGCAATATGCCTCTGACAGAGAGAGACACAATTCTCACCAACAGCCTATGGGAAGGGCATCATTTACAGCCACCACCTTTCCATATCCAACTCCCGAGCGAAAATACCTTGCAAATCTTTCACCAGCTGCACACATGTGCAGCACACAATCTGTCTCATATTTTCCAACTGGGAGTAGCCAAGAGAGCAGGTTCAGATAGATCTGTCAAGCCCCAGAATCATCAACTCTTCCTACAAGACATTCGTAACAGAGGCACAAAAACTTCACTCACTTCTCACTGGTGAGGGACTCACAGTTTTTATTGCAATATCAAGACTTAAAGTATTATATTAGTTTCAGATGTACAACAGAGTGATTTGATATTTTTACACATTACAAAAGGATGACCACAATGTCTGCTTATCACCTGTCACCATACAAAGTTATTACGGTATTATGACGTTACCCTCTATGCTGTACATTACATCCTCCTAACTAATTTTATTGCTGAAGTCTGTACCTCTTTATCCTCTTCACCATTTCTCCTATACTACCACCCCCTTCTCCTCTGATAACCACCAGCTTGTTACTTTGTATTGACAATTCTGCTTCTCTTGTTGTTTGTTCATTTCTATTTGCTTTTCAGACTTTTACTAATGACTTTAGTAAAATCATTCATTATTTTTCCCTGACTTATTTCCCTTATCTTAATACTCTCTAGCTCCATCTATGTTGTCACAAATGGCAAGATTTCATTCTTTTTTATGGCCATGTAATATTCCATTGTAAATATATACCACACCATCTTTAAAAGGGTTTCACTTTTGGAAGTTATCAAGTTTTAATAAAATCCCCACTGCAACAAAATATTGACTAGTCCTTGAATGAGTCATAACTAGATTTTATGAGGAGTCTGCTTATTTCCAGCAAGATTTGCATGCTCTGAATTAATAAAAATTTGAGAGCCCTTTGATATTACAAAGCATTTTACAAACGCAAGGTCGCTAATGGTAAGTTAGAGAAAGTTTTTAAAGGGAAGTTCCTGCTTTATACAAGCGCAGGCAGCAAGGCACCTGTGTGCACAAGCACCCACACAGCAGCTGCCTGCCAGGGGCTGAGTACCCCATCACTGCCAGCAGTTTTTGCTACTATTCTCCACCTCCGAGGTTTGCAGCCTTCAAAGGCTAAACACAGTTAAGAAGAGAGTCACAGCACTGTCCTCACGTGGGTATGCATTCTACACAGGAAGACAGCTAAATGATACAAAATGACAAAGCAGTTGTTACTAGTAGCACTAATAATCACAATACTGATAATGCATTAATGTACCCTTGATAAAATAGTATGAACAACAGTAAGAATACATAGAAGGGGAATTTAAGATCATAGAATTTGTAATGCTTGTGCCAGGCCGAATGCAGGATCTTAGTTTCCTGACCAGGGACTAAGCCCACACCCTTTGCAGTGGAAGCGTAGAGTCTCACTACTGCACCGCCAGGGAAGTACCCTGGAATGCCTTCTTGATGGAGAAATGGTATGCTGAGCCCTGAAGTCTTATGAGGTAAGGGGCAAGGCAGCTGTGGGGTTGAGAGGCAGGCAGAGAAAACTGCCCACTGTTGGAAAACTGGGAAGAAATTCAGCCCAGAGACACTTGTGCTGTGAGAGAGAAAGTAAGACAGGAGAAAAGAGCTCGACTGGATCTTGAAGGCCATGATAGAAAGTCTGGACTTTTTATCTTAATGGCAATATGATGCCACCAAAAACGTTGAAAGAGAGAGCCGGACCAACAGGATCCTTTCAAATATTAAATTCTAAGAACATTAAAATAAGACAATTCACTATCAGACAAAACAACTGTTAAGGAAAAACTGTTTTTCAATTTCTTGACCATCAGGATACGTGATCTGGAAAACATGAAACAGATACATATCTCAGTGTTGAAATCAGACAGTTGGCAGTTTCAGAGAGATGTGAATTTAAGTTGCATGATTATTGGGCTTACATGGTTTAGTCTAAGAAAATGTGATACCAAGTAGTTAAAAATATGTGTCTTGTTAACGGGAACTGTTTGCAGAGTGAACACTGACATCAGCACCAAGCATTGTGCTAAGGACCATGTGTGTATCATTTATTCCTCACAATCCCAATGAATTAAGCAGATTCTCACAACTGAACAAACTGACGCATACAGAAACTAATGACTTTCCTAAGGTCACAGCACTAACAACCATCCAAAGGGCATGCGTGCACAGTTGTGACCTCATGGACTATATGGCCCACCAGGCTCCTCTGACGATGGGATTTCCCAGGCAAGAACACTGGAGTGGGTTGCCAATTCCTCCTCCAGTGATCTTCCCAACCCAGGGATTAAATCCATGACTCCTGAACTGGCAGGTAGAATCTTTACCATGCAGCTACCAGGGAAGCCAAATAGCCATCCAGAACCAGAATGCAAATACAAGTCAGTGCAATTTCAATTCCCAACACCACACAGCAATCAAGTCAAAGATGTCTACTAGGAAGATGATATCTATAATCGAAGAGAAGTATAGCTCATTAGCAACAACAAAAACGCTGTAACATGGAGAGTTCACTCAATTATATTTTATTTAACCAAACAAAGTCTTCAAATCAAAGTATATGGCCATAAACTGTATAGAGGGGTCATAAAAAGCTCTCTTTTCATATAGTTTCCCATATTAAAGTGATTTTATCATGCCTCCCAAACATATAATTAGTTTTGATTGAATGGTTTACTTTTGTGAAACTGTATTGATCCATTCATTAAACAGCTTATTCTGCAAAGAAAACAGTGTTAAAGTCTGCATAAATTACCACTGATAGACAGGATTTCACTAGACTGGCAAGCACGCCAAATATCTTTTTTCATAGTTTTAGAATATGATTTGCAAGCATATGCACATAATGAATCTAAATGAATTGTAAATCACTCAAATCTAACAGAAGTCCCACTTCATTAGGAATACATCCTTCTAAAGACATTAGTTCACCATCTCATTTTTACATTAGTTAGCAGCTCTTTCAACTATTTTAGTATTAAAAAATGCCACACTTCTTTCAACAAAAGAGCAGTATCCTTTGCCCCATTACTGTTTATGACTGGAAGAATGTCCAATCTAGAATATTAACACGAATAACATGTTGCTCGTGTGCTCACTCGCTTCAGTCATGTCTGACTCTTTGCAACCCTATGGACTGTGTGTAGCCTGCCAGGCTCCTATGCTCATGGGATTCTCCAGGCAAGCTTACTGGAGTGGGATGATTCCTCCAGGGGATCTTCCAACCCAGAGACTGAACCCGTGTCACCTGCATTGCAGGTGGATTCTTCACCCACTGATACCTGGCTAGCAAATTAAAATAAAGAGAATTCCAACCACTTGGTGACAGGCCCTCAGCAATGCCTTCCTGAAAATTAAAAGGCAACAATCTTTAGATAAGAAAAAAACTTACAAGAATCCCCCCTCCCACCTTCCTCCTTTCGCTATTGTGCTGAGTAGCAGGCAGCCAACCTTCGGCCAAATATCCTTAGCTAAAAAATAAGAAGGTTCCTTTATTATCAGTCACACATGAACTGGCAGGGACCCAACACCTGAAGGAAAAGATATTTTATGTTTTAACCTAAATATGGAAAGGAGAGGGTGGCAGGGTGTAACATGTAATCACAGGTGGGCCAAATCAGGCCTCAATTAACTACATAATAAAATTAATACTTCTATTAATCACTGCTGGTTATCAGGTGGTTATAAATCCTTTTATTTCATGTAACTATATATATATAGAAGTAGGTTCTGAAAACTCAGAGCACTTGTAGGATTTTTAGCAGAGCTTTATCTTGCTTCTCTTATATTTTAAAATCCTGGAAGATAGATATCATACTATATATCTTTATACTCCATAGCATCAAACTCAATAATTAAAACTCAAGTGAAATAACCAAATCATCCATTAAAAGTTTACAATTCAAAGAATATTTTTCTAAATGCTAGATGGTTTGTCTTCACTTATAAAAGGGCAGCTGTTACTATTTACAACAGCTAAGACATGTACGCAATCTAAATGTCCATTGGCAGATGAATGGATAAAGAACATGTGCTACATATATTCAATGGAATACTACTCAGCCATAAAAAAGAATGAAATAATGCCATTTGCAGCAACATGGATAGACCTAAAGATTATCATATTAAGTGAAGTAAATAAAGAGACAAATAACACATGCTATCACTTATATATATACATGTGGAATCTAAAATATGACACAAATGAACTTATTTACAAAACAGAAACAGACTCAGAGACACAGGAAACAAATTTATGTTTACAAAAGAAGAGAGATGGAGGGAGGGACACATTAGGAGCATCATTAGGAGAAACAGACTACACATAAAATAGACAGACAACAAGGTCCTACTGTATAGCATAGGGACCTATACTCTATATTGCATAATAAGCCATAAGGAGAAAAAAATATATATGAAACCAAATCACTTTGCTGTACTCCTGAAATTAACACTATAAATCAACATACTTCAATTGAAAAAAACTTTAAATAAATAAAAGGGAAGCTGTTTTAACTTTCTGATTATAAAAACAATAGACTGGAGCTTCCCTGGTGGCTCAGTGGTAAAGCATCCACCGGACTGTGCAGGAGACAAGGGTTCGATCCCTGATCCAAGAAGATCCCACGTGCTGTGAAGTAGCCGAGTGTGTGTCACAATTACTGAGCCCAGCTCCAGAGTCCAGGAGCTGCACCTACCGCGCCCATGTGCTGCAGCTACTGAGAAGCATGCGCCCGAGAGCCTGTGCTCTGCAGCAGCCAAGGCCACTTGCAGTGAAAGGCCGGAGCGCTGCAGCTGGAGGGCAGCCCCCACCTGCGGCAACCACAGAAAAGCCCACACAACAGCAGGGACCCAGCAGAGCCCAAAACAAAAGAGACGAGAAGATTTAAAAAGGTATCGCTCCAAAGACAGACAGACAAATAAAATGTACAGGAGCACATTCCTGTCCCATAAAAAAAGACATAATAAGATTTAAAAAGGTATCGCTCCAAAAACAAACAAACAAATAAAATGTACCGGAGCACATTCCTGTCCTATTAAAAAAGACATAATATACTAATTATAGATAATAGAGAATATAAAAAGTGTTAAGAAAAGTGAAACCATAATACATCACCACCCAGAGAAATAATTACTGTATTATGAATAAAACTAAGAATGTATATTTTACCTATATGGATATACGAAAAGGTCATGCTGTATAGATTATTTTAAACTCTGCCTTTTCATTCCGTATTTTCTGTTTTCTTGAAAGTTATTGGAAAATATTTATAGCTATAAAGTCCCAAATAATAGGAATGTACCAAGCTTTGTTGACGAATTCCCCTATTAGTTGTTTTCTTGGTCATGCTAATACTGCAATAAATCACTATAAATATTTGTCCACATTTTTCCCTAAGGATAGTTTCCTAGAAGTGGGGATAATGACTCAAAGGGTAAACAAAGCAAGGCTATTAACATATTGCCAAACTGCTTTCCAGAAAAGACTCCCAATTTGTAATCTCATTAGAGGCATATGTGTATCACTCATTTCAAAAATTACAATTAAAAATTTTTAGCAATATGGAAAGCAAGCAAAGATGTTTAGTGTCTCAATTTATATTTCCCTAGTAGTGAGATAAAACAACTTTTCGTGTGTTTATTAGCCATTTATATTTTCCCTTTCTGCACAAAAATTGTTAGTGTTTTTCCTTAGTATAAGCCATGAACTGTTTAGAACTGTAAACTACTCACAGCCTAATTTCAGTAATCCATATGTTGACATCTTCAGGGTAACTGTGCATTTCCAAGTATTTATCTGCTTGCCTTAGTCTTTGTTTCATTGCCACAATGTTATTTTTGTCAAAAGTTCTAAACCAAGACTCCAGCATTCAGACCCAATACTTCTCCAGTTATAGTAAATATATTTTAACTGCTATTTTTATCTTCCTAAGAATTAACTAAAAATTGCCCCTGATTATTAAGTCAATAAGTCAGTTTCTAGCTTGGTTCTTTGTAAATTAAGATGATAAAATGTTGAAACTAAAAATATATATTAGTAAAATTGAAATTTTGTATGCAAACTTCATATAAAGATGTGATTATCTAGGTGGTTCTTTCAACTATCATAGCTTTAAATAAGTTCACAGTAAAATGTTCTCAAGAAAGGAACTTACTTAGTCCTAAATTCTGTTTTTTAAAAACAGAAACAGACTGACAAAAAAACACTGAATTAGCTTCAGGTGTAAAATACATTTATACACGTTGCAAAGTGATCACCAGAATAAATCCAGTTAGCACCCATTACCTTACATAATCATAAAATTCTTGTTCTTATGATGAGAACTTGTAAGATCTACTCTCTTAGCAACTTTCAAATATAATTATAGTGTTATCAACTACAGACACCATGCTATACATTACATCCTCAGAACTCAGTTATCTTATGACAGGATGTTTGTGCCGTTTGACCTCTTTCACCCATTTCACCTACTCCCACCCTCCTACAGTCTGTTTTTACCAGTGATTTTCTTCAGAATTTAAGGAAAACATACTTTCTCTTTGTTAAAAAATTTTCCTTTATATAATAGTGGGTTTAAGAATGATACTTTAATCAATCACAAGAAGATATTATGATTCTAAAGTGAAGTCGCTCAGTCGTGCCCGACTCTTTACGACCCCATGGACAAGGTAAATAAAAGCCTTTAAATTATCCTATCTTTTAAAAAACTTGAAGATAAATTCCATAAACTAGCATTTCACATGTTTTTTTAATAAAACTATCAAGTAAAAGTCATATCAAAATGTAGGTACTTTTTGCCAATAGGAACATACATATCAATAATTACTTTAAATGTAAATGAAATAAACACTCCAATCAAAAGACACAGACTGGCTGAACGGATCCAAAAACAAGACCCATATATGTGCTGTCTACAAGAAACCCACTTGAGACCTAGAGACACATCCAGGCTGAAAGTGAGAGGATGAGAAAAGACACTCCATGCAAATGGAGACTCAAGGAAAGTCAGAGCAGCAATTCTCACATCAGACAAAATAGGCCTTAAAATAGAGAATATTACAAAATATGAGAAAGGACAGTACATAAGGATCAAGTGCTCAATCCAAAAAGAAGACATAACAATTATAAATATCTATGCATCCAACATAGGAGCACCTCAATACATAAGGCAAACACTAACAGACAGAAAAGGGGAAATTGACAGTAACACAATAATAGTAGGGGATTTTCACACCCCACCTACATCAGCGGACAGATAATCAAAAAAAAATTTATTAAAGAAACACAAAGCTTAAATGACACATTAGACCAGAGGAACCTAATTGATACTGTCAGGACATTCCACACACATGCAAAAGAATACATTCTCAGGTGCATGCAGAATATTTTCCAGGATAGATCACATCTTGGGTCACAAATCAAATCAAGCCTCGGTAAATTTTAAAAACTTGAAATTGCATCAAGCATCTTTTCTGACCACAATCCGATGAGATTCGATACCAGTTAGATATCAGTTACAGAGGGGAAAAACTGTTTAAAAAAAAATCCAAAAACACAAGAAGATTAAACAATATGTTTATAAGTAACCAAAAGGTTATGAAAGGGGAAATCGAAAAACACAAGCAAATGACAATGGAAACACAACTCAAAACCTATGGGATGCAGCAGAAGCAGTTCTAAGAGGGATATCTACAGCAATCAAATCCTATCTCAAGAAACAAGAAAGACATCGGGTAGACAACCTAACCTGACATCAAAAGCAACTGGAAAAAGAACAAAAAAGTCCCAAAGTTAGAAGAAATCAGAAAGATCAGGTCAGAAATAAATGAAAACGAAATAAAGGAAGAAATAGCAAAGATCAATAAAACTAAAAACTGTGTCTTTGAGAAGATAAGCAAAATTGACAAACCATTTGTCAGACGCATCAAGACAAAAAGGGAGAAGATTCAAATCAACAGATGAAAAGAAATGAAAAGAGAGGTTAAAACAGACAGTATGGAAATACAAAGGATCACAAGAGACCATTACAAGCAACCACATGCCAGTAAAATGGACAGCCTGGAACAAACGGACAGATACTTAGAAAAGTTCAACCTGCCAAGACTGAACCAGAAAGAAACAGAAATCATAGACAAGTCAATCACAGGCACTGAAATCAAAACTGTGATCAAAAATCTCCCAAAAAACAAAACCCAGGGCCAAATGGCTTCACACGTGAGTTGCATCAAATGTTTAGAGAAGAGCTAATATCTACCCCTCTCAAACGCTTCCAAAAAATTTCAGAGGAAGGAATACTTTCAAACTCATTCCACGAGACCACCATCACCAAAATCAGACAAAGAAATCACAGAAAAAGAAAATTACAGACCAATATCCCTGATGAACATAGATGCAAAAATCCTCAACAAAATTCTAGCAAGCAGAATTCAACAACACATAAAAGGATCATATGCCATGAACAAGTTGGGTTTATCCAAGGGACTCAAAGATTCTTTAACATATGCAGATCAAACAATGTGACACATCATAGTAACCAAGTGAAAGCTAAAAGTATGTGATAATCTCAACAGATGCAAAAAAGCTTTCAACAGAATCCAACACCTATTTATAATAATAAAAAAAAACTTGTCAAAAATGGGCATAGGAGGAACCTATCTCAACATAATACAGACCATATATGACAAAACTATGGCAAACACTCTCAATGGTGAAACACTGGAAGCATTCCCTTTCAGATCAGGAACAAGAAAGGGTGTCCACTCTCAGCTCTATTCTTCAACACGGTTTTGGATGTCCTAGCCATGGAAATCAATGAAGATAAAGCAATAAATTCACATCAGAAAAGAAGTAAAACTTTCACTGTGTGCAGATGACATGATAGTATGCATAGAAAACCCTAAAGATGCCACCAGAAAATTATTAAAGCCAATAAGCAATGAGTGAAGTTACAGAGTATAAAATTAACACACAGAAACCCCTTGCATTCCAATACACTAACAATGAACATTCAGAAACAGAAATTAGGAAAATAATCCCATTCACCACTGCAACACAAAGAATAAAATACCAGAATAAATCTACCTTAACAGACAAAAGACATGTGTGCAGAAAACCGGAAGTCAATAATGAAAGAAATCAATGACACAAACAGATGGAGAGATGTACCATGTTCTTGGATTTCAAAGAGATCAATATTGTGAAAATAACTGTACTATCCAAAGCAATCCCTATCAAACTATCAATGGTATTCTTCACAGAACTAGAACAAAAAATTTCACAATTTGTATGGAAACACAAAAGACCCTGAATAGCAAAAGCAACCCTGAGAAAGAAAAACAGAGCTGGAGGAATTAACCTTCCTGACTTCAAAGCCCACTACAAAACTACAATCATTAAGACACAAAAAATGAAATATAGACCAATGGTACAAGACTGAAAGCCCAGAGATAAACCCACACACCTATGGGCACCTCATCTTTCACAAAGGAGGCAGGAATATACAGTGGAAAAAAGACAGTCTCTTCAATAAGTGATGTTGGGAAAACTAGACAGCTACATGTAAAAGAGTGAAACTGAATGCTTCTTAATGCCATACATAAAGATAAACTCAAAATGGATTAAGGACCTAAATATAAGACCAGAAATTATAAAACTCTTAGAGGAACACATAGAACACTCTTGGACATAAATCACAGCAAGATCCTCTATGACCCATCTCCCAGATAAATGGAAATAAAAACAAAAGTAAACAAAGGAGACCTGATTAAACTTAAAAGCTTTTGCACAGCAAAGGAAACCACACATAAGAGGAAAAGACAACCCTCAGTACAGGAGAAAATAATTGAAAAGAAAGCAACTGACTAAAGATTGCTTTCTAAAATATAGAAGCAGTTCATACAGTTCAATATCAGAAAAATAGCCCGATCAAAAAATGAGCAGAAGACCTAAACAGACATTTCTCCAAAGACGACGTACAGTTGGCCAATAAACATATGAAAAGATGTAGAACACTCTTGGACATAAATCACAGCAAGATCCTCTATGACCCATCTCCCAGATAAATGGAAATAAAAACAAAAGTAAACAAAGGAGACCTAATTAAACTTAAAAGCTTTTGCACAGCAAAGGAAACCACACATAAGAGGAAAAGACAACCCTCGGTACAGGAGAAAATAATTGAAAAGAAAGCAACTGACTAAAGATTGCTTTCTAAAATATAGAAGCAGTTCATACAGTTCAATATCAGAAAAATAGCCCGATCAAAAAATGAGCAGAAGACCTAAACAGACATTTCTCCAAAGACGACGTACAGTTGGCCAATAAACATATGAAAAGATGCTCAACATCGCTCATTACTAGAGAAATGCAAAGCAAAACTACAATGAGGTATCACCTCACTCCAGTGAGAATGGCCCTCGTCAAAACAAACAAACAAACAAAAAACTACAAACAGTGAATGCTGGAGGGGATGTGGAGAAAAGGGACACCTACTGCAGTGATGGTGGGAACTTAAATTGTTATAGCCACTATGGAGAACAGTAGAGAGATTCTTTAATAAAGTACGAATAAAACTACCATATGACCCAGCAATCTCACTGCTGGGCACATTCCCTGAGAAAACCTGGGCATATTCATGTACAATTGAAGAAAACATATGTAACCCCAATGTACACTGCAGCAGGATGTCAGGACATGGAATTAACCTAGATGTCCCTCAGCAGATGAACAGATACAGAAACTGTGGTACATACATAAATGGGATATTATTCAGCCAGAAAAAAAGAATGAATTTGAGTCCATTCTAACGAGGTGGATAAACCTAGAGCCTATTGTCACTCAGTCGTGTCCGACTCTTTGGGACCCCATGGACGGTAGCCTACCAGGCTCCTCCGTCCATGGGATTCTTCAGGCAAGAGTACTGGAGTGAGTTGCCATTTCCTTCTCCAGGGGATCTTCCCAACCCAGGGATCGAACCTGGGTATCCCTCATTCCAGGCAGATGTTTTAACCTCTGAGCCACCAGGGAAGCCCAAGTTAAGTCAGAGAAAGAAAAACAAATATCATATATTAACATACATATATGGAATCTAGAAAATAGTATTCATGACCTATTTGCAGGGAAGGGATGGAGACAGAGATAAATAAGACTTTTGGACAAAGTGGGGGAAGGAGAGAGTGGGATGAATACAGAATACAGCATCAACATACATACACTACCAGGTGTAAAACAGACAGCTGGTGAGAAGCTGCTACAAACACAGGGAGCCAAGCACGGTGCTCTGCGATGATCTGAAGTCAGAGGAGAGAGAGGCTCCAGTGGGAAGGGATGTATGTACACCTGCAGCTGATTCACACTGCTGCATGGCAGAAACCAACGCAATACTGTAAAGCAATTTTCCTCTCATTAGAAAATAAAATTTTTAAAAAATAATAAAAAAGAAAAAATATCAAAAAGGAAGTTTTAGTACATATAAATGATGGAATATTATTCAGTCACCAAAAGACACAAATTCGAGTCCTTTCTAGTGAAGCTGATGAACCTAGAGCCTGTCACAGAGTGAGGTCAGAAAGAAACAAGTATCGCATATTAATACATACAGATGGAACCTAGAAAAATGGTACTGATGAACCTACTTGTAGGGAAGAAATAGAGATGCAGACAAAGAGAACAGACTTGTCGATACAAGAGGGAAGGAGAGGGTGGGATGAATTAAGAGCAGCACTGAAACGTCTACATCACTATATGCAGAACAGATAGCCAGTGGGGATCTGCTGTATGAGGCAGGGAGCCACGGCGCTCTGTGACAGCCTAGACGGGTGGGATGGGGTGTGAGCTTGGAGGGAGTTTCAGGAGGGAGGGGACATATGTATACCTATGGCTGATACATGTTGATGTATGGCAGAAACCAATATAAAACTGTAAAGCAACTGTCCTCCAATAAACAATAAAAGATCAGGTACTTTTAAAGGGCTATCGTATTGTTAACATAAAGGAAAAGAAAACTCTTTAAAGAACAACTTATATTTATTCGTTTCTCAATCTATGGGTTGTCCAGTTCAAAAATCTTGTCAGAGGTCTTAGAAAATATGATAATAATCTTGTATGTGTAAATTTCCTGTTATTATTAATATAAATCATAAGAGAATTGCTTCTGGAACTAAGCTCATCTTAAACCAACTGGCTGTTTCTCACCCATGGTTTTCCAAATCAGGTGACCTATGCTTCCAATAAATGAAAGTCCTTTAATGATCTATTTACAATAAAAGTCCATTGTGAAATTGAGGCCAGGGACAGAGAATGCACCAAGAAGCCAGAGCATCCTCTGCAAGATAAATCAGATTCTCTCACATCGTGGAGTTCACAACATCCTCCACTTTACTGGAGCAATAACTGGAGTTTACGAGCTTCCAATTTTGAGAGACTTAAATTCAGAGAACTCTTAATGTCACATTGCAGTTTAATTGCAGATGTTTAAACAAAAATTTAAGATAACAGAAATAAAATTAAAATACAAATGAGCATCTTGTGACCTTACCTTCATGGTTGGAGACCTTTGGCTCTCTCTCAGAGAAATGATTTTTCTTGCCTATCTGGAAGTAAACGTGACCATCTCAGACTCTAGAGGAAAACTGACTCCAAGCAGCGAGAACTTACAGACTGGTCATCCAAGTTCCCTTCTTGCCTATAATAATGGAGGTTGTGCTTCTATCACTTCTGTGTCCACAGAGCAGAGTGGTGTCACACACCACTTGGCCAGAAGCAGCGACAAGCTGTGCTCTGCAGCTGACTGCCCGAGTTCCCAGAGATACAGAACAGATACAGCCGCCAGAGCCACAGTCCAGCATGTGCAATGATGCCTTGGATAATCTGCAGTAACCAGCTCCCAAGTCAACGTCACCTTGACACGATCTGGGGGCTTAAGTACAGTTTCTTATCACGCCCTAACAACATACTCTTAGTTTTGGCAAGAGCCCAATGTCTCTCCTTCCGGCTGGTCACAGCAGATGTCTCTTTTCTATAGTCCAAATAAGGAATCAGAGAAATTCGTTAGTTCTAGGTCCCAGAGAGTTTTGTTCAGGGGCACGGTTATCAGTAGCTTCTCATCACGCTTTGTGGTGGTGGTTAATGGGGGGAGAAAATCCAAATACAAAAAGTAGAAGCAAGAATATAAACATGTAACAAAGGGCTTATAGATCTACCACCTTTAAGATGTTAACATTCACGAAATCCATCTCAGATCTTTTCCAAATATAAAATGAAAACATTACAGACAAGGGTGACGTCTCTGTGTGTCCCTCTTTCTCCAGGAGCAAGCACTAATAAAAGGCTGGTTTTTGTCCCATATGTTTATGCTTCGCTATGAACACACACATATAATAAATGGCGGATCCTATATGCTTTAAAATTTTCACACAAATGGCTTCATGTGTACTGCTCTATGACCTGCTTTTGTTTTTTCCTTTAAAAAAAAAAAAAACTCAACGCAGTGCCTTTGAGACCCACCCTCCAACCTTTTGGACAGTGTAGTCCTACTTATGTTGTCTTTAGACACCATCACAACACGAGACACTTATGGAGGTTACTATCTGCATCAGATCCAAAATAAGCTTTAAGATGAATGACTAAACCAGCAGAGCTGAGTCTTCAGTGTTGCAGGAACACATAAGCTCTTTTCCCTCACCTTGCCTCCTCTGCAAGCACACAGCAAGAATCCCAAGGCTCTTGCTCTCCGACTCCGCATCTTCCCAAGCAGGAATTGCGGAAGCCACTCACACCAAGGCACGAAGTCAGACAATTCTAAAACCTCTGCTCATTTTAATTAGGAAGACAGTATAAACAAGAAAGTTTTTGTTTTTTGTTTTTTAAGAGTCTGTCAGAGCGATGTTGTCAGCCCAATGCCATGCTTACTATGTGATCCAGGTCTCACAGTCTACGCAGCCCGGTAAAAGCATCTCTCGACAGCGACGCGGCACACCTGTCTCTAGGTGTCGCCACAGAGACCCAGGCACAAGGCAGCTGGGACGCGTCCACAGGCAACACTGAAGGGAGGGCTGACTGCAGGCAGTGTGGACAGGTGGGTGCGCTGAAGCCCTTCGTACTGCTAAGGAAGGAAGCGACGAATCCCTCATGTTGAGCCATTTGATTTCTTGAGACTGACTTCTTCCTAAAAAGTAGCTCAACTGAGTTAAATTTCAGAAGGCTCCATTTGTGTTAGAATATATAAGTGAAATTAAAAAAAAAAAAAGATCGAGCTGGAATTCTAACTTGCTTCTTGGCTAAGTAGTCACAGTTTGGGGATTCAGATTTAGCCATTCGACAATAAAATGCAGGCGGTGTCTATCGGTAATTTAAATTGAAGAGAGAAGCAGAAATAAGAGAAGTAGAGAAAGATGATTTAAAAAGACATGTTCTTTCCTTAGAAAGGAAAAATAGGTTCATCTGAGAGCCTTATAACAGCAACACCAACTGTAGCCTCGAAAACTGAATTGCCAGTGCTTTTCAGTCTCATGGACACTCTTTTATTTATGGTTTCTAAAAATGAGTAATTTTTCAAATTTGAGTCTGGGACAGAGCTCCCCTCTCTGACCCAGACCACCCCACTGTGAATGTAAGTTGTCTGAATTAGGGGTCATGCCCAAAGAGCTCCCGGTCACCTCCACCCTCCATCTGATGACAAAGTATATTGGGAGAAGAGAGCCCATATTTACATCATTTGTGCTTTTCCAGTCTGTGTTGCCTTAATGTTCATTTCCCAAGTCATTTAAGATAATGATCAAAAACTACACTGAACTGGGACCATCAAAAGCAGAAGTTTCCTCTATCTCAGCTTCCCACACCCATGTATTATTTTCACAAATATCTGAACCTTCCAACCAAATCAGAAATAAACACAGTCCTGACTTCGGTTTTACCTTGTGTTTATTGAAAAAACTTCTAAATAGCTATGTAGCTGTTGCTCTTGGTAAGTCAGTAAGTGTTTTATGTTCTTAGCTCCTTAAATATGGTAGGAAATTATCCTGATTGCTGTGAAAATTATTTTAGAGGATGGTGGTGGCCGTGGAATATTTTCTAGAATAACCACATTTCTGAAAAATAAATTCTTTTGTCTACTACTACATGAAAAGTTTTGAGACTTAAAACAGAAATACTGCAGAAAACACATATTAAAAAATATTTTTATGAATGTAAGTTAGGAAGGATTTCTTGGGTAAGGCAGAAAAAGCACAAACCTTGAGAAAAAAATGAATTTTGTATCAAAACGTAAAGCATGAAAAAAGAATGCCATAAGGTGAGTAAAGCACAGGTCACCGACTGCAAGTTCATATTTCAATTTACATAATCAAAGGGTTAAGGTACAGATGAATCACTTTTATAATCAAAACACAGAAGACTAGCCAGAAGAAATCTGGGTAAACAGGAAACAAACAGCAATTTACAGAAGAGGAAACTCAAGTCTGATATACCTAGGAGAATATGCTAACCTTGCCAGTTATGGGGAGATTCACAAACTACAAATGAGACACTATTTCCTACTCACAATACAAAGTGTCACCAAGGAGGTGAGGAGACCAGGACCTTACACACACTGTTGACAATGTAAGTCAGTATAAACACACTGCCCCACATCATGAAAAGACGTGCAAAATTCAAGATACGCACATTCGCCATTCCCCAGAAATCCTACTTCCAGCTGTCTATCCGACAGAAATCTCTGCTCACATAAGGAGACATGTCTTTGTAAGGAGACATTTACAAAACTGGTCTTTGCAGCAGAAACAACCTCAATGCTCAAGAATGGCCAGATAAGCCACAAATAATGAAAGTGGAAAGAACTAAATCAAATGCATCATCACACATGGAGCTCACAAATTGTGAAGATATTGTGCAAGGGTGAGATTCCATTTCTATAAAATTGTTAAATGTATGCATATGTATATGTGTAGAGGATAAAAATATGGGCAGACAATACATACTGACTTTCTTGACTCAACTGTCTCTGCAAAAGCTCGGGTGAGGGGGAGGGATTCAAACAGGACTTGAACTTCAACTGGGACATTTTGTGTCTAATAATTTAAAGACAGATCTGAAACAATGACAAATGAACATGTATTAACTCAGTGGTTCAGTTCAGTTTAGTCACTCACTCGTGTCCAACTCTTTGCGACCCCATGAATCACAGCACTCCAGGCCTCCCTGTCCATCACCACC
The DNA here is from genome assembly GCA_006408695.1 of Aepyceros melampus. Lineage (NCBI taxonomy): Eukaryota > Metazoa > Chordata > Mammalia > Artiodactyla > Bovidae > Aepyceros > Aepyceros melampus. The sequence goes on from SJXQ01006048.1 coordinate 684,318, forward strand.
TCCCGGGTTCACTCAGACTCATGCCCATCGAGTCTGTGATGCCATCCAGCCATCTCATCCTCTGTCGTTCCCTTCTCCTCCTGCCCCCAATCCCTCCCAGCATCAGAGTCTTTTCCAATGAGTCAACTCTTCGCATGAGGTGACCAAAGTACTAGAGTTTCAGCTTTAGCATCATTCCCTCCAAAGAAATCCCAGGACTGATCTCCTTCAGAATGGACTGGTTGGATCTCCTTGCAGTCCAAGAGGAAAATATGGATATTATTATTGTCCTTGGTGGCTTAATTTTTAAAATAAAGGGATAAATAAGGCATCAAGTGTAAGTTCCTAATCCCCACCGAGATGATCTAGCTTTCGGTTCAGCTAATTCGCTTCCCGGGAGGAAACTGTAATCTACCTTGACTACTGCCCACCTTAAGTAATTAGGTTCTGAACTTTATGCCACTTTGAAAAAATACACCCCCAAATTACCAGTAGGTCAAACAAACACATTAAGGTCTTTGGGAAGATAATCTGTCATACATACTGATGGTAAACATGAAGGATTCTGAAAATAAATTTATGTATAAATTACATTTCCTGTAATTTATCTCATTAAAAATCTAGTTTTTACTACAAAGAAACACTAGTTAACAGAAATAGCTTAATAACTACAAATATAAATCTAGACGAGTCAATACTTCCATGGCCATCAGAGCCTCCATGAATATAACATCTAGTCAGCAGAACAACTCCAAACCATGACATTATTAATCTCAGGGGTGTTTCAAACAATAAGAATTTCATACTTATACATAAAAGTCAACCTTTATTTATCAACCGATTAGTCTACCCTTCCCAAATCTATGAGGCTTACAAAGTTCCACAGATCACCTAATCCCAATTAATAAATATAACTTTTCCTGTTCATTCATATTTAACTTTTCTTCATATTGTTAAGCTAAAGGATCATTATGTGAGAACGGCACAACTTTACAAAAGTGGAAAGGACAAGAAAAATCAAAAGACTGTCCAGCTTATCTAAGTCCCGGAAGAACCACTCTTACACAGTCAAAGGAAATGAAGGGGGTTGAATTTCAGGCCTGATAAAACTGGGACTCTATGATGGAACAAGAGGGAAGATCATTAAGGTAGAGGAGAAATAAATGTGAGGATAATGGATTTTTTTTTATTGCAACATTTTTATTCTGCCCTAAGAGCTCCTAAGTTCCTTTATTAGCTTAGGAAATAAACTGCGTTCTGGAAAACTTACTTTATTCATCATGCTTGCTTATTCAGATAATTATAAATGTAACAATTTAATTTACTCTCAAGTAGTTTTAATGGATGTTACAATGAATGGTCCTACACCCTTAGAGAATCTGGAAGCAGGTAAAACCTGCAAGAAACAGAGCAACCTTCTGATGGGCGTGTGCAGGGCCTGTCCACCCCTCTCCCTCCAGTCTTCCTCCCACACCCACTGGGTCTTCTAAGGCTGGTCTGGAGAGCAAGGCACACATGTCCATCAAGCACAGGGCATGAAGAAACGAAGTGCCCATCAGTCGGGAACTGTTTACTTCTCTGTGAAAGTGGCAGTGTCATCTGGAGGCAGAGACCATCTAGCTCTTATATGTGAGAGATGTATTATACTCTCAAGATCATTCCCGGTGCTCTCTTAGTAATATTTTTGCTGTAGAAATAATACATTCTTATCGCAAAAAATTGGGTAAATACCAATTAGTGAAACAGAAATTCTATTATTCAGTGATAAACACTTCTGATTTTGAGACTTTTCTGTCCACTGAGGATGAAATATACACATTTATGCCCGCTGGGAATGAAAATGTGAACGTGCACAAAGATGCACAAATTCTGTAAATACAGTGACATATATATTAAATGAAAAAATTAGATGTTAATGATTTTCCAAGTTATTAAATTTGTTCCATGGAAATGACTGTATATATTACATGATAATAATAAAAATAAATTTACCATCATTCTGCTAATCCCCAACTAACTGGGGGGGAGCTATTAAAACTTGCATAAATTATACTAAAATGAGCACCATTATAACTAATCTTTGTCCATATGTATAATTTCCTGATGATACAGCCCTAGAGACTGGACTTTCTTAGGTATATAAAAGCAATGATGATAGTAACACTAAAGCAAATATACTTATCTAGGGCTGAGTCGTGTCCGACTCTTTGTGACCCCATGCAAGCATGCCAGGCTTCTGTAACCTCCACTATCTCCCAGAGTTTGCTCAAATTCATGTCCACTGAGTCAGTGATCCTAAGTAGCCATCCTCTGCCATTCCTGTCTCCTTTGGCCTTCAATCTTTCCCAGCCTCAGGGTCTTTTCCAATGAGTCGGCTCTCTGCATCAAGCATTGGAGCTTCAGCATCAGTCCTTCCAATGAATATCTGGGGTTGATTTCCTTTAGGATTGACTGGTTTGATCTCCTTGCAGTCCAAGGGACTCTCAAGAGCTTTTCTAGCAACACAGTTCGAAAGCATAAAAATAGGGCTTACTATAGGCCAAGTACTTTTCTAAGCCCTTTACATATACAAACTCAATGATCCCTTGTAACAATTCCATTGAATAAATTCTCTAATTATCTCCATTTTACAGATGGGAAAACCAAGTTTAAGTAACTTGATCAAGGTTAAATAACCAAGACCACAGAGCTAGTAAGTGGTAAAGCTGAGATTCATACAAGGCCTTCTGGCTGAAGAGTTGATGCTGTGGAATTGTATCAAACTGCTTCCCATGGTGCGTGCATGTGTGTGCGTGCTAAATCGCTTCAGTCGTGTCTGACTCTCTGCAACTCTATGGACTGTAGCCCACCAAGTACCTGCTGCCAAATTACTTGTCTCTTTATACTAACTCCCTGTTGACATTCTTCACAGAGGTATCAATTTACCCTACCATCATTTGTTCTCTCTGAAAATCTGACAGATGAAAAATAACTGTTCCTTTCTTTCCCTCTCTCCACTTACTAGCATGACTGGACAGTTTAGAAGTTCACACACTCCCTCTGTATTTGCGTATTTGCGTTTCTATGAGCTGTCTGTCCATGTTCTTGTCTGTTCTTCCAATCCCTACTGGAAGTATCCATGGTCTTTTTATTGGCTTGTATTAGTTCTTTTTAAGATTCTTTTTATATGTGGGTCATTTTGTAAGTCTTTATTGAATTGTTTACAATATTGTTTTCTTTTCTTTTTTTTTTTGGCCACAAGGCATGTGGGATTTTAGCTCCCCAACCAGGGTCAAATCCCACCCTCTGTATTGACAGGGGAAGTTTTAATCACTGGATCACCAAGGAAGTCCCTGTATTAGTTCCTAACATAGAGATAATTAACCTAATCACCATTTCTCATTTTTATCTTAATTTTATTTGGTACGTAGGTAATTTGAATTTTTATATAATCAAAATGCTCAGTTTATATGTGCATGCTTTCTTCTATTCCTCTAGTCTTTTTTTAAAAATTACATTTATTATCAACACGTTAACCTTGGAAATTCCTCTAAGTCCACAACTGAGAGCTCTTAGAATAGCAATAATTAAGGCTATATAGATATATAAACTGATTTGCCTAAATTTGTATTTATAAATGACAATTATAAGGAACTGTTAAAGTCAAAAATATCAATTTTTGGTGGGTGGTGGGGGCTGCAATGGGTGAAGGGGGTCAAAAGCTATGTATTTTCAGTTACAAAAGTTATGATATATATAGAAACATACTTACACATCTGAAAATTATAATGCTATGCCAATTACATCTCAATAAAAATATGTATAAAAACATTATTTGTTCAATATGTTTTGTGAAATATAGTCTCAGACAATAAATAAGACCTGCATACAAACAGCAAAAACCAAAGCATATGTTAATAAAACCATACCACCCCCTCCCTTAAAAACAATAATCTACTGGATTAACAGAGATTATTGCACTAACATTACTGCATTTTTCAATATAAAAAATGATTCATAAATTATAGTCTATCTTTTTGAGACCTGAAACCTAAAGTCAAACTAAAATCAAACTAAATACACAACTTCTCCCTCTAGGAGTCAGATATATGTTCAAATATTTTTTCTCGAATGAGCTCTCTTTCAGAGAACCTGGAAATTTTCTAGTGTGTGGTGCTGGCATTAAATCTTCCTCAGAGTGGAATTGAGAGAGACTTGATACTATGGATGGTTTTACATAATATGTTTTTATCCTCATGTAGTTTTTAGACTAGACAGCAACATATGCTGACTTATTACAGCAGAATTATTCAATCTGAGGAAAAGTTATAATCTAAGACTTCTATTCTGGTTACAGCCGCATCAAAATCATCTCAAACATGAAAATGATCCTTACCTTTAAATACTGGCAGAGTAAAAGCTGTCACGGATCTTCTCCTAGCAGTAATTCTAGCCCAATGTTTAACAGTAACAAAAAGTCAGCAGATTTTCATAGCTGATCTCAATCCCTAACAGGATTTCTTGTTTTATTCTGTTGCCCAAAGAAGACAGCAACTATATATCTATCATCAATTTGATTTGAATAGCATTATTCTAGTGAGTGATTTTAACTGCGTGTGTGTGGCGGCAGGGGGGTGGGGGGTGAGGGCAGATTGCGGCAGTTTTACTGATGTCTCAGACTCTCCTTTATACCAGAGTACCATACAATAGAGCATGATCAGCTGTCAGCAGTGTGCCAAGTTATTTGTTAATAATAATGAAACTGATGTTTATGAACTATTTACTTTTAAAATAGAAACACACAACAGGTCTACAATTCTTACAATATACCTATGTACTCATTTGCATCCTAATACTTTCACAGGTGGGAAGAGATGGAAGTTAAAACCATTCCAGTATATTACCACGCAGCCTGTCTGATCTACGTTACAGCCCACAGTAAGCAACTCTTTGTGAATAATATCTCTATGCCGAGTATTGATTTTTATGAATACCACAAAACAAAAAGCTTATGGTGCTATTTGCTTTGCTTCCCACACACACATACCCACACAACGCTTTTAAATCAGATCTGCCAGGGAATATGTGATATGTGTGAATATTAATCTTAATTTGTATTGCTCTAAAAAAGCATTGAAAATCACTAGTCTAAACTATCTCATAATAATCTCTATTTTTGGAATTCAGAGAAGAATAGAGTTCTCAATTAAGGATCTCATGAGGGCACAAAGCAGTGGAAGAATTTCCTCACTCTAAAATAATGTTTTGTGGTTGAATTTATTAAGTCTACATTGCTAATTCTTTTCATGATGGAATCTCTTAGGTCATACTTTCACATGAGCAATTATTTACACTTGGGGTTCCTATTTGTTCCTATTCCTCAATTTCCATTATAATTGAAACTATTAATAACAACAATAATGATAAGAACTGTGATTTCCATTGAGCACTTGCTGTATGCCAGCACTTTACATGGACTTGTTCAGATATATTTCCCATAGCCACAGTCCTTAATAGTAAGGACTATTATTGTCATCCTTTTAAAGATGTAGAAACTCACTGTCAGGGTAGGTAGGTTGCCCATGGTCACACACCAAGCAAGCAGAGTGTGACCTCAAAGCTTGTCTTTCTATCCACCACCATTCTCCTATAGATTCAACTCCCACATTTCCTCTCATTTAACGAGATTACTCTGGCTTCTGATCATTTTTCGTAAATGATACTATCTTTACCTGTCAATATCTGCAAGCTTATCGATCTTCATTTTTTTCAACTTGTCAGATGTCAACTCATCAGGTCAACTGATACTTCTAGTCTGTTTATACCAGACACTTAGGATTCCCTATTTCGTGGGATTCTTTGGCCCAGACAGCCATCTTGCATAAATATTTAGTGCATAAGTTACAACCTGGCACTAATGTTGAACACACAATTCCAACTGCCTTTTCAACTGTACAGGTCTGATTGGTAACTGACCACTACAGTCCTCATTCTGTAGTTATGGGATTATATTTTAACAATGACCAAGAGGAGTGGTTCCTAACCTGCAGTCCACAGGTTCATCAGATGATCCATCAATCTTCTGAAGCCATATGCCAAGTTACATGTATAAGTACACACGCATACCGTACTGGTGAACAGGTATAAATCCATTTTATTAGTAATCCTCCCACACTAAAATATATATATATATAATTTATACCAAGAATGGCAGACGCTTTCAACAAACAAGCCAAAGAAAACACAATATAAGGCACCTCTTAGGTGCTCCTACGTGGGTGATGATAAATAGTTATGAATGGTCTAGGACTGTATTTATTAACAGGGTCAACTTAATGAGTTTTTTGGAGTTATATTACTGCCAATTTTCCCTCTGTATCAGAGGGTAGGATTGAATCTGCAGTATACTGTTTTTGGAACACATTCTTGTTACTGCTACATTTTCTCATTATCAAAGCATAAGTAAATGTCTTCCATCAAAGAGACCATCAGATCTTCTCTCCCTCTAAAAAATAATGCATTGGCCCTTTCCAATCATTATTTTCCTATCCTCCACAAGTTCTCAACATTACTAAATAGTTCACTTCAATACTAGTAAAGCTTCATCAATGATAAAGCTTAAAGAATCAACCATTGTGCTTAACATTTCTGTTTCAATAAGAGATCATGAATAACTGACTACGTCGTCAGTTTCTGAAAGCACTGATCTAGAGCACACTAGAACACTCTGGAGACCCATTCTACTGTGTTCTCAGACCGCAGTGCTGCATGAGGCCAGGCATTTCACTCCACCTCCCGCACACACATCCTCACGCACCACCTCTACTCAAGGCTGGACACGAAACCCCAGTCAGGCCAACGAGAATCTATCAAGAAAGGGGCTGCTCCTTTTACCACAATCAGTAACTAACGAAAATGCAACAGCTCCCCAAAACAAAGTTGAATGAAAAGAGAAAAACTCCAATAGATGGAGGAAGAAAGGAATTTTCATGACATCACCATTTGAAACCTGGGACCCAGCCAAGCCTGAGGTTTACCCCTTGAACTTCTGCCATTTTGTGAGCCAAGAGATGCCGTTTTGTTTAAATTAGTATGAGATGGTTTCCTGTGCTGTTTACAAACCAAGAGTTCTGACTAATCACATTCAATTCGCTTGTGGCCATCATGTAATTTTATTAATGAAATGAATATTTTCAAAGTGCCCTTCCCCACGTTCTCAAAACATTACTTGGTATGTCCCGAACCTATTCAGCGATAGGATCTTGGCTGGGTCCACATGGGGGTGTTCCAAAGGCTGAGGAAGTTCCCATTCTTGCTCTGACTATACATACACCCAGGACTCTGCCCTCAGAATCCCATGCTTAATAAAGGCTTGCTGAGTGGAAATCGGTCCTGAACACAGCACACACGTGGCACTCCACATATAAGCGTAGAAAAGTAAAAGCTTTGTGTGACAGGGTCCCTCTCCTGCAGGAGCTCCCACACTGGACCTTCAGGGCACCCTCAATTCTTTCACTGTGTGCTAAACTGCTTCAAAGCAAGGCACCCCCATTTCTGTTAGGACTAGGTGCTATTTTTGCTGTGATAAAATACATACATTTACTAGCTTGGTCATTTTTCTTTCTTTTTTTTAATATAAATTTATTTATTTTAATTGGAGGTTACTTTATAATATTGTATTGGTTTTGCCATACATCAACATGAATCCGCCACAGGTGTACAGGTGTTCCCCATCCTGAACCCCTTCTCCCTCCCCATACCATCCCTCTGGGTCGTCCCAGTGCACCAGCCCCAAGCATCCAGTATCATGCATCAAACCTGGACTGGTGATTTGTTTCTTATATGAAATTATACATGTTTCAATGCCATTCTCCCAAATCATCCCACCCTCTCCCTCTCCCACAGAGTCCAAAAAACTGTTCTACACATCTGTGTCTCTTTTGCTGTCTCGCATACAGGGTTATTGTTACCATCTTTCTAAATTCCATATATATACTGAATTTGGAGAAGACAATGGCACACCACTCCAGTACTCTTGCCTAGAAAATCCCATGGACGGAGGAGCCTGGTAGGCTGCAGTCTATGGGGTCGTGAAGAGTCGCACACAACTGAGTGACTTCACTTTGACTTTTCACTTTCATGCATTGGAGAGGGAAATGGCAACCCACTCCAGTATTCTTGGCTACAGAATCCCAGGGATAGGGGAGCCTGGTGGGCTGCCGTCATGGGGTCGCACAGAGTCGGACACGACTGTAGTGACTTAGCAGCAGCAGCAGCAGTATACTGTATTGGTGTTTTTCTTTCTGGCTTACTTAACTCTGTATAATCAGCTCCAGTTTCATCCACCTCATTAGAACTGATTAAAATGTATTCTTTTTAATGGCTGGGTAATACTCCATAATACTCCATTGTGTATATATACCAAGCTTTCTTATCCATTCATCTGCTGATGGACATCTAGGTTGCTTCCATGTCCTGGCTATTATAAACAGCACTGCGATGAACACTGGGGTACACATGTCTCTTTCAGTTCTGGTTTCCGTGGTGTATATGCCCAGCAGTGGGATTGCTGGGTCATAAGGCAGTTCTATTTCCAATTTTTTAAGGAATCTCCACACTGTTCTCCATAGTGGCTGTACTAATTTGCATTCCCACCAACAGTGTAAGAGGGTTCCCTTTTCTCCACACCCTCTCCAGCATTTATTGCTTGTAGACTTTTGGATCGCAGCCATTCTGACTGGTGTGAAATGGTACCTCATTGTGGTTTGGATTTGCATTTCTCTGATAATGAGTGATGGTGAGCATCTTTTCATGTGTTTGTTAGCCATTCGTATGTCTTCTTTGGAGAAATGTCTATTTAGTCCCTTGGCCCATTTTTTGATTGGGTCATTTATTTTTCTGGAATTGAGCTGTAGGAGTTGCTTGTATATTTTTGAGATTAGTTGTCTGTCAGTTGCTTCATTTGCTATTATTTTCTCCCATTCAGAAGGCTGTCTTTTCACCTTGCTTATAGTTTCCTTTGCAGAAGCTTTTTAAGTATGTTAAGTACATTCAGGTAACAATCATTACCATCATCCATCACCAGAACTTTTGCCAAGTAAGTACTTAAAAAAATTACATCTATACTTTTTTTCAGATTCTTTCCATTACCAGTTACTACAAGATACTGAATATATAGTAGGTTCCTCTATATAGCAGTTCTTGCTATTCATCTATTTTATACACAGTAGTGAGTATCTGTTGGGGTTCCCTGGTGGCTAAGCAGTAAAGAATCTGCCTGCAATCCAGGAGACCCGGGTTTGATCCCTGGGTCAGGAAGAGCCCCTGGAGATGGGCATGGCAACCCACTCCAGTATTCTCCTCCAGATGTCTGCAGAATCTCATGGACAGAGGAGTCTGGTGGGCTACAGTCCATAGGGTCGCAAAGAGTCTGACATGACTGAGGGACTTCACACACGCTGCACACATGTGTATCTGTTAATCCCAAAGTCCCAATTCAGCCCTCTCTGCCCCTTACCTTTCCCTTCAGTAACTGTAGGTTTGTTTTCTGTGTCTGGGTCTATTTGTGTTTTGTAAATAGGTTCATTTGTATCTATGTTTAGATTCCATATATAAACAATACATGGTATTCATCTTTCTCTGACTTATTTCACTTAGGATGACAATCTCTAGGTCCATTCATGTTGCTCCAAACAGCATTTCACTTTTTATGGCTGAGTAATATTCCACTGTATATACGTACCACATCTTCTTTATCCATTCATCTGTCAATGGACATTTAGGTTTTGCCGTGTCTTGTCTGGGGCTTCTCTGGTTGGTGGGCTACAGTCCATAGGGTCGCAAAGAGTCTGACATGACTGAGGGACTTCACACACGCTGCACACATGTGTATCTGTTAATCCCAAAGTCCCAATTCAGCCCTCTCTGCCCCTTACCTTTCCCTTCAGTAACTGTAGGTTTGTTTTCTGTGTCTGGGTCTATTTGTGTTTTGTAAATAGGTTCATTTGTATCTATGTTTAGATTCCATATATAAACAATACATGGTATTCATCTTTCTCTGACTTATTTCACTTAGGATGACAATCTCTAGGTCCATTCATGTTGCTCCAAACAGCATCATTTCACTTTTTATGGCTGAGTAATATTCCACTGTATATACGTACCACATCTTCTTTATCCATTCATCTGTCAATGGACATTTAGGTTTTGCTGTGTCTTGTCTGGGGCTTCCCTGGTGGTACTAGTGGTAAAGAACCTGCCTGCCAATGCAGGAGACGTAAGCGATGCCGGTTCTATGTCTGGGTGGTGAAGATGCCCTGGAGGAGGGCTTGACAACCCACTCCATCATTCTTATCTGGAAAATCGCATGGACAGAGGAGCTGGGTTGGCTACAGTCTATAGGGTCGGAGTGCGTCAGACATGACTGCAGTGACTTAGCACGTACGCACACATGCACATGTTCTGGCTACTGTAAATGGTGCTGTTATGAACACTGGGGTACCTGTATCTTTTTCAACTAGAGTTTTCTTCATATACATGCTCAGGAGTGGGATCGCTAGATCTTACGGTAGCTCTATTTTTAGTTTAAGGAAACTCCATGCTGTTCTCTACAGTGGCTGCACTAGCCACTAACCTATATACCCACCAACAGTGGAGGAGGATTCCTCTCTCCATAACCTCGCCAGGCTTTATTATTCATAGACTTCCAAGTAAGTGCTTTTCATGTACGTTATTGTTAGAGACTCCCTGGTGTTCAGTAAACAGACTGTTATTTCATTTAGTCACTTAAGGTAGCACTGCACGCCTCTTTAAAAAATCTCCATGTTTTTTGACTTGCACAGTCTCTCTTGGGCTAAGGACCAGGAAGGGCGCCCCCTTTTAAAGCCAAGCCGCTGAAATATCAACACTGTCTAAGAATAGTATGACAAGGACACTCTAGTCATTCTTCATTGATTAAGAGCCTTAAATAACCCGGGGTTAGCACGCTCTGCATCAGTTCCATGGCTGGAGGAGACCTACTATGTAGGGACTCTGACACTGTCTTGGAAATGTAGTCATTTTCCCCATTAAATAAAACATTGATTTCTTAACATTTGTTTTATGTCTACTTTCCTTAAAACCCTCATGATACTAAATTTGATTATTTCTGCTAGAGTAGAATTGGCAAGAATCAAATTTCTTTAAAAAGCATATTTCATCAGTGTTATGAAATTTTAGAGCTAGATCGCATTCGACACTTAGATTTCTATTCTTTACTTCTTCCATCCTCGGGTACTGGCGACAAATTCATCCTTCAAAAAATAAATGCACAGTTCAGGCAATTATACCCTCTTATAAAAATCTTTGGCTTTTAAATGAACATTAGCTCTAAAATTGGGGATCCCCGCCGATGAACTTTCAAGAACCACCCATGGAGCTAAATGTTTCCAAAGTCATGTAAATGCAAGAGCTATCAGCTCCAGATTTTCACCATGAAAAGGTTGCTGTGTTTGTAACTCCTCTTTCCCCCACTTCAGGCCTCTGTCAATTTCTTCAGTTCCTTAAAAAACAGTACTTAGAAGAGGGAAAAAGTGCTGTTTTCACCTGAATCATAGCAACCAAGTCCAAAATACAGGGTATATGTCAACAAAATTATCATATTTCTGCCACATACAGAAACTCAAATGCTTCCAGAGGTCTCAAAGGAATACTTCACATGAACACTTTTACCTCGCCTGAGTCTGAAAATGACAGAGAGATGGAGGGAAAAAAAACACTTTGTTTTGTACAACCACAAATTCTTCAGTCTACCTTAAAGTTTCCAAGGACAAAAGCCTCTCTGAACACCATTTCCATTTCAAAAAAAATACAGTGAGAATACAAACCAGAGTAAATAAAAGATTATCTGCTCCCATCACATCCCTACACTCCCAAACTTTGCACTTGGAATCTCATCTCAAACTTATCAGAAAAGTATTTTTTAAGTAAATACAAACTGTATCATGTGATTGAGGAAAATCAGCACGTTTCCACTTTTGGAAAGAGCCCTGTGAATTCAAACACCAGTTACTTGAGGACAAAATAAATGGACTTTCCAACAAGCTGAGATTCTTCTGTTCCTTTATATCCTTGTACGCATATCAGAATTCCATATGTCACTATTTCTAATTCATTTACATAATCTGTCACCAGTATGCTTTCCAACTTTGTCAAGCCAGGAGCTGGCTCTTCCTGTCTCCATTCTCCGGGGGTATTTTTCCAAGTCTAATAAAAAAGTATTCTATTTTGGTATGGAAATGATCGGTTTTACCTTCATCCAAGTAAGCAAGGGCATGGCAGCCCACGCCAGTATTCTTGCCTGAAGAATCCCCACAGAGAGAGGAGCAGGGCGGGCTACAGTCCACGGGCTGCAAAGAGTCGGATGCGACCCAGTGAGTGGGCACAAACGAAGCCCGAGTAAGCAAACTGTCTTGTGCTCCTTTGCCCTTACTTAACAGCTACGATTAAGCAGAAATTCTCTCCTCCTCACTATAAACTCTGCTTCTTTCTTCCCTAGGATCTTTGGCAACCCACTCTTTGTCAGGCTGTTAACACACATGGCTTGAGAGGAGTAGGTGGAAGAAACAGGCTTTGGGGCAGATAATTTGATCTTCAATGACTTCTTCACATACACTGACTAATATTTATCCTGTGTTCACCACTCCAACTGCTCAGTCTAAATTACCAATATGACCGCCTCTCCTTTGCTTTTCCTGTCTGTCTGATGTGGATCATTTTTAAAGTCTTTATTGAGTCGAACACAGCTTCTGTTCTACATTTTTTTGTGTTTTTTTTTGACCATAAGGTATGTAAAGTCTTAGTTCCCCAACCTGGGATCGAACTCGCACTCCCTGCTTTGGAAGGTGAAATCTTAACCATTAGGAAAGGGACCACTGGGAAAGGCCCTCCCTTGCTTTTTAAAATTTATTTCTGTCACTATTTTCTATCCTCCTTTCCAGATGGACCTTTCAACTCTTTTATGTTATTTCTAGGTTTGACAAAAAAAAAAAAAAAATGTTTACTAGTACTATATTAAACTAGTAAGCATTTCTTTTTCACCCTCACAGACTTCTGTAGTGAGTTTCCCCCAACTGCCAATAAACCCCTCCAAGGAGGCTTCGCCTGCTCTGTGCCCATACACATGACCTGGGCTGTTACTTCTTCCTATGACATCTCTCTGTGAGGTGCTGAAGCCACTTCAGTCCTGTCTGCCTCTCTGTGCCCCGTGGACTGTAGCCCGCCAGCTCCTCTATCCATGGAGACTCTCCAGGCAAGAATACTGGAGTGGGTTGCAGTGCCCTCCTCCAGGGGATCTTCCCGACCCAGGGATCAAACTCGGGTCTCCTGCATTGCAGGTGGATTCTTTACCGTCTGAGCCACCAGGGAAGCCCATGCCACCGCTCTACTCCTAACCAAAGACCACCAATCATCAAACTTCAACTGAACTTTCACCTCCTATGGGAGGCTCTCCTTAACAATTATAGCCCACATAAGACACTTCCTTTTCCAACTTTTGGTGACATTTCTTTTTTAAAATTTTTATTTTGCATTAGGGTATAGCTGATTAACCACATTTGTTAGTTTCAGGTCTACAGCAAAGAGATTCAGTTATCCATATGCGTGTATCTATTCTTTTTCAAATTCTTTTCCCAATTACATTATTACAGAGTACTGAGTAGAGTTCTCTGTGTTATACAGTAAGTCCTTGTGGGTCATTTTGAATATAGTAGTATATATATGTCAACTGGGAGTTTGGGATCAATAAAACTTATCTACATCACATAACCAAACACATGATTAGGGAAGCGCCAGAAGAAGGGCTGCATAAACTCACGTGAGTCCTCTCACCCAATGAGATGGGATTACGGGGGGATACCTGGTTTGCTTCACATTCTTTTGGTTTGCTCAGCCATGTTAAGAACACAGTACATGCTAAATAATTTGAGAGTTGCCTACTACTTTTTTCCACTGCCAACACAGACATTTTTAACAGCTACTTTTCTCTTAGTTTTAGGTCTTCTATGGAGAAGCTTATCTTATAAAGCTACTGACAACAGAACTCAAAAAGAAGAAAACCACCCAGTAAAAATGGGCAAAAGATTTAACAGGCCTGGAAGTAAGGTACGTGCATGGCAAGTAAGCACATGAAAAGATGTTCAGAATCACGTAGACGTTAGAGAAATGCCAATTCAAACCACAGTGAGTCATGGGTACTCTAATAACGTCTAAAATGAAGAAGACCGACTCTCCCAAGTGCTGGCAAGGAGTAATGTAAGCAGAACTTCCCTGCAGCTGGTGGGGATGTAACACGGTGCAACCATTTTGGCGAGAAACAGTTTAATACATTCTTAAAAATTAAAACCCCACTCTAATACTCTTGCCTGGAAAATCCCAGGGACGGAGGAGCCTGGTGGGCTGCAGTCCATGGGGTTGCTGTGAGTCTGACACGACTGAGTGACTTCACTTTCACTTTTCACTTTCATGCATTGGAGAAGGAAATGGCAACCCACTCCAGTGTTCTTGCCTGGAGAATCCCAGGGAATGGGGAGACCGGTGGGCTGCCGTCTATGGGATTGCACAGAGTCAGACACGACTGAAGTGACTTAGCAGCAACAGCAGTACTACATGACTTAGGTATTTTTGCTTGTAGGTATCTACTGAAGAAAAAAAATGCAGCAAACGTCCCTTCAGAGATTTGTATGTGACCATGTATAGCAGCTTTATTTTTAACAGTCCAAACTAGAATCAACCTAAGTATCTATCAACAGGTGAATGGATGAGCAAACAATTGTGTGGCCACAGATGGACTATCACTCAGCACTGAACAGAATCTAATTACCGGTGCCTGCAACTCCACCGACTTTTAAATGCACTATGCTAAATGAAAGGACCAAGAGATTTCTCTTTTTCCAACAACATTTACTAAAAAATAAATACACATATACACATATTAAAATATGTGTTGAAAAAAGAAGCAACAGGATATATTGTACAGCACAAACAGAACCATTAGTTAGTAATAGCTTTAATCAGAGTATTATCTATAAAAATACTGAGTCACTATGTTGTACATCTGAAAATAATGCAATGTTGTAAATCAACTATACTTAAATATTTTTTAATTGTACAAAAAACAAAAAGAACCAACAATTAAAATGCTGTATAAAGTATGATTCCATTTATATGACAATCTAGAAAAAATGAACTACAGAGAGCAGCAACATATAAAAATGGTCAGTAGGGTTTGACAGTAAGGAGAGGGGCCGGGCTCTGAAGGGGCAACACAAGGAATTTCGGAGGGTGATAGAACTATTTTGTATCTTGAGTGGGCGGTGGTTACATGATTCTGCATTTGGCATAACTCAAAGAACTGTACACCCAAAAGAGACAATTTTACTGTTCATAAATTAAAGTTAAATAAATGACCTCATAACGAAGACTAAGAATGTCACCAGAGAGCCTGGAATACATCCTTACCAACTCCTCTATGATGCCGAGATTAGAAAAAATAAGAACAGCATCTGTTGATTATTTTCTGAAAGTCCTTAAAAATATGCTGAGAGAGGTCACAAGAATTTTTGCTAAACCCAGCAGAACTCACTGTTATGTAACAATAATCATATCCAATCACCCACATGCATCTTGTCACCCCATGCCCCTCTGCTAATCAAGGCATTCGGTCCAGGCCATCAGGGTTTACCGAGCATCCACAGCTCCCCTGGCCCTGGGGCAGGTATGCTGAAAGTGAAGGTTGCTCAGTCTCATCTGACTTTTCGAGACCCCGTGGACTATGCGGTCCATGGAATTCTCCAAGGCAGGATACTGGGTAGCTGTTCCCTTCTGGATCAAACCCAGGTCTCCTGCTTTGCAGGCGAGTTCTTTACCAGCTGAGCCACAAGGGAAGCCCAAGAATACTGGAGTGGGTAGCCTATCCCTTCTCCAGCAGATCTTCCTGACCCAGGAACTGAATCAGGGTCTCGTGCCCTGCAGGCAAATTCCTTGCCAACTGAGCTATCAGGAAATCCCAAGTGTGGCAAAGGTATTCGTAAAACAGGGCAACTAAAGAAGGTCCCTGCTTACAGGAAGCTGCCATTCTACTTAGAGAAGTGAAATAAACACAGATAATTTCTGAAAGGTGTGTGTTCTGAAGACAACAAAAGAGAGTGAGGAAGGAAGCAGGGCTTACCACTTTAAACAGAGTGGTCAGGGAGGGCCTCTTTAAGAGGGTGACATTTGAGCTATTACCTTCTCCAGGGAATCTTTCCAACCCAAAGACTGAAACCGGGTCTTCCGCACTGCTGGTAGATTCCACCATCTAAGCCACCAGAGAAGCCCCTCGGTGACAAGAGAGGGCAGCAAACCCAAATCTGGAGGCAGAGCCTTTTTGCCAGAGGGAGCAGCGAGCAGAAGCCCCTGGGAGGAAAGGGGCTGAGTGACTGAGCCCCCAGAAAGGTCAGTGTGGGAAATGAGCAAGGAGGAAGCATCTCAGATCAGGTTGTCAGGGGCCTGGTACCTCAGTGCTTTGCAGACCCTGAGTTATTCTACTTCAGGCTGCTTCCAATGAGATGGGGCCTGAGGGCTATACATCTGCCACCCAATCTGATCTATGCTTGTAAAGGACCTATCTGCTTATTTCTCCAGGACATTCAGTTTTCGTCTTCTCTAGCTCAAGGGTTTGTTTCTTCATCCTCCTCAGCTCTGTGGCCTTGGGCGGATCATGTTGCCAGGCTGAGTCTCAGTTTGCAGGTCTGTAAAATGGTGACACCAGATGCTATCGACAGCCTCTAACTATCGGTTCAAGCTGGCAGTTAAAATCTGACTCCCTGGCTAGCCGCAGTCTCGTTCCTATCCTTACCTTCTCTCTAGGACATGGCCCCCATCAAGCACCTTCCCTCCCTCTAACGTTTTCAACCTCAATCTCAGCACAGGTCCACAGCCCACTTCAGACCTTACCTGTCCAGCAAACCCTTATTCTGATCCTTCTGTTTCTTCATGCCACCAGCTCTCCCCTCGACCCCTCTGTCTCCACCACTGGACAGACGCTTCCCAAGAATGAGCACTGTCCCCTCGCCTCCAGGCTTCTCCTCTTCATCCCTAACTGACTCCTCAGCCAATCAGTCTGAGTCCCATTCCTGCCTTTCTATAGAATTCCTCCCCGAAAACCCACCAGCCCCAACTACTTAGCCTAACATCTGGTCGTCTCCACCCTCTCTCTGGGTTTTGAAACACCATCTCCCACTGGAAGGAAAGCTCTGTTACTAACTGCTTTGAATAAGACTGCAAGAGGCATACAATCTCTCTGGGCCTTAGTTTCATTATTCGTGCCGGTAGAGATAGATTTAGAGACAGCCTTGAGGCCCTTTTAATTTGGAAATTCTGGGCTGCCATGATTCCTCCCTTTGGTATCCCAATGCAGCACCTGATTGTCAAAACAACGCCCGTATCCTTTATTAGCATCTGTTGCTCATCTCCCACATGGCGTTCGGTTCCTCCAAACTCCTAGCAAAGGCACCTCACACTACTGAGTCATGTATACCTTTGCTCCTTGGATCACACCGACGCTGCCCCTCGATGGCCATGTCTATAAGGAGGCCTTGCACACCCCCATACCAGCACTTCCACCTCTACAAAGAACTCCCCCAGTTAGAGGTGGTCTGGAACAGAAAACTCAGGTAACCAGATAAATTCATCACCTCTTCTCGACCTCTCCATTTCTCTTTAACTGCTCATCATCCTCCATGATGGTCAAGCTCATAACCTGAGAGTTTTCACTGATTTTCCCCAAATTTCTCCCCTTGTACTCAAATATCAACTCCTTTACTGAAAGTGTGTGTTAGTCGCTCAGCTGTGTCTGACTCTTTCGGACCCCATGGACTGTAGCCTTCCAGGATCCCCTGTCCGTGGAATTCTCTTGGAATGGGTTGCAATGCCCTCCTCCAAGGAATCTTCCTGACCCAAGAATCAAACCCAGTATCCCACACTGCAGGTAGATTCTCTAACGTCTGAGCCACCAGGGAAGCCTCAACTCCTCTACTATCCATCCTTAGTGATTTAATTCTAATGTCATTAGGCCATACATAGCACAGCAGAGACCTACAGTGCGGGGGTAGGGGCCCACGGCGGGGCAGCAAGCCCCAGGCAGAGAGTCAGGAGTCCCTGCAGGAAGGGGGAAACCCCGTGCTCCCTGGTCCAGTGCAGGGCCTTGGAACTCAAGGAGTGTGAGGACATCCCAGTAGGGGGAGTCAAGCCATGAGTTTAGATGAAGGGCATCCAGGGAGGGCGGAGGGGGTGTGGCCCTGTGACCTTGAACGTAGACTCCAGTCACAGACAGGAAGGTGTCTGTGGGCATGGGGGATTCCCTGAAGAAAGGGGTGACTCCAGGCCTGAGGACGTAAAAGGACAAGGTGGGCCTAAAGGAAGGTAGCCCTCAGAGAAGTGATGCAAACGTGGCAAAATGGTCACAGAAACCAGCATGGATGAGTTCCCACTGGCGAAATCAGGAACAAATTGAATATCAAAAATAAGGGCAGTAAGAGGTTATAATTCACTGCTTAGAAGAAGAAACTGTGATGCCCCCAAGTGAAAGCTGCCAGTTGTATCTGACTCTTTGTGACCCCATGGACTGTATAGTCCATGGAATTCTCCAGGCCAGAATACTGGAGTAGGTAGCTGTTCCCTTCTCCAGGGGATCTTCCCAACCCAGGGACTGAACCTAGGTCTCCCGCATTACAGGCAGATTCTTTACCAGCTGAGCCACACGGATGCAACAAAAGAAAGTGAAAGTGAAGTCACTCAGTCGTCTCCGACTCTTTGCCACCCTGTGGACTGCAGCCTACCAGGCTCCTCCGTCCAAGGGATTTTCCAGGCAAGAGTATTGGAGTGGGTTGCCATTTCCTTTTCCAGTGGATCTTCCTAACCCAGGGATCGAACCTGGGTCTCCCGCATTGTAGGCAGACGCTTTACCGTCTGAGCTACCTATGGCTAATTTAATGAATATGAAAATGCAATGAGGATTGGGATGTGTATACAACTTCAAAGTACTGCTCCTCCAAACAGCTCCTAATTGCAAAGGGCAAAGAGTAACTTGACTGCGGGGAAATCTGTCAGACAACACCTGGATGGAGCGCTGCAGACAGGCAATAAAGGCACAAAGGGAAATGGCTTGGCACGTGGCAGGAAGAGGGAGAACACAGCCTGCTGTCTGTGGTGCTCCTGCCTAGGGGGCAGCACCAGAACAGAAACCTGGGGAAATAAGGACAAACCCAAATCGAGGGACTTTCTACTCAAGGGCTGGCCTGTCATCCCCTAAAGTCAACTCATGAAATCTAGAAAAAGACAGGGAACTGTCCTAGACTGAGAGGGACTAGAGTCCTGACGCTGAACGCACAAAACGCAATTCTGCACCAGGGTCCTTTCACTGAGAAAGATAGTATTGGGACAACCGGCAAAACCAGAAATCAAGATGCCAGTAACGTTTTCATTTTTAAACTGTCTTTATCTGGCTGCATGGGATCTTGAGTTGCGGCATGCAGGATCTAGTTCTCTCACCAGGGATCGAACCTGGGCCTCCTGCACTGGGAGCTTGGAATCTTAGTCACTGACCACCAGGGAAGTCCCCCAGATATCAGTAACTTAATGTTACTGTCCGGCTTTCAGTGGCTGTATTGTGCTTATGTGAGAGACTATCCTTGTTCATCATTCTTTGTAATGGCCTCCCAATTCTTTTCTGTGTCTGCAAGTATTTTTAAAAAATGCCATTACATAAAAATCAACTGCTCCAAAGTCTTCTACAGTACATCACATATACCCCTTTTTTTCCACCAGCTCCAACATCCTCACTTCAGAGATCCCAGTTCCCATCCTCCAGCACTGTTACAATAACTTCTTAACAAGGCTCCTTACGCTCCAATCCACCCTACAACCACTGCCTAATTAAGGTTTTTCCCAAGTGCCCTTCAGCTCAGGCCGTCCCCTGCGCCAACATTTCAGTAACTCCTCATTACCTGCCAAATTAAGTACAAACGTCTTCATGTGACTTTCAAGTTCCACGGGCTTCTAGTTCCAACTGAGCTCTTCCAGGCCGTCTTTCCCCGAGTCCCCCGTATCACAGCCAGCCATACAGCTGGGCCACGCTCAGGGCTTTCTGCCCATCCAGGCTCTGCTCACACAACTCCCTCCATGAGGAAGTGTCCCCTTGCTCAATCCTGTGCAAATTTCTCAAGACTAACGATAAACACTAACTCTCATCCTCCTATCTCCCCATTTTCCAAATCTTGCCCAGATCCTTTCCTGTTGGAACACTCAAAGTTGGTTTTGTCCATTACAAACCTTATTTCATTCTATTTCAGGTTATGATTTTTTATTTCCACAATTTTTAAGATATTAAGGTGGAAATACAGTCAATGAAAGTACCCATCGCTAATAAACTAAGGCATGGTCACAGCTGTGAATTCAAAGGGCCAGTCATCAGCTCACATCCGTCTCCCTTGGGTATTAACTTTGTAAGTATCCAAATCACTTTTTGTTTATCCTCTTTTCCTTCCTTGGACTAGAGTGTTCTATTTCTTGCATAAATAACAATTTCTCCCTATTTTCTACATAGAAATTTTGGCCTTGGCCATACCACTGACAATCATAAATCCAGAGGTTTCCAGAGTATTAATTAGGTAACATGTTCACATATATATTTACATTGTAACTTCATCATTGCATTATATAAAAAACAACATAAAACTCTTAAAACTGAAAACAAAGCCTATACTTGACAAGTTTAAAACTCAAAATTTTAAAATTTAAGATTAAGACACTATCCATTTAAACACACTTATATTTCCTGGATACTAATAAATTTTGGAATGCAGTCCACAAAGACAGACAATTTAATGACTATATTTAAATGGATTCAAGAAACCAACATTTTTTTTTTCTCAATCTGAATTTAGGAAATGAAAGAAAACAATAAATTACTTAGCAGCAGAGATGAAATTTTATCAGTTGTATGAAAGTACAGCAACAGTTGAAAGTCTGCAAAAGCAAGAATTATTTTGGAGAAAAAAATTAATGATATCAGAGGAAGGGAAGTAATACGCCTAAATTACTGGTGATCAATAGGACATCTGCTCTTACTCTAAACATTACAAGGACAGAAAAGACCAGGCACACCCAGAATTTCAATATTGCGAAAGGAATCAAACCCATAAATGAGACATATCTAGGTCCCAGATTCAGCATGTCACTGCTCTGTATGAGAACTGCTTTAAGTTGAATAATTTGAGTTTATTTAACTGAAACCAAGGCTTTTATCTTCACTTTACGTATGAAGTAAACAGTTTTAAATATAATAACACTTTAGATGATAAAACGTGAACACACTGACATATCAATCTAGGATACTTGTGAAAAGCAAAATGTAGGGAAGGAACTGCATAGTGATTTGCTTATTAAAGAGGAATAAGGGGGTTTTCCCCCAATAAAGTTATCACTACTTCTACCAGAAATGTCATAAATGAATGAAAGTGAATGAATCATCAGAAGAAGCAAGTCTCCTTTTAAACCATTTCTAAAAATACTATTTAGAACACTAACCTGGAGAAATTCTAAGCACACTAGCAATTTCAAAATCAAAACATTATGAGACAAATAAGAAAAAGAAAGTTTCCATGCTTTCATTTCCAAATGACCTAAGTTATTGTGTAATGGATTTATTATAGAAATAAGCACCAATAATTAATCTCTCCCTTCCAAAACCCACCATTTTTCATACTTTGCATTACATGAAGATACTTCTATCTCAATGGTTTATTTACAGAAGTTTACTGACAGACATGGCAAACTGTAACAAACTCCTTGAATTCGGAAGCTTTTAGCTTATTATGGAAAATGGGTATTGAAAAACTTCAGGGGAAAAAAAAAAAACTTCAGGGATCGCTGGGAAAAAGAGAAAACCAACCGGAGGTTATCACTGAATTGCTTCCTTCTATCATGGAAAGAAAAGTGCAGAATATATTAAGATAAATTCCTGATTACGTATCTTGAAACCTACGAGACTGTGCCCTTTGAAACAGTGAACTTTATATTCGAACGTTTGAGTCAATGTTAGCACTGTGTTATGATGCTATCAAAGTGACCATGACCATCGCCATAAACACCCAGTGTTATGTCAACAGACTAACCCTGTTTCCAAAAGGAATATTACAAATTTAAAAGAACAAGAAAATCATAAAAGCGTCAAGTTTTATAAAAGGAAAAGTTCTGATTTGAAAATAAAACAAAACAGCTTTTCCAAGCAAAATGATAGGTCGCCCTCACTCATCCTTACTTTTAAATGATAAATGGTAATGATAGTCTTCTATCTCAACTACGCTGGAAACTACAGAGCTGAACTGGTGATTAAGATAAACTTGAAACCTGACTAGTAAATATGTGAAGGGATTTTTCTATTTCATTTTTAACATACACAACTCCAAAGAAACTATACAGAAACTCAGCAGTGTGGCTGGCGGTCCTTGGAGAGCATCTCGGTCAGCTTACTTTCTCTCAGATGAAGAAACAGAGGCTAAGAGACGCTGCCACTCACTCAAGCCCACAGCTCCGTCTGTGTCCAAGTGCGCAGGGGACCCTCCATCTGTATGACCAAACCGGGTCCAGTGTCTGCCACAGAGCTTTATGTCAACTTTCGTCATCATATATTGGGATGGCCAAAACGTTAGTTTGGGCTTTTCCTATAAGATGGTACAAAAACCAGAACAGACTTTTTGGCCAACCCTATCCTTCCCTGTGTGGCACTCAAGACAATCCACCTGCTGGAAATTTCGAGAGCTGCCTCTGGCCACCACTCTCACAGGCTGCAGGAGATACACTCTCTGTGATCATTCACTTCAATCAGCTTGAAAAATCCACCTGGATGAGAATCACTGTCCTTGCATGGACAAGGCATCCCTTCTTCAGCATAACATTCAAGTAAGCTAAGGTAAGGAGAAGGCAATGGCACCCCACTCCAGTACTCTTGCCTGGAAAATCACATGGACGGAGGAGCCTGGTAGGCTGCAGTCCATGGGGTCGCTAAGAGTCGGACACGGCTGAGCGACTTCACTTTCACTTTTCACTTTCATGCATTGGAGAAGGAAATGGCAACCCACTCCGGTGTTCTTGCCTGAAGAATCCCAGGGACGGGGGAGCCTGGTAGGCTGCCGTCTATGGGGTCGCACAGAGTTGGACACGACTGAAGCGACTTAGCAGCAGCAAGCTAAGGTAAATAACATAATATCCTCTTTCTGCATGAACCACCAAAGTTTTATAGGACAGACCAATAGTTCTCAATTTCTGAGTCTCAGGATGCCTTTCCACTCTTGGAAATGTGTTGAGGTCAAGATCTTTATGTGTATTCTATCTACTGATATTTACCTTAGTACAAATTAAAACGAGTACTTCTTTTAAATCACTTAAAATAAGTCATCACACCTTACAGAAACATGCATATGTGAAAAAAAAACCAACAACAACTTGTATTTCCCAGAACGAAAAACTTCAGGGAGAAGAGTGGTACTATTTACATTTTTGCAAGTCTATTGTCTCGCCTAATAGAAGACAGCCAGAAGTATCTTGTATCTACTTCTGTGGTCAACGTGTGATGATGTGTTTTGGTTCAAGGATATAAAGAAAATCTGGCTTTATGCTGATATGTTGTTGAAAAAAGGAGAAGCATTTTAATGGTCATCCCAGATCAATGGAGATATGATCCTTCAGTACACTGGAAATGGACAGTCAGTGGTTTCTTAAAGCTTAGTTGCCACATGGAATCTGAAACTGTATCAGTGAACTTTTCATGCACCATTTTAGTAAAACCATTGGTCTACCTTCCATTTTGCATGGCTTGTCTGCCAATGCACAATTTTTGAGTTTGTGGCCCTCCTGGATAAGGTCTCAGAAACCCCAAACCATACTTTGACATTTACTAGAAAACAGAGTTCAACCTAAAGATAAAGAATGTTATGAAACTTAGAAGCAGTTACACACTGCCTTGATCCTTTACAATCTTTAATTCATTAATCTGACATTACCTGGATGGGATAACATCATCATAAATTATGAAGTAGGCAGAAAAGTTGGATTTTGGTCCAAAAAACACAAAACAAGAAGCCAATAATGAAGCTTGGATGAGATTAAATTAAATATTATAAAATGTAGACTGAAATCCAGAAAAAAAAAAGTCTGTATTTCCTCCGAGAATGATCAAAACAAATAGACTTGGATAATATTCACCAGGAAAAGCTGTAAGGAATTAGTAATCTAATCTAAGTAGATCAGTAATCTAAAACTTTGAATAATATTACAGCTTTGATAGTAAAGTTTGTGGAAAACATTAACTAACAGAATAGTATATATGTAAACAAATGAATCCCTCTAGCTATGTTAACAAGCTTATTAAGAATTTTGGAACGCTCAAGAAAAGACACTAGACAACACCCCAGTTTTCCACAAAGGCACGGAGGCTCAAAGTCACTGATTCATAGAAATGTGTAAGGCTATGGGTCCCAAGACCACCAAGAGGGGCATCATGAGTTGAGTCGGGAAATGACAAAACAGTATAAATAGGATACAGAACAAACAGAAGAGAGTTAATGATTTTAGCTAGCATCTGTCTAGTGTTTCTACCAGAAATATCATTACCCAAAGCAATGGTCTTCAAAACTAAAACAGCATAAATACAAATGTAGAGTGCCTAGCTGTAAAATGGTAGAAATTAACCAGAGGAATTTATCAACAACTATTTCCTTACACTTTGTACACTTCTTTAAAAGACTGTATGAAATTTCATTTAGTGCACAAAAGAGAACACTAAAAGAAATGGAAACTAAAGGTTATGAACAATCCCATTAAATGCTAAGAGCAATTGCTGAAAAGTATAGAATACTCTATGATGCATATTGCATTCCAGATGATAGTCAAAGGGCTTCTCATAATTTAACTCATCGTCTTGACTACCCTTGAGATGGGTACTACTGAATTCCCTTTTTACAGTGAGAAGACTAAAGGCCAAAGAGGTGAAGAGATGTGCATAGGGTCACAAAGCAGTTAAGGGGCAGAGCTGGGGATTTCAACCAGGGTAGCCATGCTCTTAATAACCAGGTTAAACTCCCTCCAACTAACCCACTACAAACATCACTTAATAAAAGTATCTACATTGTGTGCAAACCATCCTTCTCGGAAAGAAAAGCAAAGCACCTGCTGAGCTTGGTTCTGACAAAAGCTATGCCATCTGAGCATTTGGGCTAAGAGTTTAGAATTTAGGAGACAGCAACAGTGTGAGTATAGGGTTAACTAGTCATGCTACTGAGAACTGTAAGAGCGTGTAAGTCTCCTTTATGGAATGTGTGCTTCCATAAACCCAAGAGGAGTGAGGTATGAGTCAATGAAGAGGAAAAGAAAGCACAAATGAAAAGTTTTTGCTTTTGCTTCAGTGAAAAACAAAAGGAGAAAGAACAGAGAATGCACGTCAATCTTACGTTTGTTGATGGGAATGGACATTTTCACCACCAAACAAGTTTTTACGGAAAATAGCCACATCTTCCTAGAAGCCTCTGTGAACTATATCTAGGAAATCTATTCTTTATATGTTCAATAAAGGGATCATTGACCACATCCAGGTAATAAAAACAGTACTGAAGCAAAGTCCAACATAAGTATTCACTGTATTACTTAGAACCGCCCTTTACAGTCATATCTGAAACCGCTTCCTTGTTTTTTTCTAAATATATACAATATGCTATCTACAAGAAGGAAAGCCAAGAAGATATTTTACAGTAAGTAAAGTATGTCTCCTTGCAGATCTTAAAAGTTATAAATATACCAATCTGAAACGCCAGTGACATACTTCACTTCCAAAGAGTAGGAAAGCAAAACGGGCCACTTAGTAATTTTAGATGTGCTGAGTCTTTAAAAAGCTCTCTAGAGTTAAGGAAATGATTTATTTGTGCTGAAGACCACAACTTACATACGATTAACCAATCTAGAAAAAGATGAAAAGGGTGGGGAGCTTGTGGGTAACAGATTTGGGGTTTCATCTCATTTTTCACAACCAATGAAGTGATTAATAAAGAAAACTTAGGGGAAAAAAAGACTTATGACCACAAAGAAAACAATTTAAAGCAATGTTAGTGAACAGTATACAGCTAAAGGAAAAAAAAAAACCAAAAAACAAAAAAACCCTAGTACTAGTCTGCTAAAGCATACATAATAGCAAGGCATTAGGAAACAAACCTGTCTTAAACACCTACCAGCGGCAATGCAGAAGGGGAAGACCTCTGTACAACGTGTACACATGCTCCTTCCAAATCGATGGAAACATTTGAGACTCTCAAAATGCTTGGTTTCTCTATAGTGAAAGACAGGGGAGCCTGGAGTGCTGCAGTCCACGGGGTCACAGAGAATCGGATACAACTTAGCGACGCAACAACAATACCTTTCTAACACACCAACAAGCTAGAGGGTGAGCATACAATGACCATGCTGAAAAGGAGACAAACAGGAGCTGAAATGTGCCTGAATTTATCAACAGCAAAGATAATGCTAACCTTCAGCATTTCACACAGCCATGGTTTTTCAAAACTGGAGAAAAAGGCCGACTTACCTTGATACGTTTTCTGGAATGTATTCTAGGACCGGATATCCGTCACCTCTTCTCGATGACAGGTCACTGTGTGATTTCCACGACTCCACCAAGGTGTTGACGGGAGGGAAGGAACTCAGGTGTTGGAAAGATTGGTCTCTAGCTGATCGTGATAAAGATATTGTACCTTGAGCACCAATCCTATAGTGAAAGGACTGTCCACCTGAATTCACGCCAACGATGGCAGATGGAGGGATGCTGGCCTCTGGGTAGAAGCTTCCATCATCCGGTTCTTGTTTTATCCCCATGGGGAACCCGCTGCCTTCACAGTTACCATCGAAGCCTGGCACAGGTGGTCCTAAAATTCCTGATAGAGAATAATAGTCTTTATCATCCATAAAGGAAAAGTATGAGCCATCCATGAATGGAAAGGGGTTGATTGCTGGATTCCCTTTAAAAGAGGTGCCAGAACATGAATGCTTGGTTGACTCTTGTTTTATTGGTACTGAGAAGGGGGAATCAGTATTTATTTTGCTGTTTCCTCCTAGACATGAGCTGCTGAAAGCTCCGTCTGGCTCCGGCTTTATGTACTGGACGATGTTAAGCTGGCCAGCCACACCATGGGAGATGGCGTTCTCTGTCTCCTCAGTCTTAGGAAAGGGGACCTCTTGAGCACCTTTCTCCTGGGTGTCTGGACTGGGAACCACATCTCGGGCTGCGCTGGACCCCACTGGGGTGCCCGAAGCAGTGTAGCTGAAGGCGGTGCTTCCAGGGCTACAGAGAGACCCCACAGTACTAGCGGCTGGGCTGGACAGCGTCGATCTGTTGTTTATGTTGGAAGGGCTGGAAACGGAGCACCTTGAGTTGTTGATGTTTGCAGGGCTGGATACGCAGGATCGCAGAGTGACGTTATTAGGACTGGAGACCGGAGACTTCACGCTGCATGACTCGGGGGGCTGGAAATCGGGGACTTCATGCTACTCAATGGACTGGAGAGAGGTGAGCCCACGTTGCTGGCATGCGCCGGGCTGTGTGACCTGGAGCCCCGCGTCTCCACATTGGGGGAGCATGGCAGAGGGGTGCCCTGGGCGATGGGGCTGTGCACTGGAAAACTGCCGAAGCTGGCTGAAGTGGAGGACACACAGCTGATGCTGGCGGGGCTGCAACCCGAGGATGACAGGGTCAGAGGGCTGCAAACTGCGGGGCCCTTCTCGTGCCCTAGGATGGGGCTCTTCACCACATTGCGCATGACCCCGCCATTAACAGAGCCCCCCGAGTCGGGCAGGAAGGACCGCAGGGGCCGGCTCGCACCCCCCAGCGTGGAAGGACGGTGGCCGTTCTCTTTGTAAAATTTCACAAGCTGTTCGACGTTTTGATACATCTTTGCTGGACTCCCGCTTCCCTGTGGGTTCTGCTGATCATAGGCATAGTCTGCCTCTCTCACGGAATCCATGTACAAGCCCATGGACTCGGCCACCGTGGCCGAAAGTTCCTTTGATTCCAGCTCGGTTTTTATATCAGATGGTAAAATCCCGGACCGACTGCTGTCTTGCTGGAGGCAAGGGAGTAGTTCGTGCTTTTCTTTGCTGCTTCCTTGAGTACTGCTGTTTGGAATAGCACCGGAGACGCAGCGCACGTCGACGATCTCCATGTAGTTACTCTCATCCGGCTGCTCCGTGGGTACGGGTCCCAGGGCAGGACGCTCTGCAGGCTGAGAAACTTGACCCCACCGTCTTTCCATTTCTAGACCTTCAGGGAGACTGTGGTAGCCTTTGGTCTCCATAGCTAACATAAAAATTTATATTAAAAAAATCAAATTAGAGTCGTGGATAGCACACTCTAAAAGACATTCTGAAATTGTACTGACTGAGCTATAAGTACATATACTACTGATGATAAGCAATACTTCCAGTTATACTCAAGTTATTACCTTTTTAGGTGCTGATACAACAGAGTCCTGACTATATTTGTCCAGAAGCCAGAATATAAGAAGCAATAAAACTATTTCCCATCTAAATAAAAGCAACATCTTTGCTATAATAGAGCAAGCAATAAAGCTATTTTGCATCTAAGTAACATCTTTACTATACTACAGCCTTTGGAGTTTGGAGGAAATTTTACATATAAAACATCTTTGCTATAATACAGCCTGTAGAGTTTACAAAGAATATTTACAAATGTTAACTTATTTAATATGCAAAGTAATCCTGGGGACTCCTGATGCATCCAAAGAGGAAACTGAGGGTTTAACCAAGTGGGCCACTTGCCCAAGGTCAAAGACACAGTAAGTGACAAAGTCAGGTTTAAAACTAATCTAATGCCAAAGTCTTTGGAGTCTTTCCAGCATATGGAAGCTGCTTTTCATAGCTAATATGTGACTTGATTAAAAAACAATGAGGAAATGTAATTAATGTTACCATTTCCCAATGTAAAGTCATCCCGTGAATGATCACAGGCAAGATAACTTGAGGATTATTTTCAAAGCAGTAAGATTTTCGTAAAATAGATTTTGGTGAAGATAATTTAATGTCAATTCTGAACAGTGAAGAGTCATATATCCTGATTAATTAAGCTAGTCCATAACTCAAAGAGGCTGAATGACAAGTTGAGAATGTCAGGACTCTAGTCTGTATTTCAGTCCTGGCAAGGACTCTGACATGCGGCCTGACCTAGTGGTAGCTCTGCTGAAAAGACTCCAGACAGCCAGTTTCATTCTCAACAGTTAATGGAGGAAGTTTGAGATAGGTCCTGACAATTTATGTGTTCATTCATTCAACAAATATTCACCAAGTGTGTGTCCCATCCTGGGCCTACAACCAGCCACTGAATCTACAGTGATCAACAAAACAGGCTCAATTCCCATCCTCAGGGAGTCCCCAGGATTGTTTCAGACATACTATCTACTGGCTCTCTCTATAAATTTATTCCATAGAT
This sequence comes from Aepyceros melampus, assembly GCA_006408695.1. NCBI lineage: Eukaryota > Metazoa > Chordata > Mammalia > Artiodactyla > Bovidae > Aepyceros > Aepyceros melampus. The sequence continues at coordinate 713,836 of SJXQ01006048.1, forward strand.
AATCATAACAGGCTGTATTTATATAATTCTTATGCATGATATGGTTCAATGACCATTACAAGCCTTTCACAGATATTAATGTACATACCCTTATAAATTACCCTACAAGATTGGCAGAAGTACTGTCCCAAATGATACAACTGGGAAAACCGAGGTAGAAGCCACACAACAGAGCTGGAATTTGATCCCAGGTGTCTATACCAAGGTCTCTCAGCCATGGCCCTGCTGGGGGCCTGATAATGCTTTGTTGAGATCTCTCCTGTGCATTGTAAGATGTACAGCCGTATCCCTGACCCCTACCCACTAGACGCCAGTAGCATTCCTCCAGCCTCGCTGTGACAGCCCCAAATGCCTCCAGACCTGCCAAAAGCCCCTAGGGGTGGGGGGAGGGGGGGTCCAAATCACCGCTGGCTTGAGAAACACCACTCTAAAGAAACATCTCTCAAAGAAAATTAATTCACTCAATAAAATTTCATTTGTGCATTTTCATGCATAGAACTCTTAAAATTTTTAACTATGCATTTTTCAAATCCTTTCAGGTGTATAAACAATCTCTGACCCAAATAAAGGTCCTGACCTAAAAGCTGAAGTTTCTGCAGTGCTGAACACAGATACTACTTTAGACCTCTCAGTCCTTTCCCCTCCTCTGCCACTCACGATCTTCAACCACCCTATCTTCTTCTCATTAAAGAGAGACTAGAAAGACTTTTTGCTCCAGAAATTACATTAACATGCAAAAAATAATATAATGACTCTACTAAATAAATTGGCATCAGATATCACAGGGCTCTCTGGCAAAATTTAATGCCCAAATTGTCCGAAGATCATAATTACCTCTAACTTTTCTGTATTCTACACTAGGCTTTTAAGTTCCCAGAAGGAGGAAACTTTATCAACTTTACCACTGCACCCCAAGATGACAGCATAGTGCAAATAAAAAAATGTTAAAACTATTATAAAATAATCAATACCCAGTAATTTGTGAACATTAAAATCTCCCAATTATGTAGCATGCTTTTGCTTAAAGAACATTATTCTATAAATTCCTAATCACAAAACAGTAGAAAGTAAGCCAATTATGAAGTTTGAGAAGGTAACCTGATAATTCCAGCAGGAAAAATTAGTGTGGGTGAAAGCAAAGAACTGAATATAGTGAAATGGGACCAAAACAGCCAATACTGGCCTTTTGTACCATCCTGAAAAACCATTTAGTAATAGCCATGGGTTGAAAAATACCAGTAAATATGTGCTGCTTCTACTTCTGAGAATATTCAGCCTTCCCCATACCAAACTGGAACAGTACAGATAGATACTTCAGTCCCAAATTCATCAAACCACAAGAAATGTGTCTATTCCTGTTTAAAACTGAATACCTTCTGTGTATCATCCCCCCACACCCCAATCCTAATCCTAAACCCACATGCTCTGTCTGGGTGAATTGCACCACCGTCTATTCAAATGCCCAGAAATCACCCCTGCTTTGGCACCCTAACTAAAGGTCTCCACAAGTTCACCCCTCCCCACTCCCACACCTACAGTCTCCCAGACAACAGGACCATCTGCCTTGAGTCTGAAGGATCATTGTCATCCAGACTTCTCTCCAAAAATTCTTTCTCCAAACTGTCTTTAGGAAAGGATGATCACTCACTGCCTGTTTTGAAGCTTCATGGTGGAAATTCACATGCTAAAACTCTTGGAAGTTCTAAGGTACAGAAGCCTGTTTCCTTTTTAATTCAGGGTTCCCTAAATAATTTGGCCACTGCACCTTTTTTCTTTTTCTTTTTTCACACAACATCTACTAATATGCTGAGGAACACTGTTCATCGCTGTGCCTCAAGCCAGGAGCCGTGTCTTAGATACATATGGCTATATGAAGGTTTGAAGAGAACCTGTACGTGAGTGCTGATAGGCAAGAACCATCCTAAAGCACTCTACAAGAAAGTACCTTATCAGCTAACACCATGCAGCTGATCACAACTTTCCAAGTCCTGTTTGGTTAGCCTTGAACTCTCTTGACAATAACACGAACCAGCCTGCATTTCACCACATTATTGACAAAGCTATCATTAGAGAATTTGCAAAGGCTTTGCTGAAATCTCATTAGCTTTAAGACATTTTGATCTGTCAACCTAATACACCTCTCAACAAAGAATATAAAGGCTGGCAACCAACAAGAAGAATGGAAGCTATCTAGCACCTGCATGGCTTCCACTGGAAATATTTTTAAGGATCAAGCTTTTTTTAAAAAAATATGATTATTGAAATATTTTATGCTGAATTCTCCCTATCTTTTCCTTTCTTTTTTTTAAATGTACTTATTTTTAATTGAAAGATAAGTGCTTTACAATATTGTGTTGGTTTCTGCCATACATCAACATGAATCAGCCATAAGTATACATAGAACCCCTCCCTTCTGAACCTCCCTCCCACCTCCCACCCCTCTTGGTTGCCACAAGAGCCCTGGCTTGAGTTCAGTAAGTCACACAGCAAATTCCCACCATGTTACACATGGTAGTATGTAAGTATCCATGCTATTCTGTCCTATATTATCTTAATTGATCTCTATAAAACAAATGGATCAGTTAGGAAGTTATTTCCTATGTTGTCCAGGAAATCTAGGTTGTCTTTTTGAAACTAGCATAAGGTCCATGGCTTGAGCAGATTTTCAGTCAATCACTAGTGAAGACTGAAAATATTAATTGATGAATATGATCCTCACAGAACTTAATATCCGGAGGGTAAAGGTAAAGTTTTTGTTACTAAAGTATAAGATTAAACAGATACTGATATACAAATCTACTTACGTAAAATCAGGCTTGTCTCTCTTAAAATGGAACTATAACAGATACTCCCCTTGGGGCAAAGACAAAAAACATGAAGGTCCCTTAATTTTCAGGCAAATGCCTCCCCTCTTAAAATAAAGGAATTCTCACACAGGGAAAGTAAGGAAAAATATTAACAGTTCTACCTTGTCATATATATGCTCTTAAACACTATTTTTGCAAAGGGAAAACCTGTCTTTAAATTTTTATATTTTACAGACTCTGTTAAATTGCTGTTTCCCATAAGGAAGTAGTTTTTTTGTTTGTTTCAGAAATATTAACAAAGAATCTTGCAAATTATATTTTATCTGAAAACAGTTTCACTTGTACAACCTCCCAAACACAGTTCCATTTTAAATGCATCATTTTCTATAGTTATCTGATTCTAATATTACATCCGCAAGACAGAACCTTAAGAATTTTATAATTTGTATTGGTTGCATAGTTGTAAAAGTTCACTGTAACTCTTCCTGTCATCCCTATTACTTAACTATAACCATGTTCCTTGTTTTAACAGATGAGATAAATGATAGAAATCAGCCCAAGGTCACCTAAGAGAGCCATATCAAATTTATATTTTATCTGAAAACAGTTTCACTTGTACAACCTCCCAAACACAGTTCCATTTTAAATGCATCATTTTCTATAGTTATCTGATTCTAATATTACATCCGCAAGACAGAACCTTAAGAATTTTATAATTTGTATTGGTTGCATAGTTGTAAAAGTTCACTGTAACTCTTCCTGTCATCCCTATTACTTAACTATAACCATGTTCCTTGTTTTAACAGATGAGATAAATGATAGAAATCAGCCCAAGGTCACCTAAGAGAGCCATAGAACCAGTTAGAACTGAACACACCTGATTTCTATTCACTCACCTAATTCACTGAGCCACCTGATCGTTCCAAAAGCCCCAACCTAAACTATGTCTCTCTTAAAGAAAAAAGCTCCCCTTTTATTATTTAAAAAAACTTCTTTCCTCAAGCATTTCCATGATAGCCTGTTATGAAGTCAAATCTAAAATGAAAACTTCCCAGAACTTCACAGATGGAGAATGCTGTTAGTATTACTATGTAAATATCATCAATAACAGCACCTAGAGAAATGCCAATTCAAATATTAAAATGCAATTTACTGCTTTTGAAATTCAGTGGTTTCCAAACTTGTCTGGTATCAAAGTTTTCCTAACTTCTATGTTATAACAAATACTTAAACCTTTTGGTGCCGTAAACCATTACGATTTAAACCTGGTCTTCTGAAATTCATTAGTAAAATCTGTGCACCTAAATTCAGTAGCAGGGCAAGGATGTCACCGAAAGAAGCTTCATCCTTTCTCTCCTGCTTTTAGAATTCGAACTGATGCCACAGAAAGCATAATCTCTTTCAGGAGTTTCGTGAATCCCAAGGCACGGGAAATGCACGAATTTCCAGAGCCCCTTTCCTACAGAATCTGTCGGGATTTGTATCTCCTTCAACTGCCCTTTTCCCGCTACACCTCTGGCTGAGATTTGGGAGCTTCCGCAATTTATAAAGGAAAGAAATATTATTCAAACGTTCTTTAAAAACTGTACAAGAAAAACGATCCGAAATTCATCTTTGGGGAAAGGGAAGGGTGATAGACCTCCCACTGCCAAAGGCGGTAGAAAGCTGCTCGTTAGAGGGCATTTATCCAAAGTGGCCAAACTTTCCCAAAATAGTCCTCTGGCGGCCAAAGGGGGGGAAAGTGGAAAACCAAAACAAAACAACAAGCACACAGCACCCTACTGACAGTGCCTCCGGATTACGCAGCCACTTCTCCCTGCAAAGTGCACGTCCCGCGCCGCGGCCACACGCAGAGCCGGGCAAGCGGCGCCCAGCCGCGCACCCCTACACACCTGCCTCGGCCGGGGTCCGTCTCTCGGCGTCTACCTGTTGCAGCGCTCGCCAACGCCACGACACCCCTGCTGCAGAGCCCACCTAAATCCAACCACATCCAGGCCAGGGAGTGCAGCTCTCCCTGCAGCGGGAGAGCCCGAGGCAGCAATGCTCTTGCACCCAGGTGACTGCACGGGTTTCCTCGGAGCAGCCTGAAGTTGTGCAGGCTGTCAGTCACCAGGAGGACGACATGACTGATACAAAGTTGCTGCGACACAGCCTGGACTCGGCAGCTCCCTTAAAGCCGCAGAAGCGGAGGCCGCTCGGGGTGCAGGGCAGCGGCTACGCCACTAGGTACTCACGACTCGCTGCCCCTCACTCCCCTTGCTCCATTACCCCAAACTTGCTCACGCCCACCTGGCTCTCCTCCTGGCCTACCCCAGAATGTCTGGAAAGACGCGAAAAGTCTGGGGACGCCGAAGAAGTCGGTTTTTATAAAGCCAGTCAAGGTGTCCTCCCTGATGCTCTCCACCTGCAGCGCCAGGTGAGCGGCAGCCCTAGCCCAGGCACCGCCCACAGCGTCCGTGCGCAGGGAGGGACCCTCAGTGGGCTTCTCCCGACCCCGGAGGTTCGTTCCCCGCCCCTCTCGTCAGTCTGCCGAGTTACCTCTCAACACAGCAGCCGCAGCGTCCGCTGCCAGCAAGCAAGAGGATCACGTTCCCACTCGATTTGAATTTCCTTGTTTTAACCGTGCGCGGAAAGCGAGTGATTTCAGTGCAGCCAAAGCCCTTTAAACACGGCTTCTCTCCCACCCTCCTCCCCATCCGTCCACCTCTGGGGTCAAGAGCTGCAGTACTCCTTACTTATAATTTTGTAGCTGTATTTATTGCTTTCGTATTGGATTTTTCCAGTAGTTCAATTTGCAAGAAAGCTGACCATCGAGGATAGTCACTTTTTAATAATGGGTGGGAGGGGTGCACATCATTGGGAGAAACAGGAGCGAGGAAGGAAACAAAACTGTTTTCTAAGATCAAGCGTCTGCAAGAAGAAATTTCGGTTTTCCTCCAGCCGCCTCCACCTCGACTCTCCTCCCGCCCACCCCAAGGCTGTAGTTACTAAGCAAAAGGATGGGCTTCTTAACTTTGATTTCTAAGGACTTTGAGGCTCGGAGTATGAGGCTCCGTTTTATATTCCCGGCTGGTCCAGAGTCAGCACCGGTGACGTACACACCTAAATCTGGTCCCGGGCCCTTGGCGACCCGCAGCCCGGCGGCGGCAAGCTGTGCGTCCTCCCGCCTCACCCGTGCCCCGCACCAGCCAAACTCGGAAGGGGGGTGGGGACGAGGGAGTTCACCCTGTGCCCAAAGGCCCCTCCTCTCCTTACAGTTCATTAAGCTTCGGGATTCCAGACCCCGAACCGAGGAAGACTCGAACTCAGTCGCTCCAGGTAGGGAACTCCCTGGCCGCGGGAGAGACGGCGGCGGCGCACAAGAACTGGTTGCGACCCCCCGACTCCGGTGCTCAGAAGTCCCCCGCTCTGAGCGGCTCCCGGCGCCACCGCAGCCGGGAGTCCCCGCAAGTCTCCCAACTTTCCCGTGGGGCCCGAGGTCCTGCGCACTCTCCGGGCCAAGCAAGCAGCCGGGCATCGGTAGCTGCCGGGCCCGAGCGCAGACGGCGGGCAGGGAGGAGGGGAGTCCCGGACCCAGCGCTCGGGCACCCGAGGAGAAGACGGCTCCCTCTGCGCTGCCAAATTATTCATTATTAAAGGAATGGACGTGTCTCTTTTACTAAGTTTTTACCACCTTTACGGAGGGCCAGTCTTGCCCTGGATCTCAGTTTCTTGCAAAATCTAGGTTAGAATCTTGCAGGGACTGGCCGCCACGCTTGTTCGCCCGCCGCCCAACAACCCTGCCCGGAGGCGGCCGGGTGGGAACCTCGTCTCCTGCCCGCAGCCCACCTCGGCTTGCCAACCCGCGCCCTCTGCGCGGAATATGCCTTCCCCGGGGTCGCCCTGCGCTCCCCGGACCCCTCCCGCCGCTGTCAGCGCCAAGTGACTGTGGCTGTACACTCACCTTTTCTAGGACATGGTGGGGAGGCTGGGGCGCGGGGCGGGGGTTGGGTGGGGGCAACCAGGCTCCCGCCGCCACCGCCGCCTGCAAGTCCGATATTAGCAGATCGGCGGTAAGGATGGAGAGGAAGAGACTCCCGGCAGTCGTCCTACTGACGGTGGGTAGAGCAATAGAGCCGTAGTGTTGTTACCCGGCAGGA
>SJXQ01006048.1:722553-779916 GCA_006408695.1 Aepyceros melampus
AGGGCGGACGGCGGCGCCCGGGAGCGCGGCGCGGGGCGGAGGATGGAGCTGCGACCCGCGGTCCCGGGAGCCTCCGGCTCGGCTGCCTTGCGGAGCCGCCTGCGCCTCCTGGCTCTGGATTCTCCCCAAGTCCCACATCTCCGCACCGCCGCCCCCCACCGCAAACCACACAGATCACCCCCATTAGGGCAAATGTGTGCGTGTGTGTGTGCGCGCGCGTGTCCACGAGCTCTCACGCGTGGGAGGGACACTCCAGCCCCAGACTCTTCTATCTCACCGTTACACTTAGTCTTAGTGGAAGATTTTGGGTAGGGGGGACGCACTGTGAATATCACAACCACTTACAGGCTCCCCTGTTCTTGTCGTTTATCACTGTTAAACTCCAAAAACTGACCACACTGGTCCTTGTCCCGGCTTTACATTCCTTTTGCTACAGGTTTTATTGACTCCCTCCCCCTGCCCTTTGCTGTGCTCCTTCCCGGTTTTCTTCCTAAGGAACTGTGGAAGTTGGTAATCCCTTCCCGCCGTGTTAAACGCGGAACTGCCCTGTTAAAACAATCACAGCCCCACAATCCCACTGCCCCAGTCTCTAGCTGGCCATTGCGGCGTCACCCACACAGTGTTGGCACTCCCCTGTTCTTAAAGTGGCATTTGGCTTGTGGCGAACAACCTTTTGCTTGTTTCCTTAGGTGTAGAGAAGGTGAAATTCTTAAGGTATTATGTTTAGGTGAAATCAAGAAAATAATTATAATAAATATTCAATGAACTTTGAAAAGAATCACCATGTAGAAGTATACTGACTGAAAAAAGTGATTTCTGAACTGCATCAAAAATAGGATGGATTGACACTCATGAGTTCATAAAATGGACAGAAGGATGGATAGTTAATGTGATTAAGGCATTATATACCAGTGGTAGAATCTTGGTAGTGGGTTTTTTGTGTTTGAAATTTTTCCTAATGAAATGTTAGAGAAAACGAACCCTCCTTTAAGGTAATTTTATAATGCAAATTCAGTTTACAAACTGATAAATCTGGCATTTGATTATTCCTTTGCCCTTTATAAAATGATTTCCCTTAAACTTTCTTTACCTAGGGGCTCCTCCACTATTTTAATCAGTAATTTTGTTGTGGACAACTTATCAGACAGCAGATTCTGATGTAAAGTGGGGTTATTATAACTGCAACATTTTAGAAATCTAGATTTCTTCCTGCGTTTTCCTTCTGTTCAATCTCAAATTTTAATCTTTCATGCTTTAAAGAAGTTTGGTATAACTGAGACTGAGTTTTTAAGCATTTACGTATATTCTTTTGAAACTTTTGCCCACCAAACTCGCTTGTGGGGACATCCATATGCCCATGTATATCAATTTCTCTTATTCTTCAACAAGAGATATTAGGGGATCTTGCCATTACTATTAGGCAAACCTTTATTTTTGGATATTTGAATATTTGCCCAAACTTTTGAACAATTATTTTCTTTTGCTGGCTGTAAGAAGTGGTCTTGTGCCACCCTAGAAGGAAAACAGCTCCAAGGTAAAATCTTTGGCTCCCTTATCTGAAGAGAAGGTGGCACTGGTGTTACTGGGAATCACCCCAGAAATGATGTCTCTGAGAGACTCCATCAAAGATGGAGATGCAGGGTTTTTTGGTTATTCAGAATACTCTTGGTTCCAATGCTTGATAATAAAGAGTCCTATCAACTTTGAAAATGTACATCTAGTAAATATCATTACTTGCTGATTTTTAAGTTCACAACAAACTTTGTTCTTTTCATCCTTTTAGATATATTTTTCTTTGCAAAAGGCTAGAAATGTGTTTTTAAGAAAAATGAATATTAAGGAAGTAAAAGCACAGAAAAGGACCTTAACTTCATCTCCAAATTATTGGAGACTACTTACAGCTGCCAAATAGTCTGAAACCTTGAAACAGCATCAGTTCTCTTCCCTTCTGACAGTTGTTCACCCTCATTTCACAGTCCTGTACCTCAGGACACTTTCCTCCCTCAACCCATTAGCGTCAAGCTCCCTGAGGTTTGCTACCTAAGTGCGCGACTCAGCGTTTTCAATTTACATATGTGACATCACATCCTCTATTATATAACTTCAGATACAAAGCCTAATATCATCTAAGTTTGTGTTGGAAAAAAATCCTCCCTTGCTCTTTATTTCAGCTTTAGCAGAGCAACCCCTGAGATCTCTGATCCAAATCTCACTTCACCCAACAGCTGACACTGGAGGGAGAAAAAAAAAAAAAATGCATGGAGTTGTTTAAGCCACGAAATGATAAGCAACCCACCCCCATGAATGTATTTTGAAATGTATTAGATCTCCTTTAGTCTGTATTTACTGGTAGGAAAGTAAAGCCTGTTAAGTAGCATATAATTTAATTGTATTCAATAATCTTAAAAAGTTAAAGGCTAAGCATTTGGACATAGATAACTTCATTAATAAGCCTAGTCATGCTGGCTTTTTTTTTTTTTTCTTTCAAAAAAGCTAAGCTTTTTTTCCCCCTGTCTCTTACCAGCTGTTAGGAAGAGTTGAGAAAGACAGAGAGAGAAAGGCGGGGCTAGGGCGGGCGGTGTTGGAGAGAAAAGATGAGTAGGGGAATAATATAAAATAGAATTTCTTCTTTGTTTATCGCAAAACACACATGTTACAGTTTATAAACATTGCAAGCAAATAAGAAATTGTGGACCAGAAGATAAATACAAAACATATCAGAGTTTGTTAATACCCAAAATAGACACAATTCAAGTTTCTGGACTACTTGGAATATTTTTATTAGCTTTGCTTATTCATTAATTTCCATATTTGTTTACCTAACTATTCATCTGTCTACCTTAATTTCATTTGCAGTCATTTTAAACAGAAAACACACAAACCTCATCCATCTCGATGACCAGATTTTGAGCTGACAGAGCACCAAACAACATGCATCACAATTAGCGTGCCACATTATTAGAGGCAAATCAGATTGCGCTGTGCCTACACTGATGTTCTAAATTTAGAAACAATGTGCAGTGGTTGAAAAGGGGAGGGGGACTCAGAGCCATGTATTTCAATAAAGTAAAGATATTTGCAATTCCTTCTCTTCTCTTTTTCTTGGTTTAGTGCAGGAAATTCATCACCTTTAAATAACTGTGCTAATCTTATATAAATAACTGCACGGTTTGTGAGCTCATTAGAATTATGCATCCGGCTGCTCTTCTGATATTATAGGCAATAACAACCATAGAAAAGTGAAACAATCCAGTGGGTCAGGTGTGGGAAATAAGAGTCTCTGCTGAACTTGATGAAAAACTCATTTAGAATTTCTCATTAGGACTTCACAGGAGCAGTTAGCTTTTCAGTAGTCGGCGCTGTATTTTTAGCAGCATTTTAACAGCTGTCAGTAACAACTAAGACAACATTTTGATCAACACTTTTTTTTTTTTAACTCTAACAAAGATGTTTGCAAAGAAACAAAATGCTTCAAGATTTAAATGTTTAGCTCTGAAAAACAAACCAAAAAAGATACTTTTCTTGTGACATAAAATGTTAATGCCTCAAGGGCAGGCAGAAAGGTATCTACCTAAAATGAAGCCAAGTGGATTTTTAAGGTTTAATTTTCTGATGCCTAGGTACGTATAATAAGATGATTTTAGGCTTGAAAGGTGTGTTGAGTCAGAAACGGAAACCTCAGTCCTCAGTATAAGACAATGTGCAGTGGACCTTGTCCTGTATTTGCAAGTAGGTCGAGAATAGCCATGTGGGCACCTGAAATGAAGAAAATCTTGTCCCTAACATTTGAGTTTATAAAGGGAGGTTATCACATGTCAGATATATGACACTGGAAATAGCAGATAGAAAAAAAATGTAAGAGGCTTCATGACAGATGTCATCTTTATTTCTAAAGATAGAGGTAAATTTGCTGTGGGTAATGTATTACAAAGCAAACTAAAACTAAGCTCTGCAAGTGTCAAATTTCCCTTTCACCTGCAGTCTCCCCAAACTGAGTGGCTTCTGTTCTAAGGGAAGGCATGGTATATTATTAAAGCAGCCTACTGAATCATCCTATCCAGAGGTCATCTGCTCATTTCGAGGACCTATCCATGTTTTGAGTTTGTCCCAACTAAGGCAGCTGAGTATTTCCACTTCATCTAGTTGGCATGGTGGGGAATGAAGGCATTCTTAGATCAAATGATATTTTTATTATTGTTAGGTAGTTAGAATAGGAAATAGGAGTCCAAAATGACGGTGGCTAAAAGACAAGGAAGGGAAAAGCCCATGAAAATAGAACAAAGGAGGTCAAAGGAAGGTCTGAGGACCAGAGTGAGGGCTTCAGGTAAAATAAACAGCACTCCTGGCTAGCCCAATTTGCACAGGGCAGGCCCAGGGGGAGGGAAAAACAGATAAAAGGAGGAGCCAAAGGGCTCTTGCTTTCTCTCCCCCTCTCGTCTCCCCTTCTCCCTCTCTCCCTCTCTCCCTCTCTCCGTCTCCCCTTCTCCCTCTCTCCCTCTCTCCTATGCACGCTGGCATGCTCCTCCACTCTCTTCTCTTCACCTCTTTGGGTTGGTATCCCTCATGCTTCGAGGATGGATTCTCCTGCTATCTTCTAAATAAAATAGAGCTGTAACACTGATTTGTCTAAGAGCTATAACACGGTTTGTCCAAGACCCGAGAGCTGTGATGCGCCGAGGGCTGTAATGTCCGTCACTCCAAATCTTTCTTGTGACAAGACAGAACCGAGGAGCATACACTCGCCTGACAATTATATTGCATTTTTTTAAAAATCCTAATCCTTGTGGGGGTACCAGTTCACTACCACTTCCTTGCTTGGTAGGACTTTTTTCAACAAAATGTGCAGTTGCCATAAAAACTGAAATAGATATCCTTTCTTCTTGCCCCACACAAACCCCTGCCAGATGCAAATCTTTTAGTGTTGATCGTTTTTCACAGAGCATGACATGGTTTTCTTAGTGCATACCTTTTGGACATTAAATACCCATGTGTAAAAATGAAACATGTATCAACATCTTGTATATGGAAGGTATAGGTCACATCAATTATTAATATTTAAACCACAATCTATTTTGAAGTGCCTAGTGCTAATTATAGCTAGACTTTAATATTTATCAAAGTAAGTGGAAATTTAAGCTAGTTCATTACTTAAAAAAAAAAAAAAGCTTTTTTAATGACCTTCACTATAAATGTGGTGGAACCATCTCCTCTTAGTAAAACTGTGTAGGCTTACAATGCCACTTTTTGCCAGTACAGATTGCTAGCTTACATAAAGGATCAAGTAAGCACCTAAGTGAAGTCTTGGGATTCTTCTAATATATTTATATATGTAAATTTTGTGTTGTTTTGATTTTAAAAAGTACATATTTTCATAATAATTATCTATCTCAAAAGAAAAAATAATCCAGGGAAATTATTTTTATCACTACATCAATTCAATATATGCTATTACTCTGTTCTTTTATAAATTACATGGCTCTATTTCTAATTTGAATATTACACGAACTGAAGTTTTGTTGAAAATAAAATTTTTTAAAATTACCTTTATTTGTAAACAAATATTGTTATAATTCAATAAAAACTGCCAAGGAACAAACTGTAAGATCATATATGCGTGTCTTTTTATCTATTTTATGTTACTTCCATGGTACCAGATGATTATACTCCTAGGATACAACTACTAGTATGTTACTAATCAAACTAGGGATCCAGTAGGGAAGTCAAGATTATTAATCACAACAATTTCTCACCTACAGGGAGAAATTAAAGCAAACATTAACTTCTACAGATAATTCAAAAAGCTCACAGTAAAAGCAAGAGCTCTGAGGCTCAGTCTCCTTGAATGAAAAGTCTAATCAGTACCTTTCAGCCTGGAGCTGTATTTCAGTACCCCTTTTCACAGGTACAGCAAATCAAACAGTGCAGTAAAATCCACTTGCATGGCTTTGAATCCTGGCTCCATCGCTTATTAACCATATGACTCAGGGCAAATTACTTAGTCTTTCTAAGTTTAGTTTCCTTATTTGTCACAAGAGACAACTGATACCATAAGTGGATATGAACTTAACACAGTACCTGGATATGGTAAGTGCTTCCAAAAGTGTTAAATGTGTACCTCCAGAGTTTTGTCATGAAAACTGAAAGCTGATTCTTCTGAAGATTCAAAATCTTTCTTACACTTCAAATGGGTTTTGAGGTCCCTCAAGAATCAGAGCTTTAACCTGAGGTCTCCAAGGGCTTCAGACTTCTAAGAATTCTCTTCGCTAGAACAGTGATTCTCAAGTTTTATCATGCATCTGAGTCGCTGCGAGAGTCTGTTAAAAGTTTACTAGACCCCGTGCTTAGAGTTTCCTGTTCAGTAGGTATGGGGTGGAACCTGAGAATTTATATTTCTAAAAAGTTCCCAGGTAGATGCTGCTGGTGCTGCTCTAGCAACTACTCTTTGAGAACCAGATATGGCGCTAGTGGTAAAGAACCCACCTGGCAATGCAGCAGACATAAGAGGTCAGGTTTGATCCCTGGTGAGGCAGATGCCCAGGCGGAGGGCATAGCTACCCACTCCAGTATTCTTGCCTGGAGAATCCCATGAACAGAGGAGCCTGGAGGGCTATGATCCATAGATCCACAGGGTCACAAAGAGTCAGATAAGCCTGAAGCAATTAAGCATGTTGCACACATACCCTAGAATATGGAAAAGCAGCAATTGCCCCCAGGCTGCTTACTTTGCAAGGTTAAGTTACTGCTGGCAGCAGCTGATGGTGGGGGCAGGGAGGAGAGGGGGTGGGCCCAAGGGAGAGATGAAAAGCAGGAAGTAGGGGACTAAAGAAAGGAAGTGTCTGTTATTGTTGAACGGGGCAGGGATGGGTCTTCACCGTCCAGGCATCATCAGAATCCAGAGCCTGGCTAGCTGTTGCTGAGTGAGAACTCTATCTCCACAGCCCTTGGACTGTGTTGATCTATCATGGCCTCATTTTTTTTTTTAATTGGGATATAGTTGCTTTACAATGTTGTGCTGGTTTCTGATGTACAATGAAGTGAATCAGCTATATTTACACATATATCCCCAGCCTCTTGGACCTCCCTTCCACCACAGCCCCATCCCACCCCTCTAAGTCACCCCTAGGTGCTCACCCCTCAGAGCACCTAACTGAGCTCCTGTGCTATACAGCAGCTTCCCATCGGCTACCCTGTCATTGCCAATCTCTCATTTCATCCCACGTCCCCCCTTACTCCCATGTCCATGTCTGTTCCTTACATCTGCAGCTCTGTTCCTGCCCTGAAAATTGGCTCACCTCTTCCGTTTTTCTAAATTCCACATACATGTATTAATATGCGATATGTGTTTTCTCTTTCTGACTTCCTTCACTCTGTGACAGACTCTAGGTCTAGCCACATCTCTACAAATGACCAAGTTTCTTTTTTTCTTTTTTCTTTTATTGCTGAGTGATGTCCCATGGTATGTATATACCACATCTTCTTTATCCATTCTTCTGCCAATGGACATTTAGGTTGCTTCCATGGTTTGGCTACTGTAAATAGTGCTACAGCAATTTTTTTCATGACCTCTAAATTCTTACTCTGAATAAGTATTTGGGAAGTACTTTACCACTTTCAGGCTCTTAAAGTACCTATTAGTTTACCATTGTATTATCTTAAGGCATTAACTTAGGTTATGTGGGAGTGCAAGGGAGGGGAGTCAGAATTGGCAAAGCACATTCCTTCAGTTACCTTTGCACATAGTATACCATGGTCAAGTTCAGATCAGCTTTCTCCCTCTATTCTGAGTGTGTCATGAAGATGAACCCCTGACTCTCGAGTTAGATTTTAACTGATGCTTTTTCTTTTTTTCAGGTTTCATCAGATCACAAGGGAACATTAGTTTAATCAGATGTGATAAGCTTTTGACAAAGTGATAGTGGTTTTTCCTAGTTTTGAACCAACAATTATGTGAGGAGATTTCCTATATTTTTGTCAGGAGTCCCGGCTTCCTGGGCTTCCTTGGTGGATCAAATGATAAAGAATCTGCCTGAAAGATAGGAAGACCAGGGTTCAATCCCTGGGTCAGGAAGTTCCCATGGAGAAGAGAACAGCTACCTTCTCCAGTATTCTTGCCTGGAGAATCCCATAGACAGAGGAGGCTGGCAGGCTATAGTTCATGGGGTCACAAAGAGTCGGAATGACTGAGCGACTAACACTTGCCTTGCCAGTCTTCCTGTTTACTTCTGTAACAGTTTCATTGCTTTATTAAGAAATGATGTCAACATTGTATGATTTAATTTCCTTAAGAAGAGGTGGCAAGAATACACTGAAGAACTGTACAAAAAAGATCTTCATGACCCAGGTAACCACGATGGTATGATCAGTCACCTAGAGTCAGACATCCTGGAATGTGAAGTCAAGTGAGCCTTAGGAAGCATCACCATGAACAAAGCTAGAGGAGGTGATAGAATTCCAGTTGAGCTATTTCAAATCTTAAAAGATGATGCTGTGAAAGTACTGCACTCAATATGCCAGCAAAATTTGGAAAACTCATCAGTGGCCACAGAACTAGAAAAGGTCAGTTTTCATTCCAATCCCAAAGAAAGGCAATGCCAAAGAATGTTCAAACTACTGCACAATTGCACTCATCTCACACACTAGCAAGGTAATACTCAAAATTCTCCAAGCCAGGCTTCAACAGTATGTGAACCATTAACTTCCTGATGTTCAAGCTGGATTTAGAAAAGGCAGAGGAATCAGAGATCAAATTTCCAACATCCATTGGATCGTTGAAAAAGCAAGCAAGTTCCATAAAAACATGTACTTCTGCTTTATTGATGATGCCAAAGCTTTTAACTGTGTGGATCACAGCAAACTGTGGAAAGCTCTTCAAGAGATGAGAATACCAGACCACCTGACCTGCCTCCTGAGAAATCTGTATGCAGGTCAAGAAACAACAATTAGAACTGGACATGGAAAAACAGACTGGTTCCAAATTGGGAAAGGAGTACAGCAAGGATGTATGTTGTCACCTTGCTTATTTAACTTATATGCAGAGTACATAATGAGAAATGCCGAGCTGGATGAAGCACAAGCTCTAATCAAGAATGCCAGGAAAAATAGCAATAACCTCAGATATGCAGATGACACCACCCTTATGGCAGAAAGTGAAGAAGAACTAAAGAGCCTCTTGATGAAAGTGAAAGAGGAGAGCAAAAAGTTGGCTTAAAACTCAACATTTGCCTATGTTCTCCTCTAGGAGTTTTATAGTTTCTTGTCTTACGTTTAGATCTTTAATCCATTTTGAGTTTATTTTTGTGTATGGTGTTAGAAAGTGATCTAATTTCATTCTTTTACAAGTGGTTGACCAGTTTTCCCAGCACCACTTGTTAAAAAGATTGTCTTTAATCCACTGTATGTTCTTGCCTCCTTTGTCGAAGATAAGCTGTCCATAGGTGTGTGGATTTATCTCTGGGCTTTCTATTTTGTTCCATTGATCTATATTTCTGTCTTTGTGCCAGTACCATACTGTCTTGATGACTGTGGCTTTGTAGTAAAGCCTGAAGTCAGGCAGGTTGATTCCTCCAGTTCCATTCTTCTTTCTCAAGATAGCTTTGGCTATTCGAGGTTTTTTTGTGTTTCCATACAAATTGTGAAATTCCTATTAATACGTTGTTAAGATCTTGACACTGAGGGAATTATTCGATATATTTTTTATTCAGTATTGAGATGGGTAGGAATAGAGAAAATAATAAGAGGAACAAAATATAATTTTAATTTTATAAACTATGATTCTAGAAAGAACTGCTTTAGGAAACTCCAGGATAGTCTAGGTATACAATGGTATCTTCCTTTATCTGGTCTGTCTGTGAAACCCACCAGGAGTAGCTTTTTGAGAGAATAGCCTCAACATTTTTACATATTTTTATCCTCAAAATGTGATACAGGTCTATAGAGTAAATGTCATGCAGATATTTAAAGAAAATGTGAGTTTCTAAACTTTGTTAGTAGTTAACTTAAAAAGCAAGAATATGCCATTTTTTGGTTCCTCTAAAAAGAATGTAGAAACTCAGTTGAATTACTTTTTATTTATGAAGAATCATGTGCCCCTGAGAATCATCAAATTAATGAAAAAGGTATTAAATATTGCATGTAACTACCTTGCAGTATAATAAAAACAATGGTTCTTCGAAAACATCACAATAGCTTTCATATTAACTTTTATTCTTGAAATCATCAACTATAGAAGTGATTATGATGATTAGATAAAATAAATCTAACTGAGATGTTTATAATTGGATACCATGATTATGTGGGCACACGGAGGTTTATTGGCATTACACTGAAAAGACAGGGGATGGGAAGGGAAATGAAGTATTTGTATTCACTATTGCCAATTAGTTCTCATTCTTCTAAAAAGAAAAATAAAAACTACCCTGCAGTTTTAAAGGAGAGTACATTGTAAATATCAGCAGTAATTAAATGGGAAGAGGGATTGTATAGTAATCAGGTTTTCCTGTTGATAACCATTACTGTCAATAATGTTTTGATTCTCATTATTTGAATATAAGATTTTAATATTGAGTCTTCCCTGGAGGTCCAGTGGTTAGGATTTTACCTTCCAATGAAGGGGATGCGAGCTCTGTCCCTGGTGGGAGAGCTAAGAGTCTACATGCGTTGGGGCCAAAAAACCAAGATATAAAATAGAAGCAGTATTGTGACACATTCAATAAAAACTTTAAAAATGGTCCATCATTAAAGAAAAAAAATCTTTTGAAAAAAGATTCTAGTATCTATTCAAAGTATAGTTAACAAAAATTACTTCAATCAAGTTCAATACAAATATGATATAAGTGGGCTCATTTTTAATTCATTAACATGACACAATAGTTATTAAGTATATTTAAGTTTATAATACAGTATTTGATGTGAATAATATATTTAATTTAAAAGTATTTTCATTGAATATGTTAAAAGTTTTTTCCCTGCCTTATTCCTGCAGGAAAAAGAGAAAGAAAAAAGGTACAAAATTTTAAAAATTATTTACTCCTGCCCTTTCTTTTAGAAGCAAAAGATATACTACATGTGAATATTATTCAATTTTATTACTGCTTTTTCTGTCTTCAGTAAATAAGTAATTCCTAAACATAGGTAGATCCCAGAGTAAGAATAGAAATTGATAGTTGTCTCTGGTTCTATATTTGATCTTAGTGCCTACAATTAATAGGCTTACTAGGTCTCATTAAGTTGAATTTAACAATTATGAAGCAGGTTCTCTGTGGATGACATAGAGACACAGCCATGACATAAGTTCTTAAATCTGATGGCACAATTTGGAGAAAATATATGATCAAATCACAAAGTTTAAACATTTTTGAAATGATATAATACAGGAGCTTTAACATCAAACTAAGTTTACAAACAAAAGGTGTTTATGCAACTTGGAGCCAATTTTACCCTATTTAATGTCTTAAACTCCCTTTACTGTATTCACATAAATCCTACAGTCCATACCATGATTCACCCTCCCCGCCGACAGATAAAATCTGGTGTAAAACTCCCCTTTCACCAAGGGAATAAAGAATTTGGTCCCCAAATCAGTGTTAGACATAGCTTACAAGTTTTATCTGTCTTCCTGATTTCTGGTTGAAGTTAAATATGAAAATGTCAGATCTTGAGGTGTTGGGAAAAAGGATTGGAAAGGTATATAGGTGTAATAAAGATGATGTTCTAGAAACACAAAACTTTCAGTGCAAGAATGCACAGGGGAGAGAAGTCACAAATATAATTCAACTTTCCTTAAGCAGGTCACACGCAAAAAATATTAACAAATGTCAGTAACAATGTGCACCTAAGTAGCATTTCTAGCAACATCTAGATTTTTTTTTGCTAATCTTAAGAATCATATCCTATAGAAAAGATAGCAATAATGCTACCATAATTGAAGCAAAAGTCAGGGACAATGGAGTGACCTTTCAAAATACCTTACCCTTTCTAATTGTGTTTTTCTCATCTGGTGATTGGAAAGATTTGTCAAGTTCATGACTTGGATATAATGCAGTTCTGCCATTATGACTCTCTGATACATTTCATTTCTTAAAGTAAAAGCCTTTACATGGCAAATAAAGACTCTATGCAAAGCATCATTCATTTACTAAGTTTATGAGGATCGTAATTAGTATGAACGTAACATGTAGGATTCTGGATTTGTGAATTGCCCTCCAGGATGATAAACATCAGCGTTCACAAAATCTGTGTGATTCACCACCTAGAATTCCAAGAATACAGTTCTGCAGACAGTTCATTTTCTTTTTCAGTTTGCTTCATTTTACTTTAACACATAAAAAAAAAGTTATTTTTTTCTTTCATCTCTCTGGCTTTTAGTCTTAAATGAAACTCAAAATAATTTTGAAACAAATATAATATTTTTTCCTATAAGCATTACAGTTTTCAAAATTCTTATACAGCTTTTACACTGGAAGAAATGAGGGATCAAGTGTACTACAATTAGGGTTTTACAGATCGAAAGATAAATAAATACCAATGTGATCTGAAACAATCCCCCTAGGAAAAAAGCCATGACACAAGCAGGAAATTTTTCAGCATAACTCAGAAAAAAATCCTTTGAGCCACTTGCCCATTACACAGCCAGAATTACTCATTGGTTTGACAATTCAGAGGAACTGGGAGAATTTACCAGGATTGATCATCATCCAATGGAGAATGAATCACCCTATTGAAAGGACTGTTTTAACTAATCAAAAGCAATATACTGTGATGTTTGTTATACCTCTTTTTCAAATAAAAAGCAAATTTGGACTGAGAGAAGAATTGAGAAAATGTTCACTGTCCTGGGATATAAACCTTGTAGAGTTCTTGTGTGTTGTTTTGCATTGGATTTTGGAGATTCACACCACTTTCTGGTTTAATAAATTTCTTATCCTTCAAAGCTGTGCTTCTTATAAGTACACTATAAATTTCTATTTCTAGAAATTCTTGATTAATAGTAGTCTGTGTTATAGCTTATAAATTAGTAAGTATAATTTGCTATAATTTAGTAGTCTGGCTTAAGTCGAATCAATATTTACCCATTCATGCCTTATCATCTGCCAGCAAGACAGTATTTGTCCTAAGGCAATCCATTTGATCATTTCTATGCATGGTAAGACAAAGTTATGTATCTTGACAAAAAGCCTCTCAACTACAGCAGATGGTGCCATTCATATAGTTTGGCTCAGTCAATGATCTTGTAAAGGAATATAATCTAAAATTGTTGCTAGTTAATTATCTCACCAAAAACTTGCCTTACAAAATTGATTTATGAAGAATTGCCTGAGATACGTGCGAGCCATCTCTTCCCCTGAATCAAAGAGGAACACAACCAGATGACTTTGGAGGGTATATGCACATAAGTAAACAGTTGGGTCTGGTGGAACTAGTAAGGGACAAGGATGAGTATTCACTGGTGAGCTGTGGTCCATACTTGGAGGCACAGTCTTTTTCTTTTTTTTGAGACCCTGTGTGGTACAAGCACACCATTCCCATCCCTGAATTTGCCTGGCAGCCTGCCTGTCTTTATAATATGAATAATCTATTACCTCTGCTAGATTAAATCAGTGCTTCAGAGCACTAGCTGGACTCTTTTGTATCCTGCTTATGACTAATTTTACTGAGCTCTGACCTGACCTGACATGGTTTGAACACATGTGGAGTTAAAGATCAGCACTGTTGTTTTTATTTTTTTCCCCTCTGTCATCCTCTCATTACTTAACAGCTGCTCTCTCTAAAGCAGTGAGTTTTGCCCTTTAACAAAGCTGCTCTGTGAGCTGACTGTGGCTCAGATCATGAACTCCTTATTGACAAATTCAGACTTAAACTGAAGAAAGTAGGGAAAACCACTAGACCATTCACTGCTACTGCTGCTAAGTCGCTTCAATCGTGTCCGACTCTGTGCAACCCCATAGACAGTAGCCTACTAGGCTCCCCTGTCCCTGGGATTCTCCAGGCAAGAAAACTGGAGTGGGTTGCCAGTTCCTTCTCCAATGCATGAAAGTGAAAAGTGAAAGTGAAGTTGCTCAGTCATGTCTGACCTTGTCGCTTCAATCGTGTCCGACTCTGTGCAACCCCATAGACAGTAGCCTACTAGGCTCCCCTGTCCCTGGGATTCTCCAGGCAAGAAAACTGGAGTGGGTTGCCAGTTCCTTCTCCAATGCATGAAAGTGAAAAGTGAAAGTGAAGTTGCTCAGTCATGTCTGACCTTCAGCGACCCCATGGACTGCAGCCCATCAGGCTCCTCCATCCATGGGATTTTCCAGGCAAGAGTACTGGAGTGGGGTGCCATTGCCTTCTCTGCTAGACCATTCAGGTATGACCTAAATCAAATCCCTAACAACTATACAATGGAAGTGAGAAATAGATTTAAGGGACTAGATCTGATAGAGTGCTTGATGAACTGTGGACAGAGCTTCATGAAACTGTACAGGAGACAGGGATCAAGACCATCCCCAAGAAAAAGAAATGCAAAAAAAGCAAAATGGCTGTCTGAGGAAGGCTTACAAATAGCTGTGAAAAGAAGAGAAGCAAAAGCAAAGGAGAAAAGGAAAGATATACCCATTTTAATGCAGATTCCAAAGAATAGCAAGGAGAGATAAGAAAGCCTTCCTCAGTGATCAATGCAAAGAAATAGAGGAAAACAACAGAATGGGAAAGACTAGAGATCTCTTCAAGAAAATTAGAGATACCAAGGGAACATTTCATGCAAAGATGGGCTCAATAAAGGACAGAAATGGTCTGGACATAACAGAAGCAGAAGATATTAAGTAGAGGTGGCAAGAATACACAGAACTATACAAGAAAGATCTTAAGGACCCAGATACTCATGATGGTGTGATCACTCACTTAGAGCCAGTCATCCTAGATTGTCAGTCAAATGGGCCTTAGGAAGCCTCACTACAAAGAAAGCTAGTGGAGGTGATGGCATTCCAGTTGAGCTATTCCAAATCCTGTGAAAGTGCTGTACTTAATATGCCAGCATATTGGGAAAACTCAGCAGTGGTCACAGGACTGAAACAGGTCAGTTTTCAGTCCAATCCCAAAGAAAGGCAATGCCAAAGAATGCTCAAACTACTGCACAATTGCACTCATCTCACACGCTAGTAAAGTAACACTCAAAATTCTCCAAGACACGCTTCAGCAATATGTGAACCATGAACTTCCAGATGTTCAAGCTGGATTTAAAAAAGGGAAAGGAACCAGAGATCAAATTGCCAACATCCGCTGGATCATGGAAAAAGCAAGAGGGTTCCAGAAAAACATCTATTTCTGCTTTATGGACTATGCCAAAGCCTTTGACTGTGTGGATCACAATAAACTGTGGAAAATTCTGAAAGAGATGGGAATACCAGACCACCTAACCTGCCTCTTGAGAAAGCTGTCTGCAGGTCAGGAAGCAGCAGTTGGAACTGGACATGGAAAAACAGACTGGTTCCAAATAGGAAAAGGAGTATGTTACGGCTGTATATTGTCACCCTGCTTATTTAACTTCTTTGCAGAGTACATCATGAGAAACACTGGGCTGGAAGAAACACAAACTGGAATCAAGATTGCTGGGAGAAATATCAATCACCTCAGATATGCAGATGACACCACCCTTATGGCAGAAAGTGAAGAAGAACTAAAGAGCCTCTTGATGAAAGTGAAAGAGGAGAGTGAAAAAGTTGACTTAAAACTCAACATTCAGAAAACTTAAGATCATGGCATCTGGTCCCATCACTTCATGGCAAATAGATGGAGAAACAGTGGAAATAGTGTCAGACTTTATTTTATTGGGCTCCAAAATCACTGCAGATGTTGACCAGCCTAGACAGCATATTAAAAAGCAGAGACATTACTTTGCTAACAAAGGTCTGTCTAGTCAAGATTATGGTTTTTCCGGTAGTTATATATGGTGTGAGAGTTGGACTATAAAGAAAACTGAGCACCTAAGAATTGATGCTTTTGAACTGTGATGTTAGAGAAGACTCTTGAGAGTCCCTTGGACTGCAAGGAGATCCAACCAGTTCATCCTAAAGGAAATCAGTCTTGAATATTCATTGGAAGGACTGATGGTGAAACTGAAACTCCAATACTTTGGCCACCTGATGTGAAGAGCTGACTCATTTGAAAAGACCCTGATGCTGGGAAAGACTGAAGGTGGGAGGAGAAGGGGATGACAGATGATGACATGGTTGGGTGGCATCACCAACTCAATGGGCATGAATCTGAGTAAACTCTGGGAGTTGCTGATAGACAGGGAGGCCTGGCATGCTGCAGTCCATGAGGTTACAAAGAGCTGGACATGACTGAGAGACTGAACTGAACAGAACTGAAAGCTGCTCTAGTTCTCCCTTCAAGATATCACAGTGATCAGATCACAGTCCACACTTGTCTTCAATCCTGGACTTGTCAGAATCCTTGTTTTTTTTGTTGTTGTTTGTTTTCAGAAGCACAGAGTAGACCCTTCCCCACCTCCACTCACTTTGCCACCTTTGTGCTTTGTCTCCCTTCCAGACACACGATGAGGTTGCACCTCCCAGGTCTGTTCTTGTCATGTTGACTGTAAATAGTTCTGGCTAATGCTAAGGCAGGAGACTCTGTTCCATCCCTGGGTCTGGAAGATCCCCTGGAGGAGGAAATGGTAACCCATTCCAGTATTCTTGCCTTGAGAATCCCATAGACAGAGGAGCCTGGCAGCCTGCAGCCAATAGGGTCACAAAGAGCCTGACATGACTGAGCACACAGGCACAAACACAGAAACAATGAGTTTTGAGCCCAGTGATCTGTGCCTCTCTGGCCTGGAGTATTTATTACCAAATGTGAGATGACCTGTGCCCTAGTTTTCCTCTGCTGTGGTCACCACCAGTGTTCCAGAGAGTGACCACACTAGGAGCTGAGGTCACAGCGTGACGACAGTTACCAGAGTCTCCATCGCTCTGAGTGGACATGGATTGAGCTTTGCTGTTTCAGGCTAGTGAGATTTGGGATTGTTTGTTATTCTTATCAAATCCTAGCTTGAATCCTCCTATGCCCACTTCTTTGTATCATTGGAAACAGATATAAAGAAATTCATGCTTAGGCAAGTTTCCTGAACACGAATGCTTCCCAAGGTCAAGGGGACTGGATTCCAATCTTTATAACCAGGATAAGTAATAATGATAAAATCCAATTTGCATCTTTTCAGGACTCCCGAAGCAGATTTTCTCTATTTTCTAATGATAACATTGCAAAGTATTGGATTGGCCAAAAAGTTCATTCAGATTAAATAGACAATTTTTCTGGAAAAAAAAATCACATGATCTAAGAAGTCTGTAGAATCAAGGATGCTTATACATTCATTCCTCACATTATAAAACTTATTTTTTAACATGAAAAAGATAAGGCTTTGCAGTAACCCAGCTCTCTGTACATTCAAATGATAATTTATCAAGCTGATCTCTTCCCAGATTATCACGTGGCAAGTAGGCAACTGTCTCATAAAAACACTTCACTCTAACTAATGTAAGAATATTGTTGGGGGGACTCTCATTGTATTTCAAAGGATAAAATGTTTCCCTGATAGAGTTTTGCTTCTGCAGAGCAAATATTTGGTTTTTAATGTGGTAATTACATTCTTACAATTCCTTTTCTACATTGTCTACTAGGAAGTTTATTGTCGGATTTTAGTATCAGCAAACATACAGAACCCTCCAATGTGTATACTGTGTAATGACTTAACCCTTAACTCTCATGTAAAAGTTGAAGAGCCTGGAATATTAAGATACAGATAGTTACTTCTATTTAGTGTGCTCACAGCTGTTAACTTATGGTGGTAGCTTAAATGGAAGGAGCCTAATAACCAGGTGATGTAGAATAGTAGTTGAGTTACAGATTTTTTAGCCAGATGACCTGTATTCAAATCCTAGCTTTGCAGCTTAGTAGCATCCTAAGTTTGCCCAGGTTTCTATGATAGAATTCGTAGATGAGGTGGTTTATAGGTAATAGAAACTAGAGCCTGGGAAGTTCAAGATCAAGGTGCTGGCAGATTCAATGTCTGGTGAGAGCCCACTGCCTAGTTCATAGATGGCAATCTACAGGCTGTGTTCTTTCATAATGGAAGAGGCAACACACTCTCTGGGGTCCTTTTTATAAAAGCACTAATCCCATTCACGAGGGTTCTGCCCTCATGACCTAACCACTCCCCAAAGATCCCACCTCCTATTACCATCACCTTAGAGGTATATTTCAACATCAGGATTTTTGAAGGACCATATTCAGTGTCTAGCAGTAGCTATGTGATGTTATTTTTTTATTGGACTGTAATTGCTTCACAATATTGTATTAATATCTGTTGTACAACAATGTGGATCAGCTATACTTACATATATATTCCCTCCCTCTTGAACCTCCCTCCCACTCCACCCCTCCAGGTCATCACAGGACACTGAGCTGAGCTCCTTGTGTTATACTGCAGCTTCCCACTAGCTGTCTATTTTACACAGGGTAGTGTAGAAGGGACGACAGAGGATGAGGTGGTTGGATGGCATCACTAACTCGATGGACATGTTTGAGCAAGCTCTGGGAGTTGGTGATGGACAGGGAAGCCTGTCATGCTGCAGTCTATGGGGTCACAAAGAGTTGGACATGACCGAGCTACTGAACTGAACTGAACTGAGTGTATATAATGACAAGTTATTTCACATGTCTCAGTCTCCTCACCTTTAAAAGAGCAATAGTTGTGCAGATTAAAAGTGTTACTTTCGGACAATTACTAAGAACACTCAGTAGTTCCACAGACACTCCTAAGAACATTCCTGGCATGCTGGTTATTATAATTATTGCTCTAATAATAAATGGCCAGTGATTGAAAGTCACTCCACATGGTTCAATCAATTGAATATTATCTGAGAGCCTGTCATATAACTGGCACTGTGTTAGGTCTTTGAAACACAAAGGTGAATAAGACCCAGCCCTTGCCTATAGACTCACAAGATACATAGTCTAAAAGGAGAAAGATATGTAAATGGATAATGATGATACAGGGGGGCGAGGCCAATAATAAGATTAATTATTTGGTATTTGCTGTCAACACATAGTCTGCTAAAATATCAGTATAGATATTTCACCTTGAAATCCTCAGGGACATACTCATTTTTGCATTCCTCCACCCAAAGTTTTAGGAAAATGGCCCTTAGGGGCTGTGGAACAGACTAATTAGCTGAAGAAGGGGGGCATTTAAATGATGCTCTCCAGAAGTCACCTTGTAAGAACTACCCACAGATAAGTATCATTACAACTGCAATGAGTCATCTGAGAGATGGGTTGGAGGAGGAAAGTGGAGGTAAGAAGGTGAGAAGGGCTGTACTGATCTGAGCATTTGAAGAAGGTTTCCCTGAAATCATGGCTTTTAAGCTAAAGTCTGAAGGATTTAACAAGGGTTCTATAAAGGAAGGAGTGTTTCAGACAGAAGTAAGAGGTAGTTCAAAGCTGCTAAGGCAGGATGGAGCTTGTCCATTGGTCTCTTTGCCAAGAACTAGAGGAAGAAACGTGAAGAATGCTGGGCAAGTAAGAAAGTGGCCTGAGATGGTTGTTGTATCACACCCTCAGAGAGGCCTTCAGGGACTGTGCCCACCTAACAGCCTTTGTCACATGCTCCCTTTCCCATGACCTTACAGGGGTTTCATTATTGCAGTTCTCTTAACTTATCTTTATTTATGTGATTATTTTTGCTGTTTATTTCCCCACTCTTGAATGTTGGTTCCAATAGTACAGGGAGCTCAGTTCAGTGCTCTGTGATGACTTAGAGGGGGATGAGGGGTAAGAGGGAGGTCCCAGATGGGAATACATGTACATATACATATAGCTGATTCACTTTGTTGTATACAGCAGAAACTAACACAATATTGTAAAGCAATTATACCCCAATTAAAAAAAAATATACCTTGTTTGTCTTACTATCTTTGTAACTTCAGCCCTAAGAGAAACTGAGAAACAGATTATGGTGGTTGAGATCAATACACATACAATGTCAGTAAGAAAGGACAGAAAATGATAAATTTCAGAAATAGCAACAAGGTAGGATTCCCACTCCAGTGTTCTTGCCTGAAGAATCCCAGTGATGGGGGAGCCTGGTGGGCTTGCCATCTATAGGGTCACACAGAGTCGGACACGACTGAAGTGATTTAGCAGCAGCAGCTTCAGCAGCAGGATTCCCAGACTTGGTTTTTTTGATGTGTGATTTGGAGATGAATAGATTCTAGCCTTTAATGAGGAGGAAGAGGCAGTTGTGTGTGTTTGCTGGTTGAGTCAGTAGAGATTCCTAGCTTCTTTTTCAGTCAAATGAAGTCTGAGGAGCATGAGACATCCAAAAGCTACTAAAGAAACTGGCAAGGGGGAGGTTTAGTCAGGAAATGGAGGTGGGAGGCCCTGATTGCAAAGGATGAATTGGATCCAAAGTAATAGTTAAGGGCTGAAAGTGAGAAGTTTCAGTGTGAGAACAGAAGGGGCCCAGGCCCTGTCTCTGAGGATCTCAGGAAGAAGAGGAAAGGCCTAGAGAGCCGAATCAGGTGGGGTGGAGGGAGGACACCCAAAGAATGCAGGTTAAGGAGCCAGGGGAAGAACGAGCTTCAGGAAGGAAGCAGTCTTCCACACATGGCTTTGGGTTGGTTTGCAAGACAACGGTCCTCCTGACTAGTGTGTCTAGTCAGCAAACATTAGGCTTCCTTTTCTCATATTCCTGTACCCAAGGAATAATACCCAGGAGAGACTGTTACTTAAAATAAGGTCAAGTTTCCAATAGCACAGTGAATGATGGGGCCATGGCAAGGTGGTCCAGGGGGACTGGCTGGATTAGAACGAGGCTGCCACAAAGGACAGGGGCAGGAGTGGGTGGAAACAAGATGGTACCAGAATCACAGGCGATGAGTGTCATATGTCATGAATATGTTGTCAGCGTGTTGGTGAGGAAACTGCTGTTTCATTTGATTTATTTTTTTAAACAGATAGAATTATTAAAATTATTTGTTTATTTATTTTTATTTCTGGCCACACTTTATGGCATATAGGATCTTAGTTCTCTGACCAAGTATCAAACCCATGCCCCCTGCATTGGAAACACAGAATCTTAACCACTTAACCACCAGTAAAGTTCCACTGCTGTGTTATTTTAAAGTTACTAGTGCTAGAGTCCCAAACCTTCCAGGGCCTGTGCTTGCTGGCCTTGGAGGGTCAGTGAGGATGGAGGAGAGAGAGAATTGAAGTTGGTGGGAATCAGAGAAGAGGATGAGGAGAGTTGACTTTTCAGTCTCAACAATCAAGTATTGATCACAAGAAGCAGAATGTGGGCTGCATAGATGATGTTTACATAGTTCTATTGTCATAGGAAAACAGTTGTCAGGTTCATTTGAAAACCAAATTTCTCATTTGATCTCTTTGTTCATGTCATTATAGATCCAGGTTGTTGAAAAAAAGATGCGCACACACTTTATGAGTCCTATTTTTCCAAGGAAGGGTATAGCTTGAGATGGTGCCTGTGAAAACTGTATTATATCTTCTGCCATCATATGCACTTGAAGGCAGCCAGAAATTTCTGACACAATTACAGAACTCATGAGATTTAAATCTACGCTTTATAAACATATGGACAATTAGCATAACCATGGAACAAATTGAGGGCATACATCTCTCTGCTTGGTAGAGTTCTTTCTGATCAGCAGAAATCACAGTTAAGATACAGGAGGAGATGCAGAGGGCCCGCATGCTGGCACAGGTCACATGTAAGTTGATACCATTGGAAGTGGTGTAAATTGACACTTCTTTTTAAAAGAAAATCAGTTCAGTTCAAGGTATTAACAGAACATCACTCGTGATAGTGAAGTTCCACATGAATCATTATGGCTCCCTCCTCTCTGGTGTCTTAACATTTTTCACCTTCATTTATCTGCTCATTCAGTCAGCAAATATGCACACATCGGTCAGACACTCCTGTGGTGGTGAACAAAATGAATGCCATCTGTCCTCAAAGAGTTCACACTCTAAACAAAAAGAAAACAAGAAATAAGCAATACAGTGCAGTGTGTTCAGGTAAGCACAGATGTCATAGGATTCTGCATCAGATTTTGGCAAAATTTATCCTGAGCCCTGAAGGGTCAACTGAGTGTGTGTAGGAGAGTGTCCTTTTAGAAAAACACATAAGTATCTGGGCATCATGTCTGCATATTATAGTCACATAATTCAGGAAGAAAAACATAAGAGATCGAGATTAAGGGAGGGGAGAGAAATGTAAGTAAACATTAACAACTGTTGAACTTGGGAGTTCTTTTTACTCCCAATTGTTCCACCAACATGTCTATAAGGTTAAAATTATTTCAAAGTAAAAAATAAATTTTAATTAAGAAAATATGAAGCTACAAGTTCAATAGTATTTTCTATATCTCAATATTACTTCGGACTTTCTCAAGCATTCTGCTACTCTGCAGGTATCTTTCAATGTTACTGCATACATTTCAAGTATGATACTATCTTACCCTGAAGATAAAATTACATCTCATCTTATTTTCTTTCATCATACATTTGGTCTAGTGCTTCATTTGAAAAAAAAAATTGTTAGCAAGAAATACACATTTTAATGTATGACTAATACATAAAACTTGCAAAAAATGTTTTTAATTAATTTTTTTGTTTGTTTTATTTTACAATACTGTATTTCTTTTGCTATACATTGACATGAATCAGCCATGAGTGTACATGAACTCCCAATCCCGACCCCCACCTCCCCCCTCCCGCCCCACACCTTCTCTCTGGATTATCCCTGTGCATCAGTCCCAAGCATCCTGCATCCTGCATCGAACCTAGACTGGCAATTCGTTTCACTTATGATATCATACATGTTACACTGCCACTCTGCCAAATTATCCCACCCTCTACCTCTCCCACAGTGTCCAAAAGGCTGTTCTATACATCTGTGTCTCTTTTGCTGTCTTGCATACAGATTTATCATTACCATCTTTCTAAATTCCATATATATGTGTAACTATACTGTATTGGTGTTTTTCTTTCTGGGTTACTTCACTCTGTATAATCAGCTCCAGCTTCATCTCCCCCCTCCCGCCCCACACCTTCTCTCTGGATTATCCCTGTGCATCAGTCCCAAGCATCCTGCATCCTGCATCGAACCTAGACTGGCAATTCGTTTCACTTATGATATCATACATGTTACACTGCCACTCTGCCAAATTATCCCACCCTCTACCTCTCCCACAGTGTCCAAAAGGCTGTTCTATACATCTGTGTCTCTTTTGCTGTCTTGCATACAGATTTATCATTACCATCTTTCTAAATTCCATATATATGTGTAACTATACTGTATTGGTGTTTTTCTTTCTGGGTTACTTCACTCTGTATAATCAGCTCCAGCTTCATCTACCTCATTAGAACTGATTCAAATGTATTCTTTTTAATGGCTGAGTAATACTCCATTGTGTATATGTACCACAGCTTCTTAAATTTTAAGTAAAAAATTACTAGTATGTAAATGGTATAATTTAGGAACAGATGTCCATTTTTGTTCTCCATGGAAGTAACAAGTCACTTTTCTCACTCTCTCTTTCCTGGTTAGGTCTCGTATGTCAAAGCTATTGATATTTGGATGGCAGTGTGCCTCCTTTTTGTGTTTTCAGCACTTCTGGAATATGCAGCGGTAAATTTTGTATCAAGACAACACAAAGAACTTCTGAGATTTCGACGAAAGAGAAGGAGTAAGGTAAGTGATTAAATGCATGAAGTTCCTTGGGATACAATTCTCCCTGGAAATTGAATTTGTTATGCTTAATAGGGATGTACAGAAAGAAAATGGAGACAGAAACTCAGAGATGACTGTCTTTTGATTTTGTCCAACTGAAACTTACATTGTCAAAAATTGCTTCAGGGAGAAAATAGTAACATCTAGCTGCTTTACAATACTTTACACAGCAGATCTGGTGACATGAGAGCTTCATCGACTGCTTTCTAATATCTGTCCTGGAACAACATCATTTTTTGCTTCAACTAATAAAATCTATCATTTCTTATTTGCAACGCTGTAATGTTTCTGATGGCTTTACTTGACACAAGTCATCAACTATTGCTATTAATTTTTTCTTTTTTTGAACTAATTCCTTGAATTTTTAAATCAAATATTATCTATTTATTTTATAATACTCTGATGTTCACATAAAGCTATGTGGTCTCTTTTTTATATGTATTTTTGTGTTTTTGAGACATTTCTTCTGGATCCCCATTGAAAACACAGTAAGGTGTATTTTTGCCTTGCTATCACCTGATAAATCAGGAACATCTTGGGAGACCACAGGAAACTGTAGAAGTAATCTTCTAATTGGATTTGGATGTACAGGTTGAGATTGTTCCCCTCTAATAAGACTTATAATGTCATCTCTCTTTATATGCACATAATTTCAGTCAACCCTTTTCCTTTTCTGAAAGAGTTTCTATCAGCCAACCTATCTTTGAATTTACGTTTAATGGAGTGTGCCAGCTGACATTTTAAAAAAGCAAGTGGTCTCAAGCTATAGAGAAATGGTAAAGTCATATATTACAGGGAAAACTGTGACCAGAATCCATACTGGGATATTTAAGTCGAAACATTCTCAAATCTTAAAATGAATAGTCTGGTTTATATATAGTGTGCATTTTTAAGAATTTAATTTTTAAGGAATTTCTTATGGTTTCTGAAGGACTGACTGTAATTTATATATTTATAAAATGTTTTAAAAACCCCTAAGCCATGATCTCTCAGTGCTGAGTCTACTCAATTTAAACATCTGAAGCAATAATTTATTCAGTAGTGTCTAATTGACTCCTCAGAATCATCACCTGCTCCAGTAAACATCCCGATTCACTGTAGCATGGGAGAAATTTCAGCGTTGCAATACTCTGGGTAAGACGGCTGACAGAAAAACAATGCCAGAGCTTGTAATTGACCAATTTTTTATAAACATTAAAGCACATCATTTATATATTAACATATACTTTCATGGAGAGATTAACTTTATCTCCTGCCCCCAACCTCTCCTAATCTGCAGGTGTCCTTACACTTTTCTCACCCTGCCTCTCCCTCTACCCCTCCACTTCTTTCTATCCTCCCTTACTTCTCATTTGCTCCTTTTTCTCATGATACCTGGCACAGACTGAAACATTGTGATAAGACAGAGCATTCTGTATCCCAGGAGTGAAGGTGTGGTCATTTTTTTCCCCGCTGAATGACTGATCAAGACAATTTTTCCTTCCAACATCATGAATCAAAAGTAAAGCAATACTTATTTCCCCCTCTCATTTTGGTTCACTTTTTCATATTTATTTTACATTTTTCTACCTTTCTTCTCCTTCCTTCAGTGTAGGATGTATTAGCCACGTGCTGCCGACACCAGAAATGGGGAGTCGTACACAGGTGGTGTTCCACGGGGAGATGAGAGCTTAGACCTTTTCTGCACCCACCAGTGCTCTACAAACTTAGACATTCATTTCTGATTCCTCCTAAAAAAAATCCTACCACAGCAACTCTTTATTCAGTTTTACCACCTGTAAGTGTATTGGGATAAAGATATTTGACACCCTTTATTACTTAGCTCACAGAAAGACAGCAAGATTAATTTTTCTAGTGATTGGCACTCTAGAAAAGTGTCAAAGTGCAAAAATAGTAACATCTGATTATATTTCTAATCACCATTTGAAATATTCAGTGAACATATATTGTAATTAAGATATAGTGCAGTAAAGAAATTCCTTTTTTTTTTTTTAGTTCATACTCTGGGGCTGGATAGCTTGTGTATGTGAGAAACTATTAATTGATACATACGCTTGTTAAGATGATCTGTGCAATGAAAGCCAATTGTGCAATTATATTTTAACCATCTTGATTCTCTGGTTTCTCAATCCCTGTTGGTCCACTTTACCTTCCCACAGACAGAAGCTTTTGCATTGGAGAAGTTTTACCGTTTCTCAGACACGGTAAATTCACTTTCTTAACTCTAAGTAGAAGAATGCGGTCATCAGTTAAAAAAAAAAAAAGCAGACAGCATCCTCTGCACTCAGGCAGTGTTGGGTGGGGAAACACAGACCCCTGCACATGTAAAGCTGCACAACCACCAATCCCCTTCAGCTAAGAATATTCTCTTTTTCTAACAATTCCCTTTGTCTCTCTTCACTCAGTAAAAAAAAAAATTGAAATGTTATCTTTCATTCTATGAACTGAGTTATTTGTTTGGCTAAAATAATTTAAAAATATATATTAAACAGAAATATCACATGTATCTTATAATATTCTCTGAGAGAAAATAATCATACACTTTGACAAAAGTAGTTGCACAATAGATGGGACATTTATTTGTACAAATAAGTTCTAAAAACAGCTCCTCTTGCCGGAGAATAGAGACCTGAAAATAAGTCAAAAATAAAATGCTTTAACCAACTTATGTATCTTTAGAAACCAATTTTAATGTTAATATATGTTGAGATTCTTTAGAGTAAATGAATGATTTTGGTTTTGATTTCAGCATCCTTGGAAATGTTGATTTAAAATAGATAACAAGGACACACCTCCAATTAGAATGGCTAAGTGTTTAGAAATGTAATCTACAGTAGAGCATATTAGTAATTTGACTTGGAGATCCATAATATATCACTCTTATTAAATTTTAATATACCCAAACCCAAGAATTTAGCTTGGGAAATCATATCCAAACAGTTCAGTCTACTAAATTAAAATTTCTGGAATAAAGTGTATTTAAAAATACCTCTCCAGATGATTTTCACCACAAATCTCAGTTAAGAATAGACATAATTGGGTGAATATACAACAGACATACTGTTAGATGCATAGTGAAATGATCTTTATTTCATAACAAGTATCTACGCCAAAGATTATTTTAAAGCAGTCATTAATTATATTCCTATATTATAATACTTCCTCAACTGTTTTTCTTTTTTACTAAAATTTCATAGTTGTTCCCACTGTAGCTACCTGAAGAAGTGAAGTGAAGTGAAGTCACTCAGTCGTGTCCGACTCTTTGTGACCCCTTGGACTGGAGCCTACCAAGCTCCTCTGTCCATGGGATTCTCCAGGCAAGAATACTGGAGTGGGTTGCCATTTCCTTCTCCAGGGGATCTTCCCAACCCAGGGATCAAACCCAGGTTTCCCGCATTGGAGGCAGATGCTTTAACCTCTGAGCTACCAGGGAAGCCCCTGTAGCTACCTACTTCTTCAATTTTCATCCCTGGGGGGAAAATTCATATGATCCAATTAGTTTTATGTGATTATCCTAACTAATTTTCTTTACAAATTCATTGCCTTGAATTTTCATAATAACACATAGTTGCCTCTTTGGGAGAGGTATATATTTAAATTTTCAGTAACTAAATAGTATATAAGGAATGTTAGTATGAAATATATATTCAATTAGATATTGCCTGACAAAACAGTATTCTGTCAGACAAAATAATTCTGATGAAAATACAGATTTCCTTTGCTAACAGTCAATAAATACTTACTTTTTAAGAAAATAAACAATATGATTTACTAACTATATTATTTAGAAAATGCAAATACATTTTATAAATACAATAAATGCAAATAGATTTGATTAGAAATATATGCATCACATTTATTTTTATAACATTCTATCATTCAGGTTGATGATAATTAAGGTTGATCATTTTCCCTTTTTGAAAACAATTTTTCTCAACCTAATAGTCCTCAGGGCCAAATGAATTCATCATTAAAAAAAAAAAAGTATGTACTTTGCTTAGTGACAGTCTAAGCAATCTAAATCATTAAATTAACATAATCAAGATGTCTAAAAATTAACCGAATATCCTTTCTTTTCATGAGTAATGATTTGCATGTTTTTCATAGCATTTTAATTTGGCAGAAGAGGCAGTAAATAAAATTGCCCCATTATAGAAAACTTCACATAACAAGGGGCTTTAGACTGATTAACATATTATTCCAGGGAAAGTTTTAACTTGGTTTAGCATTTGGCCTAGGCACTGCATGCGATATTTTACGCCTTACCTTTTCCCCTATAAAGGTACAAGGGATCCTTTTTGTATACTGTGAAAGAATACACGTTCGCACTTGTATCCAAATTTCCCCACCCCACACTGTTCTAGCCTGCTGTGTGTCAATCACACACCACTGCACCTTGCCATAAATGCTTATCCCTAGTGTTGTGTGTGTGTGGGTGTATGCATGATACAAAAGTATTTTGGTTAGAAGTTGCTCTTCCCATGTATGATATCATTACTTTAGTCCTGGAGGGTTTAAACACATGCTGAAATATTTCTGAACATATGTAACTTGTTGAGAAATATGGATGATATGAGATTGCTTTAATGCATTTCACACAGCTTTTGCTTTGCAGTGTAATAATGAAAGTTTGCTGAGCGAAAATACATATACGTAGTGTTCTGCTATATCTTCCTACTTATTCTTGTATATTAATTGTTACTTGTGTCTGTAAATGAAATAAGAATGGACCACAAATTCTAGATTCAAAAACTAATTGCTAAGTGTATATTTTTGCTTGTTTTCTTTTCTAGAATATAAATATGAAAAAAATATAAATTTAGGACAGATATAAATATGAAAAATGTGAAAAAAGTGTTAGTTGCTCAGTTGTGTCTGATTCCTTGTGACCCCATGGATTGTAGCCCACCAAGCTCCTTTGTCCATGAATTTTCCAGGCAAGCATACCGGCGTGGATTGCCATTCCCTTCTCCAGGGAATCTTCCTGACTGAGGGATTGAACCTGGATTTCTTGCATTGCAGGCAGATTCTTAACCACTGAGCCACCAGGGAAGCCCAATTATAAATATATATGTATACTATTTTGGTTGAAGGGATGAGGCTTCATGATTGGAAGCAATGTAGTACCTGTATACATGGAATTATTTTATAAAGTTTCCATTAGAGGTCAGTTTATGCTATATTCTAAAATAGAAGATATTCTTTCAATAGGTAAGTATTTGATATATACTTGAAAAAAAGTAGTTTCTCAACAATTTCAAACTAAATTCTACTTGAATAACTGATGCACAGGGGTTAGAAATTTCTTCTTATGTAAAAGAAAAATTATAAAAATTTGATTATTTCCTGCAACAAGTATTCTGAGTGTATGTTAAATACAACTGTTTCTTAAGCTCTATCCCCTCTGAAATATCTGTTTAGGAAAACAATATTCAATATAATAATATAATCTCTACTTAAGTTCACATGCTGTATAGTGACTTCCATCACATATTTAAATAAAATAGGCACACTGCTGTTTATATATGCTATCTACTGTGAAATATTATCTTATGTCACCCTATGATGATAAGTGGCACTGAAGGAATCTAGAACATTAAGTTAGAAACAGATATGCAGATTTTTAAAATATTATTTCATTAACTTTTCAATTCCCCTCTTTATGTATACATATCATATTTTCATAAAGTTTCACCTAAAACATTCATCCTTTTAAGCTTACATTTTACCATTCAATAATCTCCAAACCATTTCTGAATCTAAATTCAATACACCAAGCATAAATTTGGCTAATTTATAACTACTTCATGAAAATGGAAGTGTTAGTCACTAGTTGTATCTGACTCTTTGTGACCCCATGGACTGTAGCCTGCCAGGTTCCTCTATCCATGGGATTCTCCATGCAAGAATACTGGAGTGGGTAGCCATCCCCTTCTCCAGGGTAACTTCCCGACCCAGGGACTGAACCTGGGTCTCCTGCATTGCAGGCTAATTCTTTACTGTCTGAGCCACCTGGGAAGCCCAGCTAATTCAATATGTCATCTATAATAAATGCAAGGTTCTCTTGGAAGCTAAATTTCAAGGAATTTTATATTGACAATTGACTTGTAAGTCTAAAGTATTTTTAACATCATACATAGTTGTATTCTTTTAAGCCTTCCATATTTGGGTGGGTGATACGGAAATGTACACAGATGTATCAAACAGGATTTTTGTTTTAGGCTGATACTTATTCTAGAGAACAACTTTTAATTCATTCACATACTTCACCTTGCCTTAAAATTTTCTAAGTGATGCTTATTTCTCTTAACAAAAACAAGCCATTGTTTTGTTAATTAGCAATTTTCAAAAAAATTAAAAAGCATTTTAAAAAATCTACATACTTTGGAATCATATAAATGTGAATTAATATCAATTTACTTTTCCTTCTTCTGTCATTTTCCTACTTGACAATTAAGTTACAGAAAGTTATTTAAACAAAACAACCTTCAGGATCATTTACTTAGCATCTTCATTGTATAAAGAACATCTCAAAGGTATCCACTAGAGGGAAAACATCAGGATGAAAATAACATATTTAATGCTGTTGTATCTCACAGCAATTGTCATAATTAATCATCATTCAGGCTGTCTTATATGATTAATGATTTGTAACTACTCACTAGCAATCTTCATGCTTTCACCATGCCAGCAAATAAATAAGATTTTTTTTGTTGCTATTTTAAAACTAAGAAGAGGATAGGAAATTAATTCTATTCTCATATATATGGTAGTATATCATATTTGATGATAAAGATGAATAAATTCAATTGAATTACTATATCTGCCTGTGAATTTTTTTTCTGTAATAATTTAGTTATAATAAGCATGTTACATGAGTCAATCTTTGGCATAATTCTCTAAATAAAGTGGAAAAGCACTGAGAATATTTCACAGTATGGTATTGTTGCTTAATTACTGAAACATTTTTCTCATTTCCATATTTAGTGACAACAGATCCTTCTGTAGAAAGAATGATACACCAACAAAATGACTTTTTATATTTGTATTGCCTATCCTTCTAACTTGCTTGAAGCATATTGAGACGATTGACTTGTGGATAAACTAAGCTGTTTCTTCAATTTTACTTTTTGAATCAGCCATGTTCTTTAGTTTATTTTTAATTCATTCTATTTAATCTTTATTATTGTCTATATTTTGAGTTGTAAAGGGGCTTAATTTCATGAACTTTAAACACTAGCTAACCTATAGTGAATCAAAAGTTTTAGATGCTTGTCTAGACCTTGCTTTTGTGGCCTTCACTCTATTAGAAAGCCAAGCTGAAGGTAACTCCAGAAAATTGAATTATCTCAAAAAAATATTTGAGTGCTAATTGGAATAAAGAATATCACTGCATTTGTAAACATACATAAACACAGGCTAATCTTTTGACTGAGTTTTACAAAGCAGAAAAATTAGTTGTCATAAAATAACTTGATGTACTTTTTGGTTATGTGCTTAGTTGCTCAGTCATGCCTGACTTTCTGCAGCCTCATCACCTGTAGCCCACCAGGCTCTTTTGTCCATGGAATTTTCCAGGCAGGAATACTGGAATGGGTTGCCATTTTTACTTCAGGGGACCTTCTTGCCCCAGGGATCAAACCCGCGTCTCTTGCATTGGCAGGCGGGCTCTTTACCACTGTGCCACCTGGGAAGCCCCCCATAAATGTTTGAATGACAGGTTTTAACAAGGGAAATATTTTTACTGAAATGGAAGATGTCTATTTTCACCTCCAAAATTAATAGAAAAGCCACTGGTGATATATTTGGTGGTGAAATTATATCCCAGATGCTTTTGAAGACAATACAGCACCAAATCACAGTATAAAATGTAACGTCAAAATTCTATTCCTAAAATATTCTTTGGTCCATCATAAATTTAAAAATGAATAAAGATATAGTTCACAGAAATAAGCTCACATACAGTCTCTCCTAGACACAGCCTTACTTAAAAACATGAATTGTTAAAAAATAAAATAATAACCTCAGTACTAGCCCAAATGTCATTCAGTTCAGTTCAGTTGCTCAGTCGTGTCCAACTCTTTGTGACCCCATGAATCGCTGCATGCCAGGCCTTCCTGTCCATCATCAACTCCCAGAGTTCACCCAAACTCATGTGCATCGAGTCGGTGATGCCATCCAGCCATCTCATCCTCGGTCGTCCCCTTCTCCTCCTGTTCCCAAGCCCTCCCAGCATCAGAGTCTTTTCCAATGAGTCAACTCTTCACATGAGGTAGCCAAAGTATTGGAGTTTCAACCTTAGCATCAGTCCTTCCAATGAACACCCAGGACTGGTTTCCTTTAGGATGGACTGGTTGGATCTCCTTGCAGTCCAAGGGACTCTCAAGAGTCTTCTCCAACACCACAGTTCAAAAGCATCAAATGTCATTACAGAGTATGTTTTTCATAAACTACCACTTTAAATTTAAATTAGAAAGTGTTAGAGGAATTAAAAAAAAATGTTGCATCACCATGAATTCCAGCTAACTAGGATAGTTGCATTGTGTCTTTTGGGAATTTTTGTTTCTACATATTTGAATATTATGATCACCTGGAGAATTTGGAAATGCAGATGACAGAGACAACCTAAATGTTAATGAGTGCAAATCTGTGCACTCCAAATGATCCTGAGACAGCTGTTGCGTGGACCTCAGTGTGAGAAGTCTTGTCTTGGCCTGGACTGTCATTATTGCATGCCCATAGAATATGGTCATTTTTACAAAGTGTGGCCAGCTTTCATGCCAAGCCAATGCCACATGATGATGTTGAGGTTTCAATTTTTCAAAGGTGTCATTTTCTATTGAAATCAATATCCAAAGTAAAGTAGCTTTGTCAGTGCAGCTCCATAGCTCTGATTAAGGTTTGAGGAGGCATTTGTACTTTCAAGACAGAAATAAGCTTTGATCTCATATGTCATTTGCTCAGCTTTTCAGTAGGATAAGAAGCAAGAGAGACAGCAGATAAAGTGTCTTCATCTAAGTGGGAGGCCTTCCAGCTACTCGAGCACATAGGATGTTTAGATCCCTCTTCCACAGAGAGCATGAATGGCTTTCTAGTCTAAATAAATACATACAGTATGATGAAGAGAAATGAGCCCTTCAACTAGAAAATGCAGTCGTGAACCTAAAACCACAATATCAGGTGATACAAAAGGATAGAAAAGGAAAACCTGTGAGGTGGGACAGAGTTAAGTAATAGCCTTCCTATCCCCCAATCCCCCACTGCCAAACACACACATGTCCGCTATCAGAAACCAGAAACCTTTCTAAAGGCATTTGCTTCTTACTGTCACTGCGTGGTCTGCATACTCGTCCAATGACCCAACCAGGCAACCGTTCATGTCCTGACCATCCTGTGTTTAGTGATAATGGTGTTTCTTTCTTTCTTTTTTTTTTTTTTTTAGATTTTTATTTTTTTGTGTGGGCCATTTTTAAAGTCTTTATTGAATTTGTTTCAATATAGCTTCTATTGTTTATGATCTGAGTCTTATCCACTGGACTACCAGGAAAGTCCCTCGTAATAAGGTTTTAATTTCTGTTTCAACCACAGCTCTGTGAGCTGATGGAATTTGATATACTCTTACTATGTTGTGCTCTTGGGCCATTTTATACACTGATCATTTGTAAATGTGTTCCTTTATCCAAAGAGATCTATTCCAGGGGCCCAAACTGATATGAAAGTACCTGTTTCAAGCCATAAATAGTATTTTCAGCTGTGGCTTTTGTTATAGTGTCTCAGAGGTTAAAGCGTCTGCTTCTAATGCAGGAGACCTGGGTTCGATCCCTGGGTCGGGAAGATCCCCTGGAGAAGGAAATGGCAACCCATTCCAGTATTCTTGCCTGGAGAATCCCACGGACAGAGGAGCCCAGTGGGCTACAGTCAAGGGGTCACAAAGAGTCGGACACGACTGAGCGACTTAACTAGATAACTAACTAAACAAAGCCCAATATGGACTCTCTGTCTCAAAATCACTCAGTTGTGTCCAACTCTTTGTGACTCCATGGACTGTAGCCTGTGAGATTCCTCTGTCCATGGAGTTCTTTTGGCAAGAATAATGGAGTGGGTAGCCATTCCCTTCTCCAGGGGATCTTCCCAATCCAGCGATTGAACCCAGATCTCCCACACTGCAGGCAGATTCTTTACTGTCTGAGCCACCAGGGAAGCCCTATTTTTTCTATAGTCAGTTGTCTCCTCCAAAAGCCCTGGGCAAAGACCCTAGTGGCATCCCATCTGTCAGCTTTGTGTTAGCCCTTGTCCTCGGGAGATTCAATCCCCAAGCAATTTTTTTTTTTAATCTTGTTAATATTCTGGACAAGCTCCAACCACATCAGTGGCTTCAGTGGGCAACAGAGGGACGTGTTATATCCATTGCCTCATGGTTTGGACATCACCATGACTACGTCAAAGGCCAATCTAAGACATCCGCCTTGGCACATATTTCCCTTCTGAGCCAGCAACTAGATGGGGACTCTATCACCTAATTAATTCTACCCTGGAATTCCTATAATGAAACTCCTAAACAGTTTTTGCCATGTCCATCCTGGTAGAGGCTGTTGGGATTTCCTTAGTGAACTCAAGTGTTCAGCTGTCAAAGAGTTGGATATGACTGCACGCAACAGGCACAAGGAACACTAGCCCAAGATTAGGCTCAAGACAGAAAATGGCCCGGTCCGTCATCCGTGGTCACATCCTTTCCAATTATATTAATACATGTAGTCTTTGGCTGATGCCACCTACTGGATGTATCTTGAAAGTGAAAGTGAAAGTTGCTCAGTCATGTCCAACTATTTACAACCCCATGGACTATACAGGCCTTGGAATTCTCCAGGCCAGAATACTGGAGTGGCTAGCCTTTCCCTTTCTCCAGAGGAGCTTCCCAACCCAATAATCAAACCAAGATCTCTGCATTGCAGATGGATTCTTTACCAACTGAGCTATCAGGGATATATCTTGGTGGTGGTTTAGCTGCTAAGTCGTGTCCGGCTCCTGCGACCCCACCAACTGTAGGCTGCCAGGCTCCCCTGTCCATGAGCTACAAGGGAAGCCCAGCAGATATATCTTAGTCCCTTATTTTCCTATCTGTATGTCATCATGGTCATTCTACTATGACCACAATGCCTACGAACCCGGCATCACTGTGCCCCACCAGCTCATTAATATTATTCTTAATATCATCTTCTCATTTTTCAACAGTCTGACTGCATATGGCACACCAGCTTCCACAGTCCCAAAGAGCTGTGTTTACCACCCACGGCTATTCTATGTTAACCACGGCACAGCCTGGGACCCCACTCAGAACTGGGCAAGGAGAACTTGGCCTTCGGACTTCGTTCTGTCTTTGCAGATGGAATCAATTCAGCCACCCTGTCAGCCCCTTTTGTTTGCATTCCCATTGGCATCACTGGATTAACTTCTGAGATGAAAACAGCAGATTGAACGAGGTTCCTTAAGGGAAGCAGCTGCAGGAACTTGAAATCATTTCCTTCCTCCCGACTGGTGACAACCTGCCAGGAAATCTTTCATAGGAATCCTGTCAATTTTCATTCTTTTCAGTCTGAGTTTTAAAAGTCACCTCAAGAGAGCTAATAGATAGATTCTCCTCTGGCCAAGCTCTTTCTTCTGAATGGCCCAGATTTTTTTTTTCCCATCAGTGAAACCCAGCATGTCAGCTGCTAGGGTAAACCTCTCCGCAAATCATACATACCCTCCTTCTTTGCCCAAAGGAGAGCCACTTGGGAACCCAGGCCAAGGGGATTCCCCAAATCACATTGTCTACCAGAGTGTAGGTCAGAGGATAAGGCCTGAGGAATCTATTTTCCTTCTATTATTATTATTAATTTTTGTTTAGTCACTAAGTCATGTCTGACTCTTTTTTCTTTTTTTTTTTATTTATTTTAATTGGAGGTTAATTACTTTACAATATTTATTGGTTTTGCCATACATCAACATGAATCCGCCACATGTATACATGTGTTCCCCATCCTGAACCCCCCTCCCTCCTCCCTCCCCATACCATCTGTCTGAGTCGTCCCAGTGCACCAACCCCAAGCATCCAGTATCATGCATCAAACTTGGACTGGCGATTCATTTCATATATGATATTATACATGTTTCAATGCCATTCTCCCAAATCATCCCACCCTCTCCCTCTCCCACAGAGTCCAAAAGACTGTTATATACATCTGTGTCTCTTTTGCTGTCTCGCATGCAGGGTTATCGTTACCATCTTTCTAAATTCCATATACATGCGTTAGTATACTGTATTGGTGTTTTTCCTTCTGGCTTACTTCACTTGTATAATAGACTCCAGTTTCATCCACCTCATTAAAACTGATTCAAATGTATTCTTTTTAATGGCTGAGTAATACTCCATTGTGTATATGTACCACAGCTTTCTTATCCATTCATCTGCTGATGGACATCTAGGTTGCTTCCATGTCCTGGCTATTATAGTGCTGCAATGAACTATGAGACTCCCGTGGACTGTAGCCTGCCAGGCTTCTCTATCCATGGGATTTCCCAGGCAAGAATACTACAGCAAATTGCCATACCCTACTCCAGGGAATCTTCCTGACCCAGGGATGGAACCTGCATCTCTTATGTCTCCTGCATTGCAGTCAGGTTGTTTACCACTAGAGCCACCTGGGAAGCCAAGTTGCACAGAGATGATCAATTATCAATTGTATCTTGAGCCACTTTCCGCTGTTTTATAACCTAGTTTCCCATTGGTTTTCTCTCAATGATCACCC
Organism: Aepyceros melampus; assembly: GCA_006408695.1. Classification (NCBI taxonomy): domain Eukaryota; kingdom Metazoa; phylum Chordata; class Mammalia; order Artiodactyla; family Bovidae; genus Aepyceros; species Aepyceros melampus. Next base: position 759,133 of record SJXQ01006048.1, read on the forward strand.
TTCTGCCAATTCAACAGGGCATACTGCTGTGTCATCCATCTCCCAACAGTATGATTTATCCCCAGTATTTTCCCTGCAGGGTTTGCTATCTCAAACTCAGGGAGGATCAGGGTCAAGTTCTCATCAGAACTCCCTCCCAGAAACCTGGGCCACATTGAGGCTGAAAGGATCCGAAAGCCAGGTCACCTTCTGTCACCCCGCTGAGGTTTTTGGGTTCAAACTGTCAGTCAGACTTTCCAGACACAATAGACCTTAACCTGGTATTGTGTTTACTTAGTCCTCTAGGAGCAGACAAGGCAGGCAACACACCAGACACAGCATCTCCATCTCGGGAGTGGAGGTGGGGACAGCCACGCGAGAGCGTTTTTGGCCCCACACACTTTGGGCCACCACACAGCACCCCCAGGGCAGGAGCCACAGCACAGGACACAGACTCCTCATTCCTGTTACCTTAAGGCCATTGTTTCCAAAGAAATGATGCTGGAAGAACTCGTGTTTCTCTGCAGTCCTCAACAGCCAGGCCTGGCATTAACCCCTTATTCACAGTTCACTGGAAAGACACAGATGAGAAACATATAGTTAGTTGTTCATGACATATGTTAAATCTGAAGAGGATTTTCTCTGTTTTGCCATAAGAGTCTATGTGGGGAGCTCTCTGAAGGTTTGAAAATACTCAGTTCTCTAGAACAGATGGTCAGTGGAGGAAGAGGGTTAGAAGGTACAGACTTCCAGGTTTAAATATATAAGCCCTAGGGACATAATGTACAACACAATTGTAGTTAACACTGCTGTAAGATATAGCACATATGACATATACGAACCTTTTTAACAGAATAGACCCTGAGAGTTTTCACCACAAAGATAATTTTTTTCTCTCTTTTAGTCTATATGACATGATGGATGTTCACTAAACCTACTGTGGTAATCATTTCACAATATATGTAAGTCAAACCATCACACAGTACACCTTAAATTTACACAGTTCTGTGTCAATTATTTCTCCATAAAGAAAAAGGAAAATCAAAGAAAACAGTTATTTACCCTTAACAATCCCACATAAGTGAAAACTATTGGCAGTGTAAATGAACATCCTTTATAAAGACTACTAGGAAATTAGTTCCCAGGGTTTTTTTTGTTTCTTGGTTTTTTTTTTTTTTTTTTTTTAAGATTACAACAGTTACATGTACTTAGAGTCATCAGCTTTCATTTCAGACTTATTACTCAAAAGTCAATTACTTATATATCTTTTGTTCAGGTCAGTGGCTCAGTCGTGTCCAAATCTTTGTGATTCCATGGACTGCAGCATGCCAGGCTTCTCTGTCCATCAGCAATTTCCAGAGCATACTCAAATTCATGTTCATTGAATTGGTGATGCCATCCAACCATCTCATCCTCTGTTGTCCCCTTCTCCTCCCGCCTTCAATCTTTCCCAGCATCAGGGTCTTTTCCAATGAGTCAGTTCTTCATATCAGGTATTGGAGTTTCAGCTTCAGCATCAGTACTTCCAATGAATATTCAGGACTGATTTCCTTTAGGATGGACTGCTTGGATCTCTTTGCAGTCCAAGGGACTCTCAAGAGTCTTCTCCAACACCACAGCTCAAAAGCATCAATTCTTAGGTGCTCAGCTTTCTTTATAGTCCAGCTCTCACATCCATCTGTGACTACTGGAAAAGCCATAGCTTTGACTAGACGGACCTTTGATGGCAAAGTAATGTCTCTGCTTTTTAATATGCTGTCTAGGTTGGTCATAACTTTTCTTCCAAGGAGCAAGCATCTTTTAATTTCTTGGCTGCAGTCACCATCTGCAGTGATTTTGGAGCCCTCCAAAATAGAGTCTGACACTGTTTCCATTGTTTCCCCATCTGTTTGCCATGAAGTGATGGGATTGCATGCCATGATATTAGTTTTCTGAATGTTGAGTTTTCAGCCAACTTTTTCCACGCTCCTCTTTCACTTTCATCAAGAGGCTCTTTAGTTTTTCTTCGCTATCTTCCATAAGGGTGGTGTCATCTGCATATCTGAGATTATTGATATTTCTCCTGGTAATCTTGATTCCAGCTTATACATCTTACAGTTGAGATATTTTCCAATAATTATGTTTCTGTTTTTACAGGTTAAATTGTTTTATGTAACAATTCCCCAAGAAATTATTTCATGAATTATTACATCCTTACATCCTCATGATGTATTACACTCCTTAATTTTGGAATTCATCCTAATTTGTTTTTCACTTTTATATTAATATTATACTGCTCATTGAGACTGTACTTTCAGAGACCTAAAATAAATTTTTGAGAATTTGGGCCAATTAATTACTTTTAACTCTTAATTTACCATTCTATTACCATAAGAATAGAGATACAATACCTTTATAAGATGTCATCTTTTAATAATTGGCAGCTACCTACTGTTATATTCTAAACAAATACATTAAATTATCATGAATGTATTTCATTATAAATGATTAATTACCATATTTTCCTTTTAGAAAATATTTCATTAATCATCTTTTTATTAAATAATTTTTCCTTAAAATTTTCTTTTCATATACATACATGATGAATTTTCTTCACTTTGCACATTTAGGAGAAAATTAACATTTTTAGAACACAACTTTTTATCATGTTATAATTTTCTTTAACATGAAATCAATTTCTTCCAGGTTTCCTTCATAATTTCAACTAAACCAATATACCTGAAAAGTTATTTTATATCAACTAGGATATCTGACCATCTGATAGCATATTAGTTTTCTGAATGTTGAGTATTAAGCCAGCTTTTTTAAAAAAAAATTATTTATTTTAACTGGAGGCTAATTACTTTACAATATTGTATTAGTTTTGCCATACATTGACATGAATCTGCCATGGCTGTACATGTGTTCCCCTTCCTGAACCCCTCTCCCACCTCCCTCCCCATACTTTCCCTCTGGGTCATCCCAGTGCACCAGCCCCAAGCACCCTGTCTCATGAATTGAAACTGGACTGGCGATTCATTTCACATATGATAATTTACATGTTTCGATGTCATTCTCCCAAATCATCCCACTCTCACCCTCTCCCAGAGTCCAAAAGACTGTTCTATACATCTGTGTCTCTTTTGCTATCTCACATGCAGAGTTATCGTTACCGTCTTTCTAAATTCCATATATATGCTTTAGTATACTGTATTGGTGTTTTTCTTTCTGGCTTACTTCACTTGTATAATAGACTCCAGTTTCATCCACCTCATTAAAACTGATTCAAATGTGTTCTTTTTAATGGCTGAGTAATACTCCATTGTGTATATGTACCACAGCTTTCTTATCCATTCATCTGCTGATGGACATCTAAGTTGCTTCCATGTCCTGGCTATTATAAACAGTGCCGCAATGAACATTGGGGTACACGTGTCTCTTTCAATTCTGGTTTCCTTGGTGTGTATGCCCAGCAGTGGGATCGCTGGATCATAAGGCAGTTCTATTTGCAATTTTTTAAGGAATCTCCACACTGTTCTCCATAGTGGCTGTACTAATTTGCATTCCCACCAACAGTGTAAGAGGGTTCCCTTTTCTCCACACCCTCTCCAGCATTTATTGCTTGTTGACTTTTGGATCGCAGCCATTCTGACTGGTGTGAAATGGTACCTCATTGTGGTTTTGATTTGCATTTCTCTGATAATGAGTGATGTTGAGCATCTTTTCATGTGTTTGTTAGCCATTCGTATGTCTTCTTTGGAGAAATGTCTATTTAGTTCTTTGGCCCATTTTTTGATTGGGTCATTTATTTTTCTGGAGTTGAGCTGCATAAGCTGCTTGTATATTTTTGAGATTAGTTGTTTGTCAGTTGCTTCATTTGCTATTATTTTCTCCCATTCAGAAGGCTGTCTTTTCACCTTGCTTATAGTTTCCTTTGTTGTGCAGAAGCTTTTAATTTTAATTAGGTCCCATTTGTTTATTTTTGCTTTTATTTCCAGTATTCTGGGAGGTGGGTCATAGAGGACCCTGCTGTGATGTATGTCAGTGTTTTGCCTATGTTTTTCTCTAGGAGTTTTATAGTTTCTGGCCTTACGTTTTGATCTTTAATCCAATTTGAGTTTATTTTTGTGTATAGTGTTAGAAAGTGTTCTAGTTCATTTTTTTTACAAGTGGTTGACCAGTTTTCCTAGCACCACTTGTTAAAGAGATTGTCTTTTCTCCATTGTATATTGTGCCTCCTTTGTCAAAGATAAGGTGTCCATAGGTGCATGGATTTATCTCTGGGCTTTCTATTTCATTCCCTTGATCTATATTTCTGTCTTTGTGCCACTACTATACTGTCTTGATGACTGTGGCTTTGTAGTAGAGCTTGAAGTCAGGCAGGTTGATTCCTCCAGTTCCATTCTTCTTTCTCAAGATTGCTTTGGCTATTCGAGGTTTTTTGTATTTCCATACAAATTGTGAAATTGTTTGTTCTAGTTCTCTGAAAAATACTGTATGTAGCTTGATAGGGATTGAATTGAATCTATAGATTGCTTTGGGTAGTATACTCATTTTCACTATATTGATTCTTCTGATCCATGAACATCCATCTATTAGTGTCCTCTTTGATTTATTTCACCAGTGTTGTATAATTTTCTATATATAGGTCTTTTGTTTCTCTATGTAGATATATTCCTAAATAGTTTATTCTTTTTGTTGCAATGGTGAATGGAATTTTTTCCTTAATTTCTCTTTCTGTTTTTTCATTGTTAGTGTATAGGAATGCAAGGGATTTCTGTGTGTTGATTTTATATCCTGCAACTTTACTATATTCATTGATTAGCTCTAGTAATTTTCTGGTGGAGTCTTTAGGGTTTTCTATGTAGAGGATAATGTCATCTGCAAACAGTGAGAGTTTTACTTTTTCTTTTCCAATCTAGATTCCTTTTTATTTCTTTTTCTGCTATGATTGCTGTGGCCAAAACTTCACAATGAGATTTTACTTCTTCTCTTCCAATCTGGATTCCTTTTATTTCTTTTTCTGCTATGATTGCTGTGGCCAAAACTTCCAAAACTATGTTGAATAGTAGTGGTGAGAGTGGGCACCTTGTCTTGTTCCTGATTTTAGGGGAAATGCTTTCAATTTTTCACCATTGAGGATAATGTTTGCTGTGGGTTTGTCATATATAGCTTTTATTATGTTGAGGTATGTTCCTTCTATTCCTGCTTTATGGAGGATTTTTATCATAAATGGATGTTGAGTGCTGTCAAAGGCTTTCTCTGCATCTATTGAGATAATCATATGGTTTTTATTCTTCAATTTGTTAATGTGGTGTATTACATTGATTTATTTGTAGATATTGAAGAATTCTTGCATCACTGGGATAAAGCCCACTTGGTCATGATGTATGATCTTTTTAATATGTTGTTGGATTCTGTTTGCTAGAATTTTATTAAGGATTTTTGCATGTATGTTCATCAGTGATATTGGCCTGTAGTTTTCTTTTTTTGTGGCATCTTTGTCAAGTTTGGGTATTAGGGTGATACAATAGACCAGTTAGACCTAATTGATATCTATAGGACATTTCACCCCAAAACAATGAATTTCACCTTTTTCTCAAGCACACATGGAACCTTCTCCAGGATAGATCACATTCTAGGCCATAAATCTAGCCTTGGTAAATTGAAAAAAATTGAAATCATTCCAAGCATCTTTTCTGACCACAGTGCAGTAAGATTAGATGTCAATTACAGGAGAAAAACTATTAAAAATGCCAACAGATGGAGGCTGAACAACACACTGCTGAACAACGAACAAATCACAGAAGAAATTAAAAAAAAATCAAAATATGCATAGAAGTGAATGAAAATGAAAACACAACAACCCAAAACCTGTGGAACACTGTAAAAGCAGTGCTAAGGGGAAGGTTCATAGAAATACAGGCTTACCTCAAGAAACAAGAAAAAAGTCAAATAAATAACCTAATGGCAACCCACTCCAGTACTCTTGCCTGGAAATCCATGGACAGAGGAGCCTGGTAGGCTGCAGTCCATGGGGTCACTAAGAGTCGGACATGACTGAGCGACTTCACTTTCACTTTTCACTTTCATGCATTGGAGAAGGAAATGGCAACCCATTCCATTGTTCTTGCCTGGAGAATCCCAGGGACAAGGAAGTCTGGTGGGCTGCCATCTCTGGGGTCGCACAGAGTCGGAGACAACTGGAGCGACTTAGTAGCAGCAGCTACACCTAAAGCAACTAGAAAAGGAAGAAATGAAGAACCCCAGGGTTAGTAGAAGGAAAGAAATCTTAAAAATTAGGGCAGAAACAAATACAAAAGAAACAAAAGAGACCATAGCAAAAATCAGCAAAGCCGAAAGCTGGTTCTTTGAGAAGATAAATAAAATTGACAGATCGTTAGCCAGACTCATCAAGAAACAAAGGGAGAACAATCAAATTGACAAAATTAGAAGTGAAAATGGAGAGATTACAACAGACAACACAGAAATACAAAGGATCATAAAAGACTATTATCAGTAAACTATATGCCAATAAAATGGACAACTCTGAAGAAATGGACAAATTCTTAGAAAAGTACAGCTTTCCAAAACTGAACCAGAAATAAATAGAAAATGCTAACAGACCCATCACAGCATGGAAATTGAAACTGTAATCAGAAATCTTCCAGCAAACAAAAGCCCAGGACCACCTTCACAGCTGAATTCTACCAAAAATTTAGAGAAGAGCTAACACCTATCCTACTCAAACTCTTCCAGAAAATCGCAGAGGAAGGTAAACTTCAAAACTCATTCTATGAGGTCACCATCACCCTAAGACAGCTTTTTCACTTTCCTCTTTCACTTTCCGTAAGAGGCTCTTTAGTTCTTCTTCACTTTCTACCATAAGGGTGTTGTTATTTGCATATCTGAGGTTATTGATATTTCTCCCGGTAATCTTGATTCCAGCTTGTGCTTCTTCCAGTCCAGCATTTCTCATGATTGCATATAAGTTAAATAAGTAGGGTGACACTATGCAGCCTGCATACTCCTTTCCCAATTTGGAACCAGTCTGTTGTTCCATGTCCAATTCTAACTGTTGCTTCTTGACCTGCATACAGATTTTACAAGAGGCAGGTCAGGTGGTCTGGTACTCTCATCTCTTTCAGAATTTTCCACAGTTTGTTGTGACCCACAGAGTCAAAGGCTTTGGCATAATCAATAAAGCAGAAGTAGATGTTTTTCTGGAACTCTCTTGCTTTTTCAATGACCCAACAGATGTTGGATAACTTATTAGCCACATAGAATTTTTTCTTGCCCAGTTTATTTAGGTGGTCTGGCAATATGTAGAGAAGACCAGAATATTTAATTTTTCCATTAAAACATAACACTTGAGAGTTTTATTGAATAGACTAATCTATCTATGTAATCTATGTAATCTATGATACAGCAGGATAAATCATTAAAACTTGAATAGGAACAAAAGTCAACTCACCTTGATATGCTTTATCTTTTCATTATAATAATGTTACCATTTCATTATAAAGCCTCAGTAATGGTTCTGAAGCACTTGTTCATGCCTTGCCTTATTCTATGACTTCAGTGCTTCTATTTTTCTTATGACAGGATGATGAGATAAGAGAAAGCCGGTTCAGCTTCACAGCTTATGGAATGGGGCCATGTCTGCAAACCAAAGAAGGTGTGACCCCAAAGGGCCCCAACCATCCTGTCCAAGTAATGCCGAAGAGCCCAGATGAGATGAGGAAGGTCTTTATCGACCGGGCCAAGAAGATTGACACCATCTCCCGAGCCTGCTTCCCATTAGCCTTTTTGATTTTTAATATTTTCTACTGGGTTATCTATAAAATTCTTAGGCATGAGGATATTCATCAGCAGCAAGATTAAGTTTCAGGGAGTGTGCAAATGTGCAAACTCAGTGTGTCAACTCAGAGGGAAGGTTTTTGCCATAAGGGTGTGTGTGTGTGTGTGTATGTGTGTGGTATACAAATGATGACCATTGTGCTCAAGTGACATATGGAAAGGTGTTATTATGACTTGCTATGCAAGTCATGAGGCAGTTATGATTCCTTTAATGAATACAAAATATATGTATTATTGGGATTCTAGTTCATTAAGATTATCTGTTAAATCACAGTAAATTTTACAAGTGGACATATTATTGTCAATGTGTTTGTATGTAATACGATGTCACATAATAGTACATGTGAAAGCTGCTTTGAAATTCTTTGATTTTTCAATTCAGTATTAAATAACACAAAAGTAAAATTTGCACAAAAAAACTTTTAAATAGGAAAAACAGGAAATGTTGAAGATTTTAAAAATGTAGCTTGAGACTTTAAAATATTTTCTTATACTTGTAGTTATAAAATAGAAAAATAGTCAGATAGTTAAGTGACAAATTCACTCAATAATAGTAGAGAATTGTACATACAAATGCTATAGAACCAACTTAAGTAATAGAAAATTAAAATCAGAAGATTAAAGTAAAAAACTTTTATTGTTTATGTACTAAATTTAATTGTTTAAAATATCAAATTTCCCTCTTTGGAAATGTTTTTAATGGCCTAAGCAATCATATTATACATAAACTCTACTTTTCTTAACTTTATATATCTGTGAATGAATATAGATATACTAAAAACATAATTGTTTTTAAAAAGTGTTATAGCTATGTATTTTTCTTTGTTGCCAAACACTGAAAAAATTCAAGCCAGCATCTTTGTTTTGTTAGATATTTAATAGTTGCTTAATCATCTATAAGTAATTATGTTTATTGTTTTGATATAGTTGAACAAAGTTCAGTAAGACTTTTATATTTTAGTTTAGAATGAGACTTTAAAATTCAATGGGATTATAGTATTTACATTTTGGTAAAAATGAATTTAATAAAAACCAAAATAGATTTAGGGAGATTTTTTAAAATAAGAACAGACTTCCCATCAAAGTTATATGTGTTCCAAATCCTAGCCCTAAATATAAGGAAGGAAGATTTTAATTCTAAATTATATAAATCACTTCTATAAATGAGAATTGATTGTTTTGTATTTATGAATTAATAATTTTAATCATAAGACATCCACTAGTTGTGAATAATTCTAAATAAAAATTTTACTTAAAACTTATCAGCAACCCCATAGAATTATTTCAGCTACAATGGGGCATTAACTCATTTCATGCAGTGTAATTAAGTGAAAATATATGATAGAGTTTTGGGGTTAAATTGAACCAGACTCTGATTCTTTTTCAGTTTTGCTATTTTTTGCATTATTTTTCATCAATATTGTATTTTTTAAAGGCTCTATAATCCTTTTTAAAAATGTTTAATTACTGGTCAGATTCTCTAGACGGAAATTCAAGCCAAATTACTGACAGAGAAAGGTTTAATCATGAAGAAAACAACTAACTCATATTTAAGAGGGATAAATAAGGCACTTTTGAACAAGACACTACTATTTTCTGATCTTTAACTATTATTAAACTAAAAACAAGAGCTGCCATTTAAAGCTAAAATGTTTCAATATTATTGATTTTTGGTCTACCTAGTTGTACTTTTAAAAAAGTAAATTTTAAAATAATGCATATTTGGCATTTTTTGCTACTAAAACACCAAATTTTCTTACTTTGTAGGTAATTTAAAATACAATTGGGGAAAAAAAGGGTTGCCATTAAATGAAAATGCCACAGCAGAAGATACTACTATGTACTTTATTTTGAGGACTCTGCATCTCAAAGTTAAACATGTCCTTCACTGAGTGTTTATGAACCAAAATCATGGAAATATATTCTTGTACTAAAGGTAGATTAAAGATAGATATGTTGTTTGTGTTCTCTGAGGATAAGCTAGTGGGTTTGAATTGATGATAAACTATGTGTTGTCTCAACATATCTCTGAAATATTTGAACACATTTTTCAATACTTCATACATCTTATTTTTAAAGTTCTTCATCATTGCTTAAATTAAATGAATTCTGCCAAAAGCAAATGTACAATGTTTGCTTAGACATACATAGACATAGGCAATGAACCTATGCCCCTAAAGAAATTTATGAACATCACTTGTTTTTACATTTGAGAATATTAAAAGTATCCTTTTTTTTAAGCTTGAAACTTGGAATGCAAAAATGCTAGCCATGAAACAACTTTTTCAGCAAGGGTGTTGATATGGTGGAAATCTCTTTATCTCAAAAGAATTAAATTTTACTTAGGTATATATACTTAACATTGTCTCCCTATGCAAATACTCTGAAAAATTTTTTTTTAGTTTAGAATGGAGTTCCCTGGCAGTCCAGTGATTAAGATGCTCTGATAGGGTAACTAAGATCCCACATGCCACATGGTACAGCCAAAATAAATAAATAAAATACTCTGATGTTTCACTCATATGGCAGCAGTGACATCGCAAATATATCTGAATCCAAAAAGTTTAAAGGAACCTGTCCCCTTTAATGAACTCCTCAGTTCAGATCAGTTCAGTCACTCAGTTGTGTCCGACTCTTTGTGACCCCATAGACTGCAGCACACCAGGCTTCCATGTCCATTACCAACTCCCAAAGATACCCTTTAAAATGAACTCCTGCTGCTGCTGCTGCTAAGTCACTTCAGTCGTGTCCGACTCTGTGCGACCCCATAGATGGCAGCCCACCAGGCTCCCCCCTAGATACCCTTTAAAATGGTGAAACTTTATTGTAATTAGCATCCTAAGGCAGTATTTGCCTAAATTAGCCCTGCGTCAAACCCTGATATTTCAAATTAAACCAATTACAAATCTATTAATGATGTGAAAATTAAAATGTGTGCATATGCCTTGAGTACCCACACATAGGTTGAAATCCTGATATGGATATTCTGAAGCATTTTGAAATGGTCACATTAGAAAGTTTGTTATTTTTCTACATGCAGTTTGCTACACTTTTTTTCTAATTTTGTATCTCAACCACTGAAATCTGTGGTTGCATGTGAATTTTAGGAGACCTTGTAATTGATATCTTGGCATCTATTATGCAACATCTTTTTCTTTCCCAGCTATTAGAATTGGAGTTTAACTATAGTGAGGACCTAGAACTTTCTTTACTATTTAAAACAGATTCCAGAAAGTTGCTGTAGAACCAGAAGCCAAGGGTTTCTAAAATGTCTCCATACTTTTTGAATGTTTCTCCAGAACACTTACTCACCTGGATAGCCTACGCCACTCCCAGCTGCTGAATTTAAGGGACTGTTCTGACTACTTATCCTATAGTTAATTTCTATTCTACAGGTATATTCATTCTAACAACTTTAATTTTAAATTACAGATGCTTTCAATCTGTATATCCCTAAAATATGAATACATGCATTGTGCATATAAATTCCCAGGATCTTATGGAAGATAATGGAAATTTTAGGGCAAAACAGTGAGCAAATGAGGCTGCATGTTTGATGGAAGACAGAAAGTTGTTAACTGTTTTAGCACTCTGTGCAACTTATGTAGTTTTTAAGATTTTAAGAGAAAAATAAGTGTATCCTCCATACTATACATTCCATTTTCTGAATGCCTTTCACCCTGTTTTTAAAAATATACTTTTCTATTCTTAACATGATATACCTCAACCTGCTTCACTTTGGAAGACTGAGTTATATTGGCAGCTAAATCATTCTTTCATCTACAGAGTACACATTCCATGAAAAGTACTCAAGGAAAGATGGGACTTGCCAATATTAAACATAGAAAATTCTTTCAATATTAAATAAATAGGAAGTGGGCAACACTGACATTCACAGGTGTTCCCTAACAATCTGTTAGAGCCCTCTCAGATGAAACTCAGAAGGCATATAAGCCACAGTTCTTAGACCAATGAATCATTAATAATCTTTGAGGTCCTGTCTCCAACTCTAAATAGATTTCACAGACCTTGAAACATAGATAACAGGAAAGGTTCTCAAAATTTACGAGCACATACCATCTGTATTTCTCATCTAGTTGATGCTGACCTAGTAAAGAAAAGCAAAACACCCTCAGGACACAGCACTGACTTTTATACAGTCTGTCTGTCCATACTCATTAATGTTGACAAGGCAAAGACTTCAAGGTAATGAACTTGAATGAAACACATTAAGAGAATAAGTATAGGTTCCACCTCAAGGCATTTTAATTTTACAGTCTATCCAAGGAAAATATCATCAATGAAACTGAGCCTGTGCATTAATATTTATGTTAGTTCATTTTAAGGATTAGTTGGAAATTGTTTCAGTGATTCAAAGAATTGTTTCTGCACCTTTATAATTGTAAATTTGTCTTTTGAGTTATATTTACTTATCAAGCACAATCATGCTAATGACATTTTGCTTGTTCATTTGGGTATTCAGTTTCTAAACTAGATCATTTTATTGCCTACCCTTGGCTTTTGGACTGAGTTACATGCAATTATGGAGGTATTAGAACTTTTAGCACCACCGTCAGCTCTGGCAGACTATAAAAACTTGCCACTGTCATATGCATTTCAGAGAAGAACTGAGTTGCAAAAATTGCACAACTTTTTAAAGTGACAAATTTCAACATTTCTTAAAGCTGTATCCTGAACTGTCTAATTTGCTCAAGCAAAACTAAAGGATTTTCTGGTGCAGTTTTTCCAATATTTTTTGACAAGACCACTTTCCTTAGCTGAACCTTCCTGAACAATTGGCAGTGGAAAGGTAAGACCATGAGGATTAGAATTCCAAAAAAGACTGAAATTTTGAATATAATGGCAACCAAATCTTATTCTCCACAATGCCTATATAATTCCTTACTGTCTTCTCTTCTTGGGACCATTCATAACAGTGCAGAAACAATCTTGTCCATCCCAGTGATCAGTGAATAACAACCTTTAACTAAGCAAAACGGTCACTATCTCAATTTCCATGACATATTTTAGACCTTGAAGTTCACCAACTCATCTCTTTAATGAGGGATGCTAAAAATGATAAGAATTAAAGTTTGTGTCTGGAAAACAGTGGAGTGCTTTTCAATTAAATATTTTAGAAACTACAGTGTATATGAACACACAGATTCCCCTTTGATTGAATACAAATAAAAATACCCATAATATCTGATCTGTCTTCCTCAGCAGATGCATTGGTTTTTATTTTCTGGTTCAAGTACTACAAAGAGTGATGGAAGTGTTAGTTGCGCAGTCATGCTGACTCTTTGAGACCCCATAGACTGTAGCCTGCCCGGCTCCTCTGTCCACAGGATTCTCCAGGCAGAAATACTGGAGTGGGTAGCCATTCTCTTTTCTAGGGGATCTTCCCGACCCAGGGATTGAACCTGGGTCTCCTGCATTGAAGGCAGAGTCTTTACCATCTAAGCTATGAGGGAAGGCCCAACAAAGAGTGATAAAATATAGCAATCATGTTTTATTCTTATGGCTATTATAAACTCTCTATGAATAAATGAGTAGGACACAATAGGAAGGAACTGTGTTAATTTAATAACTTTAAAATTAAACTTTTATCCCAGCCACCATTCTTCTTTAAAAATATACTCAACTTTCATAAGGAAATGGCTGTTTTTCTAATTACCTAAAAAGTGAAACACATGTTCTTTGATAACAAAGATGCCTAGAGTCCATGTGTGAAATATAGCCCCCAAGGATTTGAAAATAACTCGGGCAGGGAAAATATTCTGGAGAAGCTTCTATCAGAAATCAGCCTAAAAACAGAATCCTGAGCCAGTTGCTAGGATACTCTTACTCATTCTTCCTTCTACCATTTTTATGTTACCCTAATCTCTTTCCTTCCCTTCTCCCAAACACACACGTGTGTGTGTGTGCACACACACTTATCATTGCTGCTATTCGTGGAATAAATGTCTTCAAATTGGAAGTGCAAAGCAAGTCAGCTTTTCTAGGAAGATGCTCTTAATTCTGTGATGTGTTTTGCAATATCAGTGGGTGGGAAATACGAGCAGTGTAGTCATTCGATTTGGCCATCTCTTATTTATGAAACCAGAATATTTTGGCTCAACAACATAAGAACAAAGCTATGTGGGTCAAATTTTTCTCCAACTATTGATGATAGAATTCTAAAACACTGCTTGGACTGTTTGAAGAATGACTAAATATTTGTCAAACAGTTCTTCTGAAAGACAATCAGTAATAACTAGTACTACATATAAAACACACTAAAAGGGTTTTGATGGTGGTAGAGTATTATTTTAAAAATAGTGATTTTGATTCCTGGCTGTACCTTAATATCCCTTACACACATTTTTGAACATGTATACATGCTGGTGTTCAACGTGAGAGTTTATAATTCAATCATTGGTTTAACAAACATTCCTGAAGTAACTTCTAGGTAACTGGCATTATTGTGAGTGTTGAATTCAGTATATTCAGAGTAAGTATGGAATTCTGGGTTTTTGACAAGAGTTCCACATGTGAGAACAATTGACACAAACATACACAAACCTATTCTTCTAATAATACTCAATTTATCACTGAATGTTTTATAATGTTTCTTTCTTCATGTTCATTGTAATTATTTCTCATTTGTATTCTTAAAAATTAAAAATAAACCTTTGAGTTGTTTCAGTTCAGCTTTTCTTCCAGGGTCAGAATCTTCATCATCTCTGGTACATTCCTGGTACAAAATTATCCACATTCTCCTGAAACACTTAGAGCAACAGAGAATTCATTACTCTGAATGGAGCCTCTTCTGCTGTAACACAGCTTTAAGTGATTAAAAAAAAAAGTTTATCAAGAAATGACTTTTACTTAATATATTCCAACTCAGTCTCCCCCATCCCCTTAAGGACAGTACATCATGCGTTTTTCATATCTACTTCCTGTGTGGGGGCTTCATCAATATTCCTTTTTAATCCCCTATCACTAGCTTTATTCTAATTTAAGTAAATTATTGCTACACTTTGTGTTCAACAATGAGATGCTTCAGGTGCATAAAACAATGAAATTTAAAATTATCTTTGTCAATAAATAGAAATTGATAAAATTCTATGTAAGTCATTTGTTCAGTTCAGTTCAGTTCAGTCGCACAGTCATGTCCAACTCTTTGCCACCCCATGAATCGCAGTACGCCAGGCCTCCCTGTCCATCACCAACTCCCAGAGTTCATTCAGACTCACGTCCATTGAGTCCATGATGTCATCCAGCCATCTCATCCTCGGTCGTCCCTTTCTCCTCCTGCCCCCAATCCCTCCCAGCATCAGGGTCTTTTCCAATGAGTAACTCTTTGCATCAGGTGGCCAAAATACTGGAGTTTCAGCTTTAGCATCGTTCCCTCCAAAGAAATCCCAGGGCCAATCTCCTTCAGAATGGACTGGTTGTATCTCCTTGCAGTCCAAGGGACTCGAGTTCAACACCACAGTTCAAAAGCATCAATTCTTCGGCGCTCAGCCTTCTTCACAGTCCAACTCTCACATCCATACATGACCACAGGAAAAACCATAGCCTTGACTAGACGGACCTTAGTCGGCAAAGTCATGTCTCTGCTTTTGAATATACTATCTAGGTTGGTCATCACTTTTCCTCCAAGGAGTAAGCACTTTTTAATTTCATGGCTGCAGTCACAATCTGCAGTGATTTTGGAGCCCCAAAAAAACAAAGTCTGACACTGTTTCTACTGTTTCCCCATCTATTTCCCATGAAGTGATGGGGCCAGATGCCATGATCTTCGTTAACTTTAAATGTCTTCCTATAATGTGGCAATAATTTTCAATTAAGTGTTTAACAATGTATTTCATGATATGAATCTGTTAAAAAAAAAAAAAAAAACCCTAATGGGGCTTCCCTGGTGGCTCAGACATAAAGAATCTGCCTACAGTGTAGGAGACCAGGATTTGATCCCTGGGTTGGAAGGATCCCTTGGAGAAGAGAATGGCTACCCAGTCCAGTATTAATCCCAGGGCCAATCTCCTTCAGAATGGACTGGTTGTATCTCCTTGCAGTCCAAGGGACTCGAGTTCAACACCACAGTTCAAAAGCATCAATTCTTCGGCGCTCAGCCTTCTTCACAGTCCAACTCTCACATCCATACATGACCACAGGAAAAACCATAGCCTTGACTAGACGGACCTTAGTCGGCAAAGTCATGTCTCTGCTTTTGAATATACTATCTAGGTTGGTCATCACTTTTCCTCCAAGGAGTAAGCACTTTTTAATTTCATGGCTGCAGTCACAATCTGCAGTGATTTTGGAGCCCCAAAAAAACAAAGTCTGACACTGTTTCTACTGTTTCCCCATCTATTTCCCATGAAGTGATGGGGCCAGATGCCATGATCTTCGTTAACTTTAAATGTCTTCCTATAATGTGGCAATAATTTTCAATTAAGTGTTTAACAATGTATTTCATGATATGAATCTGTTAAAAAAAAAAAAAAAAACCCTAATGGGGCTTCCCTGGTGGCTCAGACATAAAGAATCTGCCTACAGTGTAGGAGACCAGGATTTGATCCCTGGGTTGGAAGGATCCCTTGGAGAAGAGAATGGCTACCCAGTCCAGTATTCTTTTCTTTTTAAAAATTTGGTTGCACCAAGTCTTAGTTGTGGCATGTGAGATCTAGTTCCCTGACTAGGAATCAAACCTGGATTCCCTGCATTGGTAGTTAAGAGTCTTAACTACCAGACCACCAAGGAACTCCCATACTCCAGTATTCTTCCCTGGAGAATCCCATGGACAGAAGTGCCTGGTGGGCTGCAGTTCATGTGATCTCAAAGAGTCAGACACAATTCAGTGACTAATACTTTCACTTTATCAGTCAAACATAATATTTTCAGAGCAAAGCTATTAATATAATAAAAATTTAATGAATGAAGTTGTTTTAATTGCTGATATTTTTTTCTGGGATGGTTTTAGCCAAGGTGTCTTCAGGCAAACCCACTACATATTCATTATTCAGTCTGGCTTGTAATGTAAATGAGAGTGAGAACCTGTGGATCAAAGGTCAGGAAAGGTTCAGCTTTGAGACTGTACTGAACACGCTTGAATAATTTTGCACTCCTTCACTTTCATCTCTATGAATTATGCAATGGCTTTTCCTTAAATTTATATTTTAATGTATGATAGATTATGATACTTGGGAGAAATAGAACTAGACTGCCTTTCTATGAATATTAGATAACCTTCTGTGGAAAACAAAATGAAAAGAAAATGTGCCATATATTTTCAATGTACTATTATAATGTCATATATAATGATTTATTATTCCTGAGCCAAGATGTTTAAAAGGCTACCAAAAAAAGTACAGCTATTGTATGGTGTTATTTATTTTTTTCTGTAGATTTAAAACACGTCTTCCTGAGTCTGATGTCTGTCTACTTTCCTGTCCAGATGATATCATATATTTCAGGAAACTATGATGAAAATATATTTAAAATTGTATGCATTGTTTTATCAACTTGTTCCTCTTTGTATGATCTTTAGTTTAATTCTGAAAGTTACATCTCAAATCAGAGTCATTAACTCATGTACAATATATAATATTTATCATGTAAGTGTAGATAATTTGATCAGAACCAATAAAAATTAACTCTTTTCAAGAATATGAATAACTCTTTTGTCCCATTTTTTTGAGTTTTATGAAAGGGTCATGTTTTCTGTATTTCTGATGGAAGTTATTATACAGAGATTACAAACTTGTTAATACACCATTCAGAGAAGACTTAACATATGTATATCATTACAGAAAAAGTACAGTAAAGAAGCTGGTGAATGGAACTTTTCAACTAAGAATAGAAGGAGACAAGATGTATGACTAGAAAAATTATTTCACATTATTTTTTAAGTTCTGTTTGTTTGAAAGTCTTTTCCTTAAAATCTCTTTGTTGAATAAACCACTTCTATTTAACTTGCCCATAGAGACCATTTTAGAATAGAATGTTGGTCTTTTCTATTTTTAGAATTTTGGTGTGGTGTTTTCCTCTATATAGTGATGCTAGAGTTAGTGATAATACGATAGTTGGCAAAGAAATAAGAAAAATTAATGTGTCAGAAATTAAGAAATTATTGCAATATGATCTGTGATAATTGGTCTCTCATTTTCAAAGTACTTATAGTTTAAATGTAGTTTTGTATTTATGGAATGCCCAAGGTTCAGGAAAATTGATGCACTGGAAATTGCTTGCTACTTTGGCATTGTATTTTCCTTAATGACCTGGCCTTTACTAACTTCTTGAGTTGCAGTTGAATGGTTCATACCACAGTGTCAGTGGAAACTCTTGACTGAAATGCTGTCATTGTAGGAGACAGGAAGAATAAAAGAAAAGCAGGCCCCGGTAAGGGCTGCAAAATAAATTTATAATTATTGATAAACTGGATGCTATAAGGCATGAGACTCTTGGAACAAGTCCAGAGGGGACAGTTCATAATCTTGAAAACAAGACATGATCCTGGGATCGGAAAACCAACTCCAGATTGTTTCTCAACTGGCGTCTCAGAGTGACATGTTTTACTTATCTGGTGGAAAATCTATAGATAAGAATATTAGTCTTAGTTGCTGATTTGTTATTGATTACTGTTGCCTAATTACTCAACGGCTAATGATCATTTTGTTCTTTGGCCCTGAAGGCCACATGAGTTATAGTTTAATTCCCTGTTTATTCTTTCATGTCATAGATTCAAGTAAGGTCACCTCTAAGTATAAAGTGCTAGAGATATACATGGGTGAAAGACATTTAACCAAAATGTATATGAATAAGCATCATGTGCACAACTTATAGATAAACTATAACTTAAAAAATCAATGTGTAGTTTCATGGTTTAAAATATTTTTATTATTCTCTTATATTTTCTATTTTCAGTACCACTGAATTGTTTGTTTTTTTCTTGGTATTTTATTCCAATTTACTCTTGCTGACAATTGCTTTCCTGATAAACCTATTTTCCCTCTATATATGTATTTCCTGTTTCTAACTTTGTACAGTTTCCATTGCTAATTACCTGTTCATGGAAAAATTAAATTGGAAGAGACTATCATTAACTGAACCATGAAAATATGTAGCTATCTTGCTATTGTTTCCTTATATTTGACCCTGTGTGTTGTCTTACCAAGTTTTCTCAGTAAGCAGTCTTTACCCCACTCTGAAAAGCCCACTCAGGACACTGGGTACTTGGGGTTATTCTCACTCATGGTACCAGATGTGACAAAAGGCATTAGCGGCCTAAAGACTATTCTCCAAACAAGGTATACTATACTAATTAGAGATCTAACAACATCTGCTTGTCTAGCTTCATGGCTCTTGGTCTTCCAAATGGGTCTCTGCTTAAGCCATCCAAAAAATAATCGCTCAATCTTTTGAGATACTGTCAGACTCATTTTCTTCAGAGTAAATAAATAAATTAGGCTATTTTAAATAGTTACAGAAGTAATCATATTTATAGATTTATAGGGCCTTTTTTGAAACAGTTACTTTTCTCCAAAAAACTAATTTTGTACAGAATGACCTAGCTTGAAATACTTATTCTCTGTAAGATCATTCTTGTGAGTGCAAGCTTGCATTTACTAAGTGACTAGTCAAAAAATATGGAATGAAATGCAAATAAGAAAGCAAGGGAATTCAATTTCCAAATTATTTGAAACAGTAGAAAATCCAACAGTATAGTTTTTTTTGTTTTTTGTTTTAGTTGCTAGGAAATTGCTGCTAGGAGGTTGACAATGGATTATTGCATCCCTTGAAAGAAATAATGTTTTAATTGGTTACTCATATTTAGTAAATACCAGAAGTCTACCTGTTGGCAATATTATCTCTGAGTAATACTATCTTTTTTCGTTCCCATCATCATCAACAAATCTTCCTGAGTCCCTCCTGATTAGGCAGTGGAAACCCCAAGTGGCGGTGAACAGGAAAGCTGCTTCCACATTCAGGAGCAAAGCAAGAAAGAAAACATTTGCAGGAACCATGTGTCATGGATCAGAAGCTTATTTCATGCACACTTCATGTTTGTACTGTTTATGAGCAATAAGTAATCTCTATACAAGACTCAACCTTTCTAAAATTAAGGAACTTAATGTGTTGCATTTAATAAATTAAAATACTTTTCCAATTCATATTATTGATTCCACTTTTTCCATGTTGAATGAAAAAGAGGAAGCATGAGAAATAACTAGAAATAATAGTCTTTGTAATATACTTTGAGTCTGAAAAATCAGAATCTACTTGCTGATGCTAAATTGATCATGTTAAAAATGTCTTTTTCATACAGTCTGCAAAGTTGACTAGTGAAAATATTGGGATATGTAAAAAATGTTATTTTATTTATTTAAAGAAACACACCTAGGGAAAATATATTCATATTATTTATTCACCTGACAGACAATATAATTTAGTTTCTAAAAGGGAAATTTAAGAAGTAATATTGATGTGATAGTATTTAATATTATTAACATATTTTTATTAACTTTTACATTACATTAGTATTATTTATGACAAACATCAGTTCAGTTCAGTCGCTCTGTCATGTCCAGCTCTTTGCGACCCCATGAATCGCAGCACGCCAGGCCTCCCTGTCCATCACCAACTCCAGGAGTTCACTCAGACTCATGTCCATTGAGTCCATGATGCCATCCAGCCATCATCCTTGGTCGTCCCCTTCTCCTCCTGCCCCCAGTCCCTCCCAGCATCAGGGTCTTTTCCAATGAGTCAACTCTTCACATGAGGTGGCCAAAGTACTGGAGCTTCAGCTTTAGCATCATTCCCTCCAAAGAAATCCCAGGGTTGATCTCCTTCAGAATGGACTGGTTGGATCTCCTTGCAGTCCAAGGGACTCTCAAGAGTCTTCTCCAGCACCACAGTTCAAAAGCATCAATTCTTCGGTGCTCAGCCTTCTTCACAGTCCAACTCTCACATCCATACATG